>CM042015.1:23741006-24101006 GCA_023525715.1 Cichorium intybus
CCGGTAAAGGGTAAAACATTAAAAACCCCCCAAAACCCATAAGAACGGAATGTACGATTCGCATGCTAAAATCACGGACACGATATGATCCGTTTCAATTAACACAATCAACCATCAAATTATACAGATGTATTCTCGGAGAAATAAAGTTGCATTCTCGGAAAAAAAAAGTTGCATAAGAGTTTTAAAAGCAATTCTCAGAGATTGGGTAGTAATTGTCAAAACCATTCTCTGAGAATGGTCAAAACCAAAATAGTGCAGGAAACCATAACGTATAGAAAATCCATTAAGAAAGGAGAATGCCATTATTCAATAATTAATTTTACATGTGGCAAAACTCTTAACCCAGAAAACCATTCTTCAAGAATGAATTTTACACATTCATTCTCCGAGAATGCAAACGCTAAGATACATGAACTAAAACACAAAACCGGGAAAAAGGAGAAAAGGGAATACGACCTTCACATTCTCTGAGAATGCCCCATTCTCAAAAAAGCTGTTATACACATGCTCCATTCTCTGAGAATGTCTTGCCTTTGGAAAATGTGATACGCATGCCCTGTAACTGTTATACGCATTCCTCATTCTCTGAGAATGCCTTTGAGCGGAGATCAATTTTTTTACGAAAGGTTGACGATGGTGTTCCTTTGAGCGGAGATCAGTTCTTCATTACATTCTTCAAGAATCAACTTCGACCACCACATCTTCTGTCCGATCAGTGTTCATTTTAAGAAGATCATCGTTCACAGAACCGCGTAAGTCCGTCGTCGATCCAGGGTCGGTGGATCTGTCGAACGTCGGACCATAAAAAATACGATCAACACCACCTTTTACTTCTGGTTCCTAGCGAATTTCGTCCATCCCGTCGGCTGATTCTGCAAATCTTCGACCGATAGCCGTCCGAGATCCAGATCAATTTCGTCGACCTTGCTTTATCGCTTCGATTCTGACGACCTCCTCTGTCGCTTCAATCTTGCTGATTTCCCAGATGTGAGTAGAAATTTTTGACTTCTACTGATTTAGGGCACGCTCGTTACCTATTGTGTTATATATATATAACGAGAACGCATGAACAAATCTAGGCCACTAATCTTCATAACAAGGAAAATGCGTGTTTTCTGAATATTTTGTTTTTGGTAAACTGATATCATTTCCATCATACTCAAATCGTTTCCCTGATTTCTAGAACATTATCGTTTTATACATCATCTGAAATTCAAAATGCTCATATCTTAATCACTTCTTTGGGATTCTTATCCAAATTTCTTCCGATCTTATGCTCCATATTTTTTGAAATCGCATCCTACAGTTGTTCATTGTTAGCGAAGAAATTGTTTTTATGTTCTTCATCATTGGACCATTTTCAACAAAAAATTTTGATTTTTGAATCAATATCTTTGAAGATACTTACTATTTCAATTTATGTACAAAGATTGGTGATTAAGGAAAGAAATATAGAGTATGTTGTATTTTTGATTTAAATTGGAACTTTTGAGGCGTACACTAAATCGTGATTTATAGAGTATTTTATTTCGAATCTGCGATTTTGAAGCGTTAAACCTAATCGTGATTCATTATGTATGTTTCGATTACATTAAAATTTTATATCTTGCAATTTTTTTTTTTTGCTAATCATAGTTTGTATTATTAAGAAATGTCATTTTCAAGTGATATTAATGTTGTTGGTAGCAATTCGTTTACATTTGAAGATGATATTGATGTCCATTCTTTTACCATTAACGATTATGAGAAAGATGATGAGATTTTATGTAATTAAAAGGAACATTATATTATTGAAGGTAAAACTACTTTATTCATATGTGAATAGATATAAAAGATGTATAATTATCATTGTATTATAGTATTGAATATAACTGATATTATAAAGGGTTTTATTCACATCTCATACACAGTGTATACATCATTAGCTAAAATTATTAATTTATTCATATGTAAATATCATATCTGAATATATATATATATATATATATATATATATATATATATATATATATATATATATATATATCAGTAGTTTTAATCATAGTTTTAATCATATATATATATATATATATATATATATATATATATATATATATATATATATATATACATTAAAATTTTATATCTTGCAATTTTTTTTTTTTGCTAATCATAGTTTGTATTATTAAGAAATGTCATTTTCAAGTGATATTAATGTTGTTGGTAGCAATTCGTTTACATTTGAAGATGATATTGATGTCCATTCTTTTACCATTAACGATTATGAGAAAGATGATGAGATTTTATGTAATTAAAAGGAACATTATATTATTGAAGGTAAAACTACTTTATTCATATGTGAATAGATATAAAAGATGTATAATTATCATTGTATTATAGTATTGAATATAACTGATATTATAAAGGGTTTTATTCACATCTCATACACAGTGTATACATCATTAGCTAAAATTATTAATTTATTCATATGTAAATATCATATCTGAATATATATATATATATATATATATATATATATATATATATATATATATATATATATATATATATATATATATATATATATATATATATATATATATATATATATATATATATATATATATATATATCAGTAGTTTTAATAATTATATATTTAGTTCATAAAATATTTAATCATATGTAAATATGATTAATTATTTATTCACATGTAAATGTTCCATACAAAACGTATGGTTATATGTTATTCACTTGTGAATGGCATATGAGAGTATATACCTGCATTCTTAACAATCTTATGTTTTGATTCTTTTTGTTCACATAAGAACAATTAAAATAGATAATACTTACTTCACATGTGAATATACATTTGAAGAGTGTTTAATAATCATATGTTTAAATTCATGTATTCACCTATGAATAAAACAGAGAATACATATTTTGCATGTTAATGTACATTTTGTAACTATTAGGATATTTAAACGATATCAAAAGGCAAAATAAGCAATCAAGCAACCAAACAAACAAGATGAGAATAAATAACCATAATATCGAATGCTTGGATTAATACTTGAGTGAGAATACAGGAAAGATGTACTCTATAGAATATGGTATAATCATATGGGAAAAATCATTCAATTCATATCATAAGCCAAATCGGCTATATATATAAGTGCAAGTACAATTTGAATAATAAACTAGATAAGGATCTTATCAAACAGAAGAATATACGCAAGGATAAAATAAGATAAGCTATTAATTTAAAAGATCTTATCCAATACTCCTCCTCAAGATAGAGCATGCAGATTGACAATGCCCATCTTGCCAAGAAGAAACCGAAATTGAGCTGCACCGAGACCTTTAGTGAGTAAGTCAGCGACTTGCATTTTAGTATCAATTTTCACTGGCAGAATTTCCTTCGAAACGACTCGTTCTCTAACAAAAAAACAATCCATTTCAACGTGCTTTGTCCGTTCATGGAAAACGGGGTTGTTCGCGATGTGTCTAGCTGCTTGGTTGTCACAGAAGAGAGTGGTAGGACCTTGTACCTTGACTTGTAAATCTCGAAGTAACCAACGTAACCAAATAATTTCGTTAACTGTCGAAGCCATTGCCCGGTATTCTGCTTCAGTCGAGGATCGTGAAACCACCGACTGCTTTTTGGTTTTCCAAGACACCGGGGCCCCGCCAAGCATTATTAAGTAACCAGTTCGTGAGCGACGCGTATACGGACAACCTAACCAATCGGAATCAGAGAAAGCCGTCAAAGTGTAATCTCCACTCTTTGGTAAAAGAACTCCTTGTCCAACCGTTCCTTTCAAGTATCGTAGCACGCGGTGTAAGGCGTCTAAGTGACTACGTCGTGGATCAGCCACAAACTGGCTCAAAACATTAACCGAGTAAGTAATATCGGGCCTCGTGGCTTGTAGATACAATAACCGACCAACAAGTCGACGATATTTGTTGGCATCCACCTTATCATCATTTTCACAGCGATCAAGTTTCAAGTTTTGTTCAATGGGAAACGGACTCGGTTTAGAACCAAGCATGCCGCTGTCTTTGAGGATGTCTAGTACGTACTTTCTTTGATTTAAGACTAGCCCCTGATCAGTCTTTGCGACCTCGATGCCTAGGAAATACTTGAGTTGACCCAGATCTTTTATGCTGAAAGCTTCATGTAGTTGCATTTTAACCCGTTGGATGTCATTTAGCTTATTTCCAACAATAATTACATCATCCACATAAACAAGGACAGCCATGAATACTCCTCCTTTGTCCCATAGAAACAAAGAATGATCTGCTTTGGACTGACAGAAACCAATGATTAAAAGAAAGGTAGTTAACTTTTGGTACCAGTTCCGTGAAGCTTGCTTTAACCCATATATTGATTTCTTTAATCGACAGACGCGTGTTTCATTTTCTTTTGCAAACTCTTGTGGAATCTTCATGTAAACTTCTTCTTCAAGATCCCCGTGCAAGAAAGCATTATTCACATCGAGTTGGTGAATAAACCAATTCTTCTTAGCTGCAACTGCCAAAAGAATACGAACTGTGACAAGTTTGGCTACCGGTGCAAATGTGTCATGATAATCCACGCCTTCCATTTGCGTAAATCCTTTTGCCACGAGACGAGCTTTATATCTTTCTATTTCACCGTTCGGCTTGAATTTGAGTTTGTAAACCCACTTTGAATCAATGGCTCGTTTTCCTTCAGGTAGACTAGTTAACGCCCAAGTACCATTATCGACAAGTGCTTTAATCTCCTTTTCCATCGCACCGCGCCAATGTGGACTCTGTGATGCCTCTAAGAAGGTAGTAGGCTCATTATTGGATGTAATAGCCACAAGATAAGCAGCATGATTGTTAGAAAAATTTTTGTAAGAGACAAAATTGGAAAGAGGATGTACTGTTGAGGACTCTTGATCGGATACGGGTTGTTGGTGACTGACCGATGGGGGAAGTTGCACAAAATAATCTCTAAATCTTTGCGGTTGCATTTTGGTTCGAGTATTTCTGTGCGAATTTTCAAGACCAGTATGTGCCGGTTGGTTTGGTTCGGGAATGGCATTCGAATGTTCACTTGGGCTGACATCAGTGGGTATGTCTGGGCTGTTGTTCGGAGCTGGGCTAGCTGCCGTGTCAAACTCAACTTCCGGTTCTGGGCTGCTTGGCGTGTCTGGGCCGGTTGCTGGGTTATCCGAAGTCCCGGCGTTATCAGACCCAAACTCTGCCTGTTCATTGGTTTCGGACAAATGGTGTTCGGGATACTCACAACATTTATCGCTAGTACAAACAGTGTCTTTAATTGGCAGGTCATCGTCTTGTTCACTGTGTTGTGTATCTTTGAAGGGATACACACTTTCATCGAAAACAACATCTCGACTCACGACGATTTTTCTAGACTCTATATCAAAAAATTTATATCCCTTGGTGCCTTGAGGGTAACCCAAAAATACACCGGGTTTTCCTCTTAAGGCGAATTTGTCTCCCTTCGTGTTGGTGTTTTTGTGATACGCAAGGCACCCAAAGATTTTCATGTGTTCATACCGAGGTTTAGAGTTCCAAATGAGTTCATAGGGAGTTTTATGTTCGATAACCTTTGAAGGAAGTCTATTTATTATGTAAGCAGCCGTTAGAATACATTCTCCCCAAAACCTTTTTGGAATATTTGCTTGAAAACGAATTGCACGTGCGGTTTCTAATAAGTGTCGGTGTTTTCGTTCCACAAACCCCTTTTGTTGTGGTGTATGTGGACAAGTCGTTTCAAGCAATATACCTTCCTTATTATAAAAATCACGCATGAAATTAGAAGTAAACTCGCCGCCATTGTCACACCTGATTCTCTTAATATGTTTATCAAATTGAACACATATCATCTTATGGAAATTGACAATGCATTCACTGGCATCATTTTTGTGTTTGATGAGAAAAACCCAAACAGCCCTACTGTAGTCGTCAACTATAGTAAGGAAATAATTAGCATTTGTGTAAGAGGGTGTTCGATAACCCCCCCAGATGTCACAATGTATCAACTCAAATGTGTGACTAGTTTTATTAATGCTAACAGGAAAAGGATTTCTGACAATCTTAGCTTTAACACACGAATCACAATCTTTCTTACTAAAATCAACGAAATTGTTTCTAAGTAACTCTACTTTTGATAGTTTTCCCTTTGAGGCGTGACCTAACCTTCGGTGCCAGGTAGCTGTAGTAGCAGTTAAGGCTCTTCTGTCTTCAGTCATCCCCATTCAGTACAATCCCCCTCGGCGTTCACCCGATCCAATCAAGGTCCTCGTGTAGAGTTTCTGCATGACACAAAAGTCGGGAAAGAAAGTTACAGCACATTGCAGATCTTTAGTGACACGGCTAACTGAAAGCAAATTACATTTAAAAGCTGGTACACATAAAACCCCATTAATTTTGACTCCTCCTGAAATGGTACAGTCTCCTTTTCCCTCCACGGGAATGGCATCACCGTTAGGTATTACAACAGGAGGTTCAAAATGAGTAACTCATTTATTAGTAAGAAAATTAGGAGTGGAAGTAATGTGTTCGATACAACCTGAATCGACGATCCAATCATCCTTACCAGCCATGTTGGCACTTCGAGGCGGTTCTTCATCAATGCTCGAGTTCTTGAAGTGGTTTATGAACATTTGATATTGTTCTTTGGTGAGTCCGGGTATTGGGCTTTCATCAACGTGAGCAGCCACAGTCTTGGGTTTATCATTCTTCTTCCCGGGCCACCAGTCGGGATACCCAACTAGTTTAAAGCACCCATCACGTTTATGGCCAATTTTATTGCAGTGAGTACAATATTCATCTTTCTTGTCTTTGAGTGTCTTGGTAGCACTCTTTTCTTTTGCCAAATTAAAATTTGTACCTCGGTTTTGGAAGGTTTTGAAAGCAGCCGGCTCAGCAGGAGTTCTTTTGTCATTTGAAATGGTTCTTTGTCTTTCATCTTCTGCTACAAGGTGATAAACGGCACTAAGAGAGGGCATCGGTTTGGTGGCAAGGATTTGGGTTTTTATAACCGAAAATTCTGCATCCAATCCCATAAGGAATTGGTATAAACGTTCCTTTTCTTGGTACTCGCTCAGTTTCTTTCCAACATCACACGTACAACTATTGCACGAACACCTTGGGAAGGGCAATATGGACGACGTCTCATCCCAGAGGGTTCGTAAGGCAGTATAATAAACCGACACAGAAGAACCTCCTTGTCTAGTTGCAGCAACTTTTTGTTTTAATTCAAAAGCTCTTGGGGAACTTTCCTTACCGAAGCGTTCACGGAGATCGGTCCAGATTTCTGCCGCTGTGGTGGCGTATTTGACGCTGTAGCGGATTCCCTTTTCCATAGCGGTGGTGAGCCAGCCCTTCACCATCGCGTCGCATCTCATCCAAGACATGTAATCTGGTCGTCCCTTCTCCGGTCTTTGAAGAGTCCCGTCAACAAATTCAATTTTGTTTTTGGCGAATAAGAAGTTTTCCATCTCTTGGCTCCAGTCGCTAAAGTTAGAGTCGGTGAGAACTTCATTGATGTGAAGCTGTTTTGGAACATCGGAAGGATAGAGATAGTATGGTGAATTGTGATCGATTCCGCCACCGGATCCTTCTCCAGCGGTTTTATCTTTGTCTCCTCCTCCCGTCATTCTTCTAGCGGAAGCAAGGTTTATTTAGGGTTTAGGTTTCGAGTTCCTGCTCTGATACCATATAGAATATGGTATAATCATATGGGAAAAATCATTCAATTCATATCATAAGCCAAATCGGCTATATATATAAGTGCAAGTACAATTTGAATAATAAACTAGATAAGGATCTTATCAAACAGAAGAATATACGCAAGGATAAAATAAGATAAGCTATTAATTTAAAAGATCTTATCCAATATACTCTGAATCTATGAATGAGCAACACATAAGAAACAAAGTATTCTCTATTCTATTGCTTACATTCGACCTGGAATCACCCCTGATATTTATACTAGATCAGGGGGACAAAAGTACAGACAAAAAGAAGTTATACAGACACATATGGCACTATCCTAAAATATGCATAAACAATGACATGCACTGAGTGTCAGGTACGGTGTACGACCTGACAACTCAACATGCACCAAAAAGTAAACACTAATAGACTTGTACAAAACAACGTTCGGTATCATCGGGGTCTGCATCGTTCGAAATTGGTAACTTCGGAATCCGTCAGTACTTCACTTTGGCACAACCAAAATATCCCAACAATCTCCCTGTTTGTGCAAAGTAAGGGAGTTTTGAAGCTACATTTGTGACATATGTCAAGTACGCATTCCCTGACAGCCACCCACCAATCCAGGTGCTCTTTGAATACTTTCCTTTTTGTCGATGTGTTCTTCGCGCAAGCACAAGATCTTATAATTAGAAATTTTAACATGTTCGTAGGGTATCAACCTTTGTGGTCCATGTCAAAGAATTTCTTGCCAGTACGCTGACCCTCGGGCAATGTTCCTCTATAAACAATGCCCCACGAATCATAAACAATCTCACTATCGTCATATTTTTCAATATCTTCCAATCTATGATCTGGGCAACAAGAGTGCGATCCAACCCAAAAGCGATTGCAACATCAAACTTTGCCAAGAGCTTGTTATAGTATCTCGAAAATTCAACCACATACTTCTTAGCAAGATTGAAGGTGGCTGGAGTCGAAGAAAGATTAGGAGGATGGTTATTGAGAATCTTGATAATGACTACAAAATCATGAGGGTTCATGATCAGAAAGTCTGCAACACTGAATCTAGACTCTTCTTCATCCGAACCCCACAAGACCAGATAGTTAACATTTTGGAACTTTCTCTCAAATAACTCACCTAGTTCCATAGACACAATCTTAATGATTTTCTTTAAGCTCCCCACTACCTGAGGCTCCTGTGTAAAGTGGGCATGAAATCGTATTTTCGTCTATCTGAAAGCAGCCTCACTGCCAGGAACCACTCGATCAACGAACTGGAAGAAGGAAAACGTCTTCGGATTGTGCGGTATATCCAGCCATTCATCAATGGTGTTTGCAATGGAGAATATCTTTAATGGGGTTCTACTAAAGATGTCGAAGTTGGCAAATCCCATAGATGCAATTGTCTCAGCGTTCCAAGTCTTGTCCATTGGACCAAGATCCTATGTGGTGCCAATTCGACCTATGGTCTCCTGTGTTCACAAAAGCAAAAAACTGTCCCACTCTCTTCCTATGAGGTGGACTTCATCGCAGCCACATGTGCAGCATGTCAAGGTACATGCATGGTTAAGAGCTCTACTCAGTCACCTAACTTCATCGCAGCCACAAGTGCCTCATGTCAAGGTGTTTGGTAACCAAACGTCAGTTTGTTCCCGTTGTCCTTTACGTAGACTAGGGATGAGCAAAACCGAACCGCAAACCCAAAAGCCGAAAAAAACTGAAAACCCGAAACCAAACATAAAACCGACTTTGTGGTTTTTATTTTTTTAAAACCCGAAATTTTCGGTTTTGATTTGGTTTTTGAATTATAAAAAAACGAAAAAAACCGAACCGAACCGATTTATATAAAATATTTAAAAAATATACTTTTTTACATATATTATATTTACGTTTTGCGAGATCAGATAACAAGTATCTGGTTGAGTTGGTTGAGGCGCTGCGCAGGTGTAGCCGAGGTCTCAAGTTCGATTGTTGTTAAGTGGCGTTTGTTATTTTGCCAAAAGGACTTTAAGGTTTAAACTAGTTTTCTTTAAACTGAACTTGAAACTATCGTACATTGCCGAATGAATGAAACTATTGCAATCTATATATATTTATTTCTCAAGTACTTGGCATAACTCAAGGTTTGGGTTTGGATTCGGGTTAAAACCGAAATCGAACCGAAAACCGAGAGAACCGAACTGTTCGGTTTCGGTGAATTTGGTTTTGAGTATTTAAAAACCGATCGTTTTCGGTTTGGGTTTGGGTTCGGTTTAAGGTCAAAAACGACCCAATCCGACTCATGCTCATCCCTAACGTAGACAACAACTTTTCGTTGATGAGAAACCCCGTTTTTTACAAGAGAAGTAAACACATAAACTCCCGATACGTGTGTGTGTGTTGAAAAAGGATAGATCATGGTTAAGTATATACAATACAAAGAACAGCATGCAGATGTCTTGATAAAAGCGTTTGCAATTGTCAAATTCAAAGAAATGAAGGAGCTTTGGGAGTCAAAGATGTTGGAAATGTAACTTTGGATTAAGAGGAAGTATGTTGGAAGTTAATCCAAACTTGCAGCAAAACATTTACCTTTCCTTGGGCATGTTCGGCACACAGTGTTTGAGAGCTTTTGAGAGTTTTTAACGTTTAGCTTTTAAGAACACGCTCAAAAAACTTGGTTCGACATCAAGAGCTTTTAGCTTTTATTTTTAACAAAAAGCTTCTAATCCAAAAGCTAATTCAAGTAGCTTTTGGGAGCGTTTAGTGTTCAACTTTTGATTTTTATATTATTTTATATTTCTAAAAGCTAATAGCTGCTTTTGCTAAACACACTTCTGCACTAATAAAAGTTATTGCTACCAGCTAGTTTTACCGAACACCCCTATGATTTTATGAGTTAAATAAGTAACTCCTTGGTTATTGAAATCATGGTAGTAGTGGTCCTACTTTATCGGAGTTTTCTTTAGTATTTAAAGGTTTGCATGTGATTTGAATATAGCTAAAAATTGCCCCAACGAGTCTTAAATTGGCATCCTTGACCATCTCCAATGGAAGAATTCAATGGAAGTAAATTGAATATATATATATATATATATATATATATATATATATATATATATATATATATATATATATATATATATATATATATATATATATATATATAGTATAGAAGAAAGAGCTGGTTATTGAACTCTTCAAAGAGAAATTTAATGAAATTATGGAATAAAAAATCACCTTGAAATTTTCTCTCTTACATGAGATCTTATATGAGAGTTCATTAAACTCTTTTAAAGTTGGATAGATTGGAGATAGCCTTGCCCCTGATTCTTTGTTATTTCTTCTCACTCAGGCACATAGCATCTATTTGTTGTTTTAAACAAGTGTGGCATAATTTGGATCTTGGTATAAGATTTTGAACGTTATGATGAGGGTTCCAATATATGGATTCAATCTTCAACCTTTTTAGTACCGGAAACGGTTAAGTATTTTATATATTTATTACGAGGAACTCACTAAAGCAAATCAAGCCAAATGGCTAGAAATGCGGATCATTATTACTACATGCATACATGATACATTCATCTTATGAACTTAGTACCATCCGCTCTGGATGCGACATTGCTGGATTCGCAAGTTGCATTGGTCGGGTATCTGCTCAGCTCTCCTCAACATCTGCTGCTGCATCGACTGTCCTCCACCTTGCTGTCCTTGCCACCCACGTCTTCCACCTTGCTGTTCTTGCCCCCAACGTCGTCCACCTTGCTGTTCTTCCCACCCACGTCTTTCACCTTGTCCTTGCCACCCACGTCTTCCACCTTGCTGATCTTGCCCCCAACGTCTTCCACCTTGCTGCTGCTGCCTTTGTGCTTGTTGAAAAGCTTCCTTGATCGCCTCACACTGGCACTCCTCCTCCACGTTGCGGAGCTGTTGGCAGCACAGTTGAAGGTGTGGTTGCTGTTGCCTCACTGGCATCCTGATCAGATCGTCCTGGAAAGAGGATCCCTCGGTGATGTGCATCTGGCAGTGGTCCACCTGCTGGCTCTGGATTCGGCGGCGGCACTGCTCCTGAGACTGTGAGCGCCTGGGCACGTTGTCCTCCATTACGCTGGTGGTGATGGTGGTAGTTGTGTAGGCGGAGACCTCAGCGAATGCTACGATGGCCGTGAAGGCGAGTGCAAGGATCACAAGTTTTGCCATAGTGAAATCTTTTTGTTTCTTCGATGGGTTGTGATGGTGGAGGAGGAGGTTGCTTTATAGTAAAACTGGTAGGTTTGCATGACATGCACGTGGAGAAAGGGTTACCTAGGTGGTTCGGATTAATCGTTACTTGTTATACGCGTATAAAATCATTGCATTATAAACGACACGTTTGATGCAGGATGCTACAAGTGGAATTAATTAACCTTTTGTTGCAAGACCCTAACCGGACATTAATATTTATTTAGGTCTATTTCATAACATCAATACATAAATCTTCACATTTGGTAAGCATATTTTTCTTATTTATAAAACTTTCTTTTTAATTTCTAAATGAGTTTTGCGAACTTATTTATTTATATAATATATAATCATAAAATCATAAAACAGAAAAACAAACATTTATATACTTTTTAACAGAAAACAAACATCTTTTTATGAAGTGTACTATTTGTTACAAAACTTATATAAATATAATATCGGTTTTTAAAATATAAATTCAGAAGTTATCTCATTCTAAATATATCGTCGAGTTTTTTAAAAATGATTTACTTATTTAATATATTTTTTCTTAAGCATCCCTTATAAATTTAGTTGACTTATGAAAAAATTAATGATATAAAATAAAAAGTTAAATAAAGAGGTGCATGATGTAAATTTCGAGTTGATTGTGCCTCTTCCGCCCCGGTCTCCATTTTTTTCATATTCATGTAGGTTTTGATTTTATACACCTCACTCACTTCCACTATAGCATCATAATCCTGGTTCATAGACATCAGAATGCATAAACTCGAGTTTCATATCCTCTAGAGCTTGGCCCGTCTTAGTGAATGTGACTTTCTTCTATTTACCAACTATGCAGTGCTCACAAAGGTCCGTAGCGACTGCCTTTACATTCGAAATCTTGCCCTTTGTAGCCAACATTTTCATCCCTTTTTTACTCATGTGATCAAGTCTTTGGTGCCACATAGTATAGGCCTTCTAGTCTTCTACTGTGGAGTGGATCTCATCCGAAGAGTCTTCAACCATGTCTAAAGATCCTATTTTCTAACCGCGAGCAATAACCATGCTTCCCTTCATTACTTTCCATTGGTGATTGCCAAACTCAATCTTGTGCCCTTCATCATCCAACTGCCCTACGGATATCAACATCATCTTCAAGTCCAGAATGAAATTGACGTCCTTCAAGGTCCACTTCACTCCCAAGGATGTCCAGAGTGTAACATTTCCAACTCCGGTTATACCCAGTCTTTTATTATCCGCAAGTCTCACCCTGGTATTGTAACACCTAAAATTCTACATTGCATCCCTGCAGTGACACGCGTGAAAGGATGCACCTGAGTTCATTATCCAGTACTCCGTGGAACTCTCTACACAGCAAATGAGTGCATCTTCAAAATATTTCGCAAGGTTCACATACTTCTTCGCACCTGAGGATCTGGAAGGCTTCAAAGATTGATTTCTAAAATACCCACTCTCTTTGCACTTCTAGCTGACAATATCCTTTGTGCTTTTCAATTGCCCCTTATCTATGACTTTGATCTTCTTTTACCACCACCATCGCCTCCTCGGTTCAGCATTCTCCCCCTCTCCTTCGTAGCCAACATGCTTCTAGAGCTCTCATCATCATTCTTCCCCCGGATGTCTTCCCCAAGGATTAAATCTCGAATGCCTTCAAATATGAGTCTCGTTGTACCAGACGAACTGTTAACCGCAATCAACGTTCTAGACCAACTTAAGCGAAGATAGTAACAACAAGGCCTGCACTTCATCATCAAAATTGATGTCAACTAATATCAACCTTTATATTATGGATTTGAACTTATTGACGTGCTCTGCCACACCATCTCCTTCCTTCATCTTCGTGTTCACAAGTTGTCTAATCAGAAAAACCTTGTTTACGGCTGAGGGTTTTTCATACATGTTAGACAACACTCCGAGTAAGAAATGGTTCTTCTATTGACGATGTTGTAAGCAACGGGCTTCAACAATGATAACTAGACAACACCCAGTGCCTGCCGATCCAACAAATCCCACTCCTCATGCAATGTGTTTTTAGGTTTGCCTCTGATTATTGGGAAGTGGAGCTTTTTCGGTAAAGAAAATCTTCTATCTGCATTCTCCAGAATCCGAAATCATAGCCATCAAACTTTTCGATCTTGATATTCCATTCTTCAGCCATAGCTCTGATACCAGCGTGTTGGGATAACAACACGAGATCGATAAACTTCAAACCGCACATGATCAAGAACAAGCAGAAACAAGCCTTTGACAAGAACACACAACCAAGAAATCATTACAATAACAAAATCTAAAAGAAACAATAAATAAGATTCAACACAGATATTTAGAGTGGTTCACTTGATCTGGAATCAAGCTACGTCTACTATAGCAAACTAGAGAGGTTTTTATTAAAGAATGTTATACACTTTACAAAGATAATAATTGCACTCTCTTGATGACGACTCACGATCACTATCATATCATAATTTGGGTTTACATTAAAGGGGCATATTTATAGTAAGGGTTGACCTAAAAGTCCTGGTCCTGGGCTGTGCACCAGACCTGAAAAGGGTATGTCATGCACCCATGCTACCACCTACACCCACGTGCATCTGTTAAGCGTGTTCCCTAAGTTACCTCCATTCGCATCAGCTGAGAAGTCTGCAACTAACTAGTTATGGATTGAACTCCTCTCCGAACAGAGCTGACTCCAGATAACAGTGTGCACTCCAGATCAACTAACTCCGGACAGTAGTGCGGACTCTCCTCCAATGCGGACAGGCATAAATGCTTGACCTCGGATACAATCTGGCTGCGGATTGGTCCGTAGTTGTGGCTCCGCATAATTAACCTCCACCTTACTCAACATAACTCTCTCGTTTTTATTAACCAACTAGGGCCCTTCGATTTAGTTTTTTAAGGCATCCATATCTCATTGGACATTGATTTTTCTATAAAAAAAATTTATATATCCACAGAAAAAACATTGTATTGACAATTATACCCTCATTTTATTTTTTAGATATTGAAGTGATCAAGATCTCATGTTTGGAAACGCCCAACACAGATGATGCTATCGAATAATGCTTCTTCATCCTTCGACCTTGCTTCTTTAGTTGGCCTGCATCTTCAATCGGCATTGCTTCTTCAACCCACTCTCAAACGGTAACCATTGAAATTGATTCTTGAATGAACAGAATGCGTTATACTATGTTAAAATTTATTATTGAATGAATAAATGGGTTTAGTGTATTCCTTTGAAAGCATTTTCTTCTTCATGCATTCCAAACTCTTGGCACCAACTAAATGACCCCCAACTGGTACGTTCATATAGCATTCACCTTCTTTTTCTTTTTTTGGTGGCAAAAAGGTTTTTGTTTTGTTGTACTTTGTGGATTAAGTGTTGTATACCTTCTTTTTCTTTTTCTGGTGGCAAAAGGGTTTTGGTTTTGTTTTACTTTGTGGAGTAAGTGTTGTACGTGGATTAGAAAATGCTTCAGATGATATATTTGAATTTAATGATTTGTTGTTAATTGTTTTTATGTTAATAGTTTTGTTATACTTTGTGGATCGAAATTTATGAGTTTAAATTGGTTGTTTGTTAATGGTTTGCATTGAAACTTTACACATATTTAAACCTAAAAAGTTAAACATAATGGTAAATTCAAATATGTCAAATGGGTTATATTGTGTTAAACTTGGTTTTCTATTAGTGGTTTACACAGTGGACTTCTATAGAATATTTATTACATGAAAAAAAAAGTCTTTTATTTGTCCATATATGTTTGCAGAAAAAACCTTGTAACTCATTGAGGTTTTTGCTCACTATTATTTGAATATAAAGAGGCATGCAGTAAAATTTCTTATGCAATTTAACTCTTATGTTAGAATGTCATGCTGTAAATTATTTTGCTAAGTAAAAATGTTTACACTAAGATATTTGTGAAGGATAATATTTTTTTTTTTAAACTTGATTCAACAGATGCGAATGGATTTACCAAGTCCTATGACACAAAATGAAGAACTCTATTCAGCTAACTCCAAATTTGGGTTATATGATAAACTACTTAAGAATGTAAGTGATATTTATTATGCTAAAGGATATGAATTATTTATTCGAGATTCAAGTAAAGACAAACATGTCACATTGCAATATGATCGAGGCAGTTTTTATCGAGATAGATTGTGTATTGGAGATGAAAGGAGGAAGAACACTGGATCTTGTTAAATGCCCCTTCTAGATTGTAGGTAAAAGGGGAAATGATGGTGCTTGGGCACTTAAGGCAAGAAACTTGACTTACAACCATGAACCATCTACTAATATCTCTGGTCATTCATCATTCTGTCGATTATCATCAGATGACGTATAAAATGTCAAAAACATGACGCTTTCTAGCATACCCACAAGGAAAATTCTTTCTATAGTAAATTACACGATTTGTCACTGGTCAAATGACATGTTTAGTCCCTATTTTTAATTGTTAACTCGTCTCTTATATCATTAAAAGTTGCACGCTTCGTCCCTGGTAGACATAAAATGATTATATTGCTCTTAGTAATTTCTTTTTAATTTTTCATTATTTGATTTATTTTTTTAATTAAAAAAGTAAAAAAATAACCCAACCCCTTTTAAACCCATCAGATTCTCTCTCTCTCTCTCTCTCTCTCTCTCTCTCTCTCTCTCTCTCTCTCTCTCTCTCTCTCTCTCTCTCTCTCTCTCTCTCTCTCTCTCTCTCTCTCTCTCTCTGGTAGACATAAAATGATTATATTGCTCTTAGTAATTTCTTTTTAATTTTTCATTATTTGATTTATTTTTTTAATTAAAAAAGTAAAAAAATAACCCCACCCCCTTTTAAACCCATCAGATTCTCTCTCTCTCTCTCTCTCTCTCTCTCTCTCTCTCTCTCTCTCTCTCTCTCTCTCTCTCTCTCTCTCTCTCTCTCTCTCTCTCTGTGACGCGTGCGGAATAATAATAACGTGAAGATCGAAACAAATATCCAAAGTGTCGAAATATACAAAAGATAAGCATAAAGCACTAACACATCACATTGTGAGCTCTACCTAACAAGGAAATGAACATGACAATATATAGGCAAGCTACAAAATAGGGAAAAACCAAATAAATAAGAATTAATGTGGGCCTTCCAAGCATGTCATACATCACTCCATGAGGGCCCTTGTACCCCAACATTTTCCCCCTCAAAAGGCGAAATGGATGATGTGTCGCAAGATGACAAATGGGCACTAGCGGAACCGAAGATGATGACCACACGGGATGTAGAGGCGAATTTGATCTCCTCATATACGTGAAAAATCCCCCTCAATGTGTCACCGGTCATCACAAAATTGTGATCGTGAAATAATCCGCCAAATATGAGAATGCGCTAAAACGAGAAAATTCAATAACCCCCCCCCCCCCCCCCCCGCCCCTGCCCCTTGACTTGAGCGTATCCGTCAATGCCCAAAAATTCGGCAATTGCATCGAAAAGATAATATAAATCATGGAGTTCAAAAATTTATGGTGTTCTTGTTTATCCGTGCTTGATCACCGTTCATCCGAAAAAATTGTATAAAGTGGGGTTTTGCATCTGTTTAGAGTGGGGGTCCGAAATTGTTTAAATTGGGGTTTGTTTTTTCTTTAAAGTGGGTTGTGGTCTGAATTTGGTTTTGGGCCTGATTGGGTCCGAAGGTTTTAGGCTACGATCCGAAAGTTGTTTAAATGGAAGGGTCCGATGGGTTCATTTTGTGTTCGACTTATATATATATATATATATATATATATATATATATATATATATATATATATATATATATATATATATATATATATAGAGTTAGGATCAAATGTGGATTGCAATTATAGTGTGAATGTGTGATGAAATATGAAGCGTCAGATCGAAACGATCTACGGTTCTAGATTCAAGGTCCTAAACGTAAATATATAATAATTAATTAATCAATTTTTACAATTAGACCCCTGAAAAGGGTATTTTAGTCTATTAATCAAAAATTAAAAAAGGAAGTTCACTTAATATCTCCTAATTTGGTGGGATTTCATTAAATAATTAATTATGTTTTTAATTTTTATAATACTTTTAAAAATCTATTACCTAATTAGTAATTACAACAATTATATTAAAAAAAACTCATATTACGCTGAATACATGTCGTCATTGAATCATTTTTAAAAAACCACGATTTCATTCTGAAAGAATATTAGAACCACTTATAATATAAACAACAACACTTTACAATATTCTTGAAAAATATACACGACATTCAATACTAAACAATAATATATACAATATTCTTGAACAATATACAAAAATTCTATATCAAGTATAAAAACATAAATGACAATGTATACATTCTGTGCGAATGAATCATAAACCATCAATTTCAAAATGCATTCTGATGATCTTGTTTTTTAAGCCCAGTCTTCAAATTCTGAAAGAATATTGCTGTATCACCACATTTATTCTGAAAGAATATTGGTTATTTTGTTAGCTCAATCTTCAAATTCTGATAGAATCAAGAGTATATAACAAGGTACATTCTGAAAGAATGTAAATATCATTTGAAAGCCTATACATTCTAAAAGAATATTCCCGATTCAAGATATCTTGTGAAAAATACTTTCAAAAGAAATATATGCAGTTCAAAAATATCTTTATTAAGATTTAAACAACATACTATCCGTCCATAATAAGTTTAATAAGTGTTACCTCTTTATGACCTTTAACCCAATATCAGAAAACTTGAAATATACATCAAAAAATCAAACCTTATACAATTGAACAAGTGATAAAATCACTTCAAATGTAAAACACTGTAAATTTTCATTAGCAATACGATTCGAATTTATCAGTTACCAATTTAAAGCAACAATAACAGGAGCATTTTGTACAATTTAAATTGAGATTGAGATTGGGAAGTGTGAACGTGATTATCATTGGGCAAAATTGTCAAACTACACAGATGCAATTTCAATTCAATTTGTATTATCATTAGCAATACGTGCCGAAGTTCTTAGATGATGAAGGTGAAATCAGAAATTATGTAATTAACATGTTGAGGATTCACGAGAATCAAGCGAAAAGATGATTAGGATCAGGAATACTAGCCATCGTTAGAGGTAGTGGATCCAATATTGCTTCCACCGGAGGATGCCGATCTAACCAGCCGAAAAAACGGACTCCTTGGAACGAGGTCATCCATATCTTCATCTCCGTCTCGATCAGAAAACCCTAGGTCCTGGTGCAGGGAACTAGGAGCATCAAGGTCCGGAGGTGTTTAAATCTCTTCATCACGGTCAAAGATGGCCCACGGAGCTAGTACACAGTAGTGTCGTGCGCTCATGCCGCCGCAACCGGCGTAGAATACGAACCTATCAAAATTCTCGACCGTTTATTCGACTCCCTAATCTCCGCCACCCACTTCCCCCACTTCCTCATACGTATCCCTTTATACGGCCGTTGATCGGTCTTCCTCTTTCCTGTTGAGAAATTACACGACCCTTCTCTTTACTCCATGGATCTCCGTTTCACGAATTGCATATGGGAAAAAGAGAAGATAATAAAGAGAATGGGAAATTGGGAGACGAAAAAGAAAGATAATCCAAAAGCACCGACACCTTTTTTACAATTGGCTAATATTGGATTAATTGAAAAAGGGTTAATTGGCCGCCATGAAGGGTTTTATGCAGGTGGGGATTTTTAAAGCAAAAATTGGGTCTATAGAGATATTAGAAAGAACGAGTAGGGTTGTATATATAAACAATGAATCGCAACTTTCAAAAACTTGATATGATCTAGTTGAAGACGATGAGAATACGTATTAATAGGGAAATTTAGGCTTCATTCCTTAATTATAACATTTTAATTTGGGTAATTCAATTAATTAATTAATATAAATTATAATTATATTATATAAATGACTAATTTACCCTTAGATATTGATTGGTCCAGAATTTATCATACAATCATACAATATTTGTTGTTCACATATGAACCTAAATCTATATATATATATATATATATATATATATATATATATATATATATATATATATATATATATATATATATATATATATATATATATATATATATATATATATATATATATATAGAGAGAGAGAGTATGTGTTGTGTGTGTGTGTGTTTGTGTGTCTGATGGATGTGAAGGGGGTGGGGTGGGTGGGGGTTACTTTGTCTTCTTTTTTTAATTAAAAAGTAATTAACAAATAATCAAAAATTGAAAATTGAAAATAGCGACTAAAGATGTCATTTGGCACTTTTGAACTAGGGAAGAATCGTGTAATTTACTCTTCTTCTATTTGCGTCAGAGAAACCAAAACCTTCCAGCAATCTCTCAAACTATATACTGTTGTTATGTATATAAGCTTGATTATTAAACCCTAATACGACACTGTGTTATATGTAAACCGCTTATTTCCTTATACTTTGGATGGTTTCTATGGATTTAGCTCAACTAGAATCATGAGTAAAAGTTAATTTGATGGATCTAGACTCGATATTAGAACTACAACCATTGTAAAGGGGTTTCTATAGAGACTGAATGCGTCAAACACGTCATGCTAGAGTCAAGGGAAAGAAAAGGCCAAAAAAGATCAATGAATCCTTGAGTCGAACAGAAAATCAACGAAGAAAAATACGAGAATAAGGAAATAAGCGATATACATATAACACGATGTCGTATCAGTGTTTAATACGCAAGTTTATATATATAACAACAGTATATTCACTTTTCACACACACACACACACACACACACACACACACACACACACACACACACACACACACACACACACACACACATTGTTTATTCGGGGAGAGTTGGTAGAATGTGTTAAATACAACTTGTCTTCGACCATCATTGTGGTGTAATGGTGATTACTTATTGTGGTGTAATGGTGATTACTTGGGAATTAAGCACTCCAAAATGAATTGCCCTAGGTTAGAATCCTATGCACTTCAACCTTGGGATGGCACTAGAGCTGTAAACGAACCCAACGTTCCGTGAACCGTTCAAGAACTTTTCAGCGATAAGTTCGTTTATTCAATAAATAAACAAACATGAAGACAAATTTATATTCGTTTAACTAAACAAATGAACATGAACAATGATCTCGTTCGTTCAATTATGTTCGTTAACGTTTGTTTATGTTGTTCGTTTATGTTTGTTCATTTAAGTTCATTTTATGTTCATATGTGTTCAATTGTATTTGATTACATTACAATATTATGTATTCATTAATGTTCATATATGTTCAATTATGTTTATTTATCTATGTTCATTTATGTTTGTTCGTTTAGTATGTTCACGAACATAAACAAACGAACATGAACAAAATAATTTGTTAAACGAACGAACATGAATAAGAAAACACGTTCGTTTATTCGTTCGTGCTCGTTAGTTTGTTCGGTTAACTTAAACGAACGAACATGAACAAGCCCTCGTTCGTGTCCGTTCGGTTCGTTTGCAGCCTAGATGGCACGGTGTTAAAAAAAACCTACTTGTTTTGATGTCATTTCATTGATAAAGTCGTTTGTCAAAAAGGATGCAATTCAAAGAATTTTGGGAAGTTTCAAGAGAGTATTGCAAATGGTTCACGGTTTATATAAAAATAAAGGGGTTTGATTAATGAGTAGGACTGCTCGTTTCACAATTCACGAATCCTAAAATCCAAGTTCTTGATATGGGAGGTCACTTCTTGATATATATATATATATATATATATATATATATATATATATATATATATATATATATATATATATATATAGGACTAGGATCAAATATATCCATACAAGTATTGTGTAACCTTGAAACTCAATCTGGACCACTCATTTAAAACACATTCTTTTAAGAATGTACAAAATTTAGTTCATTCTTTTAAGAATGGTAAGAACTCATTATGTCAAAAACTTATTCTGTTAAGAATGTGTTTTTTTTCATTGTTACGAGAATGAAATCCGATGGCCAGGATTTGGTTATAAGGTAACACAATAATTGTCATTCTTATTATAACCTAGCCCTATATATATATATATATATATATATATATATATATATATATATATATATATATGTTACAAACATGGTAATTTTGTTATATCACCCCTCCCATTTTGGTATTTCTGTGATTAACCCATATATATATATATATATATATATATATATATATATATATATATATATATATATATATATATTATTTTTATTTTTTTATTTTTTTTTTTGGGAAAGGGAAAGGCCACAGGGACCCCCCCCCCCCCCCCCGGCAAAATTATTAAATAATAACAATAGTTAAGATAAATGTGATTATGTTAGGACAAAATGATCATTTCCACTAATTTAACACTTTGTGAAAAAAATCACTCCAAAAATAATAATAACTAGTGTGCGCCCCGTGCTATGCACGGGTTAGGGAGAAAATCTGCGTGAAGAAAGGAAAGGAGGATGGTAAAACGCATAAAATTAAAGTACGTTGCTATTTTTTGCATTTAGCCTATAAATAAACAATATCTAAAAGCTGACCCATTTTATATAACACTAACCTCTCAATTTCAGAACCCATTCAACAGCCATTTCCTTCAATTCCCCCAATATGTTACTAAATTCCGAGAGCCTATCATCCTGCTTTTCTTTTTCATATTGGGAGGGAGGGTATATTAGTCATTTCATGGAAAGGGTATATTAGTCATTTAGTGTTGAATAATACCTCAACTTTTTGCATTGCATCATCGGATTCAGAAAGCATGTCTCTTGAACGCAAAGGTCCGTTATCGTCCCACCACAAACGTTGAAGAATCCGGTAACTGAAACCCAGATCAATTGTACCACAAACGTTGAAGAATCCGTCAAGCTCACCACACTACTACCAGACCTGAATTTGCCATTCGTTCCCATGAATCGTTTCATATCAATCTGCAATCTGTCAGATTGAAAAAGAAAGAGAATCAAGTTAAAAGATTAGCTTTAAATTTCATCCCAACAACATAAAAAATATTTGCTGAAATAGTTGCAAAATCAATGTCATGAAAAATACCCACACACCACCAATACCTAAAGAAGAAGGAAGAATAAGAAAACTGTAATTTCGATAGTTAAATATGAAGACCCTTGTATTTCAATAAGCTATGAGTGATTCAAGCTTTATTCTAGGATTCTTTATTAAAAGGTTTTTACCAAAATAAAAACTTTTACCGTACTGCTTACTTGACGACTGAATGTCAATCAAATCCACAAGCAAAAAACCCATGCAAAACAACAAAACATGAAAATTATCAAAATAAAACCCAATACCTTTAATGTGTATATATTTTAAAAGCTTTCCGTCGACAGACTTGCAATAGCAGGTGAATTATTCACCAAATGTGGATCGGTACACCCTTCACAAACTAAATACAAAATTACACAATCCATCTGATTATATAACTTGATTTTTGTCAATGAATAGCAATTTTAATATACCTAAAAAAAATCTGTAAGAAATACAAAGAAGCGGATTATAATGGAAAAAATCTCATAAGGAAAGAAGCCCTACCGAAAATAATATCTTTAATAGTCTAAATTGCATTAGACATTGAAAAACGGTGTACGTGTAACCTTGGTGTTGTTGCCACTTCAAAGCTTCACCAATTAGAACCATTAAAGATGATGGTGGAACCACGGAGACTTCTCCCGCAATAGCTGAAAAGGGCAAAACAGGAAATTTATCCTTTTTACTCTCTTTCTAGGATAAAGTATAAAGATCCTGATTTGATCATGCGACTTTGAAGCTGTTAGTTGAAAAGAGTTTTGATGCAAAAGAAATGCTTCGATTTTTGCTTAAGCATTTCTACAAATAGTTTGTGTGCATGAATCAAGTGTTCCCATAGTGATTTTATAGAACTCATATTCACTGCTCTTGAAAAATTAAGAAACCAGGAGGAAAGTCTAATTGAAGAAACGAATGGAAAACATACTTTCTTGTTTGAGGAAGGCTGACAGTAAGGGAATATCCATTGAATTTCTATGAGTTGAAACTTAAGAGCATATAAGCCGTTGTCATGTTGTAGTTAGTATCAAGGCAAGATTGATGCCTAGTAATAATATAAGCCAGAGGCAAGTTCTTTTAATAAAATATTGGTGCAAGTGATCTGATAATCATACCTCCCAACAATCATTGAAAGCGGACTACCAGTGCCTGAATTTCTGTTTCATACAAAGAAAAAAAAAGTAATCAAAAAGAGAACGTTGAATCTATAATAGCAAGTTTTTCAACTGGATTTTATTTGAAGTTATAGAGAGTCAAGAAGGCAGACAGGCAAACCGTAACTCATTTGGGTCTCACAGGTAAATTATCAGTTAATCAAAAAGAGAAAGCAGAACCAGAAAAACCTGAAAGAATGTACCATCATAGCAGCACCTAGCCTGTGCGTGGAATCAACATTGAAGTCTATCCTGGCTGTATGAAATAGCAAGAAATTAATCAAACCATAAGGTCAGTGACACACAATAACACGCAAGTTCAACATCGATTTAATAATCAATCATATGCATTTTTTTCTAGGGTTTTATCTAATAATGTGCAGCGAATTAACGAATTAAATAACTGCACTATGCGAATAGCAAAGAGACCGACACAATCAATTGATAAAAATGAAAAAAGAAACAGACATTTGCGAGCATGGACGCTCTTCTGAGCTCCCATCCGATAACTTTATCGACCATTCAAAAACCCAATTTCCTAAAGCTTCCAGAGTGAACACTATAGAAGGATCCAGTGGTGGTAGTTCTTTGCGCCTATAAATCTGAAAAAAAATAGCAAAATCAAACGATTAATGATTAAAGAATGGTGGGAGAGTGAAATAGAAGGCGGAGGAGGCGTAAGGATCGAGCAAAATAGCAATCAACAACTTCCGTTCTGAACCTTGCAAGGTCTGCTTCATCTGCAAAGCATTGGTCGGTTGAAACCGCTCCTCGTATGCGTCGCTAGGGCTCTTATTCACCAGACTGAAATAACTCAAATGTGCCTGTGAGAAGGTCTAGGGCTAGTCGCCGATGGAAAGAGAAAGAAGTAGGGTTGTTGGATGAACTGATTGAGGTAGTTGGATGATGGCCGCTGGAACCAAGGTGAGCGAGGCGGTGATAGGGCATGTGTGAGAGTGGAGAGGAAGGAAGCGATGCCGGATCCAAAGTAACCCGCGAAGGAACAAAAAAACCAATACGAAAAAAAAAAAAAAAAAAAAAATTACACGGAAGAAGCAAAAACACGGGAATTAAACTAAGTATATATAATAATTCCGTTTGTCCCAAAAGGAAAATGCTGTAGAAATGTAACAACCGAAGTACTTGCAACTATACTAGAAACACCTTAAACTATAAATAAAGAGAGAACATTGAGAAGTTTCTTTTATTCATAAAAAATATAACTTAGTCTTCGTCTTGGTTTATACATATACAGAATACAGTAGTAGTTTAATACACATTGCCTTCAAAAAAGAATCGACTGTAATTGTACACATACATTAGTCTTTAGTCTTTACAAACAACATTTGCCTCCAACCTCTATGTTTCATCTTCTTTTCTTTCTCATTAACACAACTCAAATCTCATCCTATTATGAAGCCGCCTTTTCCAACTTCACCTGTAACACCACCAAAAAGTAAACCAAAAAATCCCACACTTATATATAAATAGGATATTGTCATAAAACCCCTTAAGTTTGTCAGAAATAAATTTAAGGGCTTTTATGAACAAAGAATACATAAAAGGGAAAACCCGAACATTTCTGACAAACTTAAGGGCTTTTATGACAATATCCCAATTGTTTATCAAGAACCAACAAGTTTACACCTTTTTAAGATACTTTTTGTGAAGTTTCATAGCCCCCGAGCAAGATTTTTTAGCATCCAAATTCCCAGAAGTGTCGTTCAATATCTGCATAAAAAGATAAAGCAAGAAACATATTTACATCATTAAAACTTTGCAAGAAACTTTTGTGTTCTTAACAATTGAAAAAAAAAAAAAAAAAAAGTTTGACCTTGACAACATCATCGAGTCCTTTAGCTTCCGTGAGCAATTGGACACTTTTCTCCTTGAGAACACTTGCAACAAGAAAAACAGAAATGGGGAGAGTTTCTTCATCTTTGGTCCCACTTTTCAATAATTCTCTTTCAAATTTGCCACATTGGCGCGATGATTTTGGTTTTGCTTTAGCATCTTCGGGTTTATCGGAATCAGGTTCCTCATATAAAGTGTAAAGATCCGGATCATACTCTAAAGCCCACATCATCTATTCAAAATTTATTAATCAACCAAAAGAACAAAGTCAACAAGATTTTTTAAATGAAAAAAACCATATGGGATTGTTTCTTTTTTTCCCGCATTAAATCCTATATACGTAAAGTGGTTGGATGGGTAATGATGTCTGTCTGGATAAAACGATGTATACATAAGGTCTTGTTTCTTATCTAAACTTAATAAATAAATAAACCGTCTGAATGAGACTAAATAATCATTTTTAACAATGTTTATTAATATTAACGTGAGACGATTAGTGTGGAAAAAATAAGAAGGGCAAATAGGTAAAGGGTTGGTGTCTTTATACATTAAGCCAGGTTTTTTTACTTAACACATTAAGTCATTCTGTCTAGATTAAGTCAAAAGGAAACAACCATAACCTATTAAGAAGAAGAAAAGAAACAACCCAATGTATCACCATTCTTGAGCATTATGAAAAATGATTTAAGGTTATTACCTCCCATAAAAACAATGAATCACCGAAAGAAAGTTCTCTTCTAAACAACACCATAAGCATCCTAAATGCAAATAGATAATCACCGCCACCTAAGTGATCTGCATTTGTGTAATTATTTTAGCATGTTTTTATTAAAAAAGAAAAACTAAAAATGTAAACTATAAGTTAAAGTACCCAAGTGTTGATGAAGTTTAGGGTCAACAACTTGAATAACATTTGCTAAATTGCAAAGTTGTGACTCAACACCCACAGATGTCCCTACGCATTTGAAATTCCCTCGCTTCAAACCCATAAATAAAATCACATTTAATTTCTTGAAAAACAAAAAAAAAATCGTAACTTTAGCAGTGATAATATTAATACGTAAGGCTAAATGCAAGAAATAGTATTTCATTTATTTGTTTATTATAGCATCATACTTTCGTTTTTATTGTCGTTTCCATTATTTTCTTATTAAGACATTGTACCTTTAGAGATTTACCTAGTTTCAGCTTTTTCTTAGGGAAATCTCCAATAAAATCCCATTATTTTGAGTCAATTTATGAAAAAGTCCTAAATTTAATTTTATTTACAGAAAAGGACAACATACTGGCTAACGTATTCGGTTTAGGCCTTTCTTCCGTTTTACCAGGTTTCCTAAATTGTAAATCTTCAATAAAGTCCAATTATTTTGGGTCTGTTTATGAAAAAGTCCTATTATTTTGTGTCAAAAAATTCAACATTGGGACTTTTTTACAAACTGACCAAAAATAGTGGGACTTTACTATAAAATTTCAATCAAGGAAACTTGGTAAACCGGATAAAAGGGTTAAACTGAATACGTTAGCCGGTATGTTGTCCTTTTTTGTAAATAAAATTAATTTTGGGACTTTTTCATAAACTAGTACAAAATAATGGGACTTTATCGGAGATTTCCCTTTTTCTTACTATGAAATTATACTTTAAAATGCCTTATCCAATTATGGCAACCGAAAATCATTTTGTATTAGGATGACATTGCTATAACTAGGTAGATCTTTCAAAGTACATTGTTGCAATAGGAAAAAATAAAAGTAGGATGATATAATAATTAATAAAGAAATGAACGAAAGTAAATTACTATTTCTTGCATTTAACCCAAAATACGTATATTTACCAATCTTCGCATTAAACGTTCAAAGCACCAAAATGCATCTGCTTCATCTTCAAGAAGCATAATCATGGGGGAACAAAGATCACTCATTCCTGTTTCATATGTTTATAAACATACAAATCATAATCAGAATCTTACACATACCATTTTCAAAAAAAAAGAAAAAAGAAATGATTAAATCAAGATCCACCTTGACCATAACCGACATCTTTATCAAACCAAGCATAAACCGCAAGAACATCCCACAATTTTGCTAAATTCTCTTGCTTTTCATAAAACACAAGTGTCCTATCTGTACGAACCACATCAAGACCTACAATAAATAGTAACACAAAGATAAAAAGACTACATTATTATGTAACAAACGATGAGAAAATTCAACGATTTTTAAAAAATGTACATGATGGAATCTTTATATATCAACCTATTTGATGTAGGGTAAGTTTCCATTGGATTATCTTCTTGTCTTCTTCCTTCGGACAAGAAATTTCCGAGCCTGACTTGACTACAAGTATGAAACGTATCGCATTAGTAACCATTTACGAATTAAATATTATTAATTTGTGACATGGGTTGACTGGTCAAAAGGGGAAGATTACTTGTTGCTTGAGTTGTTGGTGTCATAAGTTTTTCGGGGTTTGCTTCTAGAAGTACTATGGGATCTTGGGTTGGAGTACCGTCTTCCGTGATTACGGGAGCCGTGATAAATTTGCCACTTCCAACAAGAGGGAACATGTATGTGCATAGTTCTTTTAGCCGCCCGTATTCTTCTCTAAAATTATAAAGAAAATATTATTTCTCTTTGATATGAAGAAATTGGAGAAAGAATGGAATGGTTTATTCCGTTGAAATGAAGAAAAATGGAATGGAATGGACCAAAGGAAAGAAAAATTGTAATACAACCCTTTTGTATTTATAAAAAGGGAAAATGACCTATAAGGGTAACGAAGTATCAGAATTGTTCAAAAAATACCATTGAAGTTTTTTGTGTACACATATTACCAACAAACTATAGCCGTTGTACACATATAACCATTAAAGTTTATCATTTGTTCAAAAAATACCATTGGCAGGTAAGGTATACTTCAGGTAACGTCAATGGTATTTTTTGAACAAATGATAAATTTTAATGGTTATACGTGTATAACGACTGTAGTTTGTTGGTAATAAGTGTACAAAAAAGTTCAATGGTATTTTTTGAACAATTCTGATACTTCGTTACCCTTATAAGTCATTTTCCCTTATAAAAATTATAGTGACACAAATCTTTATTAACAATTTCATGGTTTTAATTAAGTTGCAAATTTTATTTTCTAAAAGTAACTAGAAACTTTTTTTTACTATAATCTCACTTGGGTTTTATAAGTTCAATTTATATTTAACTTTTAGTTTTGTAAATACTAAATTAGATAATTATCATTAAATGACAAATAGAATAGTGTTTGAAACAAGACCTTGTTATTAACATATAATATAAGAAACTCATGAAAATTTTTGGATTCCTACCGACTAACCAAACATGATCATGGAATGTAATGACTCATTCCATTCCCTTCGCCATTTCATTCCTTCGTCATTCCATTACATCCAACCAAACAGACCCTTAACTACCATAGAATTCCCAACAAGTAGTGAAGAAAAAATATGACACGGTATAAAGAAAAAGAACCCCTAAGTATTTGAGTGAACATGGCATCATAAAGAATAATTAATAAAAAAAAAGCGATAAAACTACCTTCGTGTTAACCGTATCTCTTTTCTCTCCTCATATGTGCTCTTAGGATCAAAACAACCGAGTAAAAATTCCCACACCTCTCCTCTAATTGTTGGATGTATCCCCTAATTTATCAACATTTCAAGAAAAAGGAGTTAAAATTGTAACTTAGTACTAATTAAAGAATATTTTCAAATTTAAATTAGTAATTTTGGGAAAATAATACTTACCCCACGATAAATTCTACCAAGGGTTTGACCTATATCAAGATGACCTTCTGGACTGAATGAAGACTGCCACTTTCTTACACTAAGAGTCTTTCCGGACTATATTAACATATCAAGAATTAGAAAACATCAAAAGGTGACAAACAAAAAGGTAAAAAAAATAGAAGTAACCCTATAAAGCAATTACTCCTACGTTTCTGAAATGACACATAGCGGAGTTTGAAAACAGAGTAAACTTCCATTTACATTTAAAGCAAGAAACAACAGTTGCATAATTTGTAATATATACAAACGATTATTGAGATTTTGTAGTCGATAAGTTAATTCCTTGTAATTTATTCTACTAATTCGCAAGATTTTTCTAGCGAAAATTGGGTTCAGTTCTATTCTTTAGTTGGTACGAATCGCACCATGTAACCAAAGGGCCAAAACTTTATAGCTCCCTTGAATCAAGCTGCGAATATGCAATGAACAAAAAGGAATTCCAAATAAAAAGTTTTGATCCCGTATTTTCACATGCCCACATACATAAACATCGCCAAATTGGATCTTGGCCAAAGTTTTCAAGAAGTGTAAGACCACAAGGAGATAAATCTTGAATCTAACCAAATTAGAATGAATCAAATTCCACGTTGTAATTCTAAACATGTTCATCTCCATCATAAATCTAACAAGAAGAGCACGATTAAAGATCTTTCTTGGCTACAAGTATCAAAAGGCGATAACAAATGGTAATCCAATAGTGAAAATAGAACCAAAAAGTTGAAGAACTTTTAGCAAACAGTAAAATTAATTGGTATATATAACTATAGCAAAGAAATGACTTACCTTGATTTTAAACTTGGTTTTAGGAACATCGGTGCATTCAGCTCGAACCTCATAGAATGAATCGGTCGGAAGTCCTGGGTCTTTCCACAATATATTCATCCTCTCTTGCTAACTTCTCTTTTCAAACTTAAAATTTGGAGTTTTTTTCTTCAAATCGAATGAATTGATTCAAGAATGGTACACCCCAAACCATAAAACACCCGAATTAACACAAACCCAGATGGGATCTTGACGTGAATATCCAAAGCGACAAACTTTTTTTCTTGTTCTCGCTTTTTTTTTCGTTATCAATTATGGGGTTTGTTTGTGTGTTTTTCCCTTTGTCGTCTTGATGGGCGGAGGCGGCGGCGGTCCGATGATGGTCGGAAAAACGAGCGGAGTTACCGCATTTTGTGATCTGCTAAAGCTTCTTTCGAGAACAACACCATTATTCTGAAATAATTGCAAGATTTTCCTTCTTCTGTGTCGAGTTGTGGAGCGCAAAAGACGTGGGAATGTGGGATCGAGGAATGTGAGGTCCGGCCGCCGTGTTTCGCGGGGAGGACTCGTTCATCACATCTCGTTGTATTAAAGCTGCGGAAAATCGATGGAGACAAGAATGCCGGAAGATTCACGGAGTGAGTTGATTGCACGCTCCTGTGGGTGCGTGTGTGGTGTAACGAGTTTGAGCATGAGTCGTCGTCGAGTTGACCAATTCATAAAAAGTATCGTCGTGAACATGTCAGATGGACCTATTCATAAAAGTATAAAAGTATCGGCATGATAATCCAATTACTACTTAAAAAATGAAATCTATTTAGTTAACAACAATGATAAAAATAGAGTAAATTATAAAAATGGTCGCTGAGGTTTGCACGAACTTTCAATAATAATTTTACTGTTGAAAAAACACTATAATGGTCATTAAACTTACGTTTTACTTACAACAATGGTCAAAAATCAAGTTACCGTCACATTTTCCCGTTAAGTTTCAATTTACACATAAAACTAGAGGGGTATTTCGGTCTATCTCTTCACGACTGGTATAACCTTCGCGGGTATAATTAAATGCTCTGCTTGAACATCACTTCATATCCATCATCAATTACAAAATCCTACCTGAGATTACATACCTCGAGACACACAGACGACGATAATGGAGTCCGACAGAAGATACATTGTCGGCAATCGGAGCTCGCAATGGAAAATCAGGGATCGTTTTGAAGAAGGAGACGGGTACAAATACTACGGTAAGTTTTTCGTTTGTAAAGTCTGAATGTCTGATTCCCTGTTCGTTTTCTAAACTAGGTTATGTCTACGGTGATGCAGATGGAAAAGGGAAAATGTTCTCCATTGAAATAAATCATGGTGGGTTTTTTATCGCATCCCCGAGTATCAGGTATATCAGTGGTTACGTTTGTGTATTGACTACATAGAAAAAGATACCTTCTGTTTGTTAGACTTATATCGTATCATGAAGGAGTTAGGGTATAGGACCAAGCAACCCCTTTTTTACGATTTCCGCTTACCATTAGTGGAACGTGATAATGGGTATATTCCGTTGACTAGTGATGCGGATGTGAAGAAGTTGTATTCTTATGTAGAGTTCTGTAAATAACTTGAAATATACGTTGAACATGAGAAGTCTGTTTTACCATCATACGTTAAAGCTCGTGTGCCCGATTTGAGGTCCGATCTATCTCTAATAGTTTCACCTAAACTTAACCGGGTCAATGTGGTCAGATCCACCAACAATGCAACTAAAAAAGCCTTCTTTTTTACTTAAACAATTCGTCAGCTGTAGAAGAACAACATGTCATATCTCAATGTTTGGATATTGTTGTTTATAAGCCACTAGAAGTCAACATCAACACGCAGGTGGAAAATGCGAAGTCAAAAGCAGTTGCGTCTGCAGTCGACCCTATATTTGACATGTCTCCTATACATGCAGTGGACCTACACCTTCAGGATCCACCATATTTTACGCATTTTGGTCAGTTGTATGAGTATGGTCTAACAGAACCTGGTTTAGATTGGAACTTGAGGGATGATTATAATTATAATTTGCAATCGGTTTGTGAAAGAGAATGGAATGAGGCAGTTGGTGAAGCAGCTCCAAACCCACCGGAGCACGATCAAACAACAGTTGAAGTTGATGCTGAAGAAGGTCATGATAGTGATGGTTGTGAGTTTGTATATTCAAGACAAGAAGAAGACTCCTTTAGTGAAGTTGATATAAATATAAATGGGTTTGCTAGCAATTCAAGTCAGGCTGTTGTTGAGGACGAGGAAGAGGTCGTATTTGACAAAACACCTTCAAGAGTTATGATAGGCCTGAATCTCTTCGTGAGCTTATGCTCTGAAATCTGGACAAACATGTGATTTGTTCAGTAGGTAATTTACATGCGGCTGACTTCCGTATTGGTGAAAGGTTTTTGAATAAAAATGTCGTTAAAGAGGCTATTCAGAACTTAGCCAATTTCTCCAGGTGCAAACTGATTGTATTGAGGAACGACTTGACTCGTCTAAGGGCTAACTGTATTGGTATAGTACCTGGTATGAATGACCAACACGGATTGCATCCAGTTAATAGGAGGGGCAGAAGGGTCAATTCAACGGATATTTTTTGCACATGGGTGTTGCACGTGTCTAGGTTAACAAATAAAGACGAATGGATGGTAAAGACATATAACCCACACCATATTTGCATACAGACAAGCAGGGTCAATACTTGCACACAAGGTTACATCGCGAAGAAAATAGTGAGTCAGGTTGCAGGTAACCCGAACATCCCTGTAAGTGCACTGAGAAACGAATTGCAACGCAAGTACAAGATTGATCTTTCATTCATGGAGGTTTTCCGTACCCGACAGTTAGCCCTAAATAATATTAGGGGTGACTATGAAAAGCAATATGCGATGCTTAGAGATTACAGGTTAGAATTACAATTAAGAAGCCCAGGAACAACGGTGAAGATTGCTGTCGAAACTGAGCTTGATATTAGCTCCAAAACACAGATCTTTAAACGGATCTACATTTGTCTTGGTCCGCTTAAAAACAGGTTTAAGTATGGTAAAAGGGAGATTCTAGGTTTGGATGGGGCCTTCATGAAAGGTCGTTATCCTGGGCAGCTTCTTAGTGCAATAGGTATGGATGGGAACAACGGGATTTATCCTGTTGTGTATGCTATTGTTGAATCAGAATGCAAAAGTTCTAGGATCTGGTTTTTTGAATGCCTTGTGGAAGATTTTGACATGGGACCGAACACAAATTTCACCTTCATAAGTGATCGTCAAAAGGTATGCACTGTTTCATTGTAATTTGTTTTATGATTTTGCTCTATATTTGTTTTTAACCTTAATTTTCCCTAAATTATAAATCTATATAGGGATTACTCCCCGCAATTGTGAAGGTATTCCCGTCTGCGGAACACAGGTTTTGTGTTCGTAACATACATGAGAATATTAAACTTCATTGGAAAGGAAACTCGTTGAAAGAATAACTATGGAAGTGTGCCACAGCAACAACCGAACCACATTTCAAGAAAGCTATGGCTGAGTTCAACTCGATGAACAAGCAAGCATATGAATGGTTAGTTTCCATACCATCAAGATGAACAAGCAAGCATATGAATGGTTAGTTTCCATACCATCAAAACACTGGACCATGTCTGCTTTTTCAGGTAATTATTCGATTGAATTACTTTCGTATTTAGTATACTTTGTTAACATGCGTTCGTATGTAATTAGAAATGTCTATTATGTTTTATTAGGACGTGTACATACAGACTTGTTGCTCAATAATGTTTGCGATGTTTTCAATGCAAAACTTGTTGATGGGCGGGACAGACCGATAATATCAGCTTTAGAGTTCATCATAGAGTATATCATGAAGAAAATTGTAACTTTTCAACGAATGATTTGCAAGAGTTCTGGCTACCTGACTCCAACGGCACAGAAATTGTTGGATAATATAAAAGATGAGGCAAGCAATTGTAGGTGTATCTTCAATGGTGATGGGAAGTATCAAGTGACTATTGATAAATATGAACAATTTATTGTGGACATGAACAAAGGTGTTTGCAGATGTCGAAGGTGGGAGGTATCATGGATACCGTGTAACAGCCCTGTAGGATCAGGTGGGGAAGGGTGAGTTGTTGAAACAACCAGAAGATCTGGTTGATCCCTGCTATCGAATGGAAACCTGGAAACAGATGTATAGTTGCACTGTGGAACCAATAAGCGGTCCAGAAATGTGGCCAAAGTCTGAATGTCCTACCACTATTCTCCCTCCGAAGCACCATGTTCAGGTAATGGTTTTTAATGTAAGATTAAATAATTTCCATATAATATGTAAATGGTCCTATAATCTTATACTAACCAACAGGTTGGGAGACCAAAAGTTAAAAAAAGAAGGGGCATATATGAGGTCGTCTCACAGGGAAGTCAACCTGGTTCCAAGGTTACTAAATTATCGAGAAAATACACAGTGATATCATGTGGGAAATGCAACATACCAGGTCACAATGCCAAGTCATGCAAAACACAGGTTGGTAGGTTTACAACAGTTTAAGGAGTGTGTTGATGGAATGGTGACACAGCGGTTTTAGGAGTGGATTGATGGAATGGTGACAGTGGGTATGGTCGAAGTTATGTATTAAATAAAATTGGTTGTGTGGGTCTAAGACATGTTTTTTATTTGTTTACAGTACTAAGATGTAGTACTTGTCATCGAATATTATATGTGTCACAATCGTGGTAATGTGTTTGTTGTATGCTACATTAACTAGAAGTGGGTTCATATTTTCACCTATTTGAACCCCTTCAATTTAGGTGTTTGTTATAATCGTGTTATGTCAACTTCTATGATATGTTATTGATGAAAATATATGATCTGATCACCACAAATAAAGGATCGAATACCAGTTACTGTGTGACAGATATATAAATTAACGATAAGATGCGGATATATAAAGAATAAGAATTACGGAATAAATATAAACTTGAAAGCTATAAATGACTGAAAGCTATAATAATATAAATAACTGTATTTAAATGATTTAAAGCTATATATAATATAAATAACTATATTTAAATGACATAAAGCTATACATAATATAAATTACTGTAATTAAATGACGTAAAGTTATAAAAAATATAAATAACTGTATTTAAATGACATAAAGCTATAAGTAATATAAATTACTGTAATTAAATGACATAAAGCTATAAAAAATATATAAATATATAAATATATATCAAGTAGGTTCGTCAATACATTGACTAAACTGGTTTAGAACCTAAACCAGGACTGATGGAACGACTGGTCTATCAAGTAGGTTCGTCAAATAAATGACTGAACTGGTTTAGAGTTGGAGGTATTCTTGGTGTTCTTAGTGTTTTTGGTGTTCTTGGTGTTCTTGGTGATCTTGGTGTTCTTGGTGATCTTGGTGTTCTTGGTGTTTGTTGTTTGGTGATTGAGAGAGTTTGATGTTTTGGTGATTGAGAGAGTTTGATGTTTGGTGATTGGGAGGGTTTTTGGAGAGTAATAAATTTTTGGTCTATTTTTTGTAGGTTTTTTTGGTATATAAATGATGTTGTAATGGTTTTTTGGTGTTTTTAGATAGTTTTTCAAAGTTCAGGGGCTAAAATGCAAATATTTTCATCGGAAACACACGGGTCTTGGGTCGGTTCGGAACGGGTCGAAGGCAAGTCGGTAACCATGTTGATGCGCGGGTCTGATGTGAGGAGAAACGAATCGGTAGCTGGGGCGGGTCGGGTCAGCTGAGATCCGCGTGTCGCTGTGAGGGCACCGGGTCGCCGGTTCGGACGGTGGGTTCGAATCTGGGTTCTGGAGCGGATCTTGGGCTGGGCCGATGGAAGCTTGGGCTGTTTATTTTTCTCTTTTTTTAAATTTTAATTGATTTTAAAAGCCGAAATTAATTAAAATAAATTAGGAAAATTCATTTTTAATTTATTAAATTAATTAAATATAATAAAATAAATTATTTAGAAACTATATTTCCAATAATTCATTTTAAATATATTTAATTTAAATTTCTTTTATATTTTTTCTTTGTTTTTGCTTTAAAAATCTTTTTGTCTAAAAATTATTCTTATTTTCTCGTTCAATCTCGAATCCATGCAACCTGAAATAAACTGATAATATTTGTCAGACAAAATAAAAACAGTTCATCTTATTTCAATGATGGTCACATATAAAAACATTTTTCAACAATTTCCCACTATATGATCATTGATGAAATAAGGACTGATATAATCACATTAACAGTTTTAATTTTGAAGATTTGGGATAAAAGTTTTGTCAATGATAAGATATATATAAAACCATTGTAATCATGTTGAAAGCTTGTGACTTGGTTTTACATATCTTATGTTTTGAAAAAGATTTTGAAGAATGTTTGTTTCCGAATCAAAGTCTCGGGTTCGGTTATCAAAGGGTAGCCATATATGTATCTAAAGAAATTTCTTAAGATTTTATAGCATTATTTATGACGACAAGTGGTCTAACAGGTCGATTCAGATGAACGCTCATAGGTATAGCTCACACTTCACTTGGGTGTTTGGTTGTTCTGGCAGCAGAACAAGTTAATGAGCACTAAAAATGAGTGATATCTCTTTCTGACGACTCACACTCATATTGGAGGTGTTCATATATGCTTTTCCTGTAAAGTCACTTAGTCTCATTATTAGATAATGAATCACATAAGACTGGTTTCGGCATTACTAAGCGGGTTTCTTCATTCATGCCATTAACGTTCACTCTCTCTCGGGAAATACATGTAGAGGGGTTTAGCAATTTTCATAGTGTAGTTTGCAACTAAGAATCTTCAGTGATGAAGGCTACAGTATCCCAGGAAATCTATTGTTGTTGCAGCTTCTTCTTTGATGGTATCCTGTTTGTTGATCAATATCGATTTATTGTAAAAAGATATTTTGTTTTAGCATTGAAAATTTGCTATAATTGAGAATTTTTTGTGTTTTTTTTTTGTTTTGTAAGAGAATCCGTCTTGAGTGATTGAGATATCTACTTTTCTGAAAAAATGGTTAAAAACAAATCGCGGGATTTTATGATGTTTGTTTTGAAATAACCATTTGGTTGAAATTTTGTTTTGTTTAGTATTTCTTCGGTGAATGATTTGGCTTTCTTGTTGATTCGTCTTTGAGGATTGGATGTTGATAGATCTTTGTTTCTCCTTTGGTTTTCTTGTAAGGACATGTCGTTGTTTGGAGTCTTTCTATTTTGAGGCTGTCTTCATTTTTGGTTGGCTTTTATCTAGGTAGGTATAGGTGGCATAAAATACATTTTGTCTAGTGTGTAAGAAATGAATGTATCGTCCCTGGTCATTTTGATATCTAAGCAAAAATGAGACCGTGACAAGGTATAATCAGGTATACCTTATAAGCAATAGTGACACACCTAAGCTCACAAGAAATGAATTCAACAATGATTTAGATCGACGAGGCACAAATTCTCACATGAGTTTTTGTTTTCATATGAACCTCCTAACCTTATGTCCCTTGATTGTTTAAAATCGTCAATAATGAAATAAAATCGAAGGAAATAAAGTTATATACATTATGAAAAGTAGGAGATTTGAACCTTCACTCCAATTGAGAATCAATATGACTTAAAATCTTCATCGAGCATAAGCATCTGAAAATTAAGTCAAGATACGATTAATCACAAGGTTCTATAAAAGCTTATTATGGCAAGTCTTTTATTTTATTTTTGAAGATATTTTTTCTGAATGTTTGTGGAAATTTTGGTTATTTGGATGTTTTGGTATTTTTTAAAAAAAAGAAAGCAATTTTCAATTGTTTTTGAATTTTCTTTTTGAATGAAAGTAAACACACTTTTGTACAAACAAAAAGTAATAGTTTAAGGATGGATGTTATCTGGATTTAACATTCCTAGACGGCCTAGGAAGTATTGAAACTTTGTTTCATCGAGAGCCTTAGTGAAGACATCGACAATTTGATCTTCGGTGTTGATGAAGTGCAATTCGATATGACCCTTTTGAATGTTGTCTTTGATGAAATGATATCGAATGTCGATGTACTTTTTCATGGAATGGTGAACGTGATTGTGAGAAATGGCAATAGCACTGATTGAGTCACAAAATATGGGAATTTGTGAGATTTTGAAGCCATAGTCACGCGATTGAGTTTGCATCCATATGACTTGTGAACAACAGCTGGCGGCAGCGACGTATTCAGCTTCTGCTGTTGATGTGGATACACCAGTCTGTTTCTTTGAAGTCGAACTCACTAGTATACCTCCTAGGAATTGACAGCTACCAGATGTACTCTTACTATCGAGCTTGCATCCTCCATAGTATGAGTTAGTGAAAGCATTCAGCTGAAAATCGGATTTAGCTGGATACCAAAGGCCAAGTTTAGGAGTGCCTTTAAAGTATTTGAAGATGCGTTTCACAGCAATTACATGAGATTCCATAGGATTTTCTTGGTATCTGGCACAGACACATGTAGAAAACATGATGTCGGGTTTGCTGGCAGTGAGGTATAAGAGTGATCCGATCATTCCACGATATCTTTTCTGGTCAACTGGTTTGCCATTTAAGTCTGCATCGATTTTGTATCCAAAATCCATTGGTGTTTTTGCGGTATTGGACTTGTCCACTGAAAATCGAGTGAGTAGGTTTTTGACATAATTCTCTTGGTTGGTGAAAATTCCATCAATTGACTGTTTTATTTGAAGTCCGAGAAAAGTAGTCATCTCCCCAATCATGCTTATTTCAAATTTGCTCTTCATTAGATCTGCAAACTTAACACTCAAAGATTCATCAGTAGAACCAAAAATAATGTCATCAACATATATTTGTACGATTAAAAGATGTTTATTAAAGATTTTACGAAAGAGGGTTTGATCGATTGAACCTCTTTTAAAACCTGATTCTTCGAGAAAGGTTGACAACGTGGCATACGAGGCTCGGGGTGCTTGTTTCAAGCCATAGACAGTTTTCTGCAATTTAAAGCTGTGATCTGGAAGTTTAGGATCTTCGAAACCGGTGGTTGTTGGATGTATACTTCACGATCTATTTCTCCATGTAGGAATGCACATTTAACGTCCATTTGGAATACTTTGAAGTTCTTATGTGCAACATATGCAAGAAAGATGCGAATTGATTCAATTCTGGCAACTGGAGCATATGTTTCATCATAGTCGATTCCTTCTTGTTGTGAATATCCTTTGACTACAAGACGTGTCTTGTTTCGACAAATGATTCCTTGATCGTCAGTCTTGTTTTTGTAGACCCATCTTGAACCTATAACAGTAACATCGGGTGGGGTAGGAACAAGATTCCATACGTCGTTTCTTTCAAATTCTGCTAGCTCTTCTTGCATAGCTTTTACCCAGTCTGGATCTTTGAGAACAGAATGTATGGTTTTGGGTTCAGTCATGGATAAGAAGGCTCCAAATAAACACTAACTTGTGGATGTTGCTCTAGTCTGAATGCCTGATTTGGGATTTCTGATGATTTGGTTTATTGGATGATTTCTTGTCCACTTTATTAAGCGATTCTCTTTCGCTATAATAATTGGAATTTCAGTATCCCATTGTTCTTCTCCGGGTGTTTCCTCTTGGAATAGGTTTAAAGGTTCCCCTATAAATGATGCATCATGTTTATTTTGGCCATTTGGGGATGAGGTGTTCAAAAGAGGATTTGGTGTTTGTTCCAAAGAGGAAGTATGTGTTGGTGGTTCCCCCTCGAATTGATCTGCATCATTTTGGTTTGTTTGTGGAGTTCCTTCAGTGGGTGTTCCTGTAGGATCAATTGAAGTAGTTAGAAGTTCAGAATTGTAAGCGGTTTTGGGTTGTTCAAAAAGTAAATCAAGATCGATTTCAATGTCTATGTCAGGAGAAGGTGTTTTTTGAATTGGATTTTGAAAAATATTATCAATCATTTTAGAATCAAAATGTTCACGATCTAATTTCCTGACATAAAATTCATCGAAATGAACATCGGTACTTTCTTCAATTACTCTGATACGTTTGTTCAGTACTCGATAAGCAGCTAAGGAAAACGAGTAACCAAGGAAAATTTCGTCTGACCTTTATTCAAATTTTGAAAGGTGATCTTTATTGTTCTTTATGAAGCATCGACAACCAAAAATATGGAAAATTTTGATGTTTGGTTTTCGGTTGTTAATGACTTCATATGGTGTTTTTTTGAAGATGTTTATGGATTAAGGAACGATTTTGTGTGTAGCAAGCTTGACTCACCTAGGTCGTCGTGCGGTCAAAAATAGTAAAAATAACCTAACACACACTAGTACAGTGGTAGTCAGGGTCGATCCACAATAGTTTCATGGTCGAGACATGTGACAGATTACCAACTGCAGTGTCACGCTACAGTCAGAGGACCTAGTTCCTAACCTTTTCCAAACACCTCCAAAAAGCATAAAATCCAAGAATTCCAAGCAAGCATTAGCTAAACTAAACTACTAACTAAACCTTGTTACCCACTGAAATCAGAAGTACATCTCCAAATCAGAAGCAATCAAGGGCAAACCAAACATCAAACACAATCCAATCACTCAAAAATTCATTCACAAGCATAAACACCGAAAACTGAGCAATTAACATAAACCAAATGATTCTCATTAACAAAATCATATCCAAAAGGTCCAAAATAGTAACCAAACTATCAAAAACAGAAACCAAGGCTCAATGTCAATGGTTGTCACTCCCAAAGACACTAGCCAACTATTACTAAATATTAAACTAATTGAAAATTAAAGATAAAAACATGAAAATACCAAAAGATGGTTGATAAAGCTAAATCTCGGAGTCAAAGAGCCTTGGGGGTCAATTTCACACCAGGTCTTCGCTGCTTTTTTCGACCTAAGAGCCTCTATTTATAGTTGCAAAAATCTCGAAGCTGCGCCGCGCATAAGTGGATCCTGCGGCGCGTGTATGGGTTTATCCCCGTTTTATCGGTATTTAAATTCTTTCCACCGCCTCATAACCGCGTCGCGTCTTGATGAATTCCGCGGCGCGCGTACGTATTCGCCTGATTTTTCCTTGATCTTCAAACTTCTTCCAAATTGCACGTTTTTGGTCCCTGTTTTCATTATTTCTTTCCAAACAAGTGCTGGCACGAAAAGTGAGAATACCACGATATATATGATATAATTCCACTAAGAATAGGGCTCAACAACGACTAAAATATTTGATATTACTAGGCGTTGTCAAACACCCCATACTTGTGCCTTACTTGTCCCTAAGCAAGAGAGTTTTTAATATATTTTAACTAAGACTCAAACAATTTTTGACTGTGTTCAGTTTCAAAGCTTATTGCCTTATGAGTTAAAGTGAAATAGTTCGTGAAAACATAATCGGAATGTTCTTTGGAACTCATGGCTTTCTAGAGAACCCTTGATTACAAATTTTTTGTCCACAATGAAGTGTACGTACTCATTCAGATTCTAAAGGCCATTAAGGAATTGTCCATGACTTTCGATGCTGTTCGTGTAACGAGCTTTCAGAAATACCATCCCAGACTAGACGATCTTAAGTGTCAAAGTGCATAAGCCCCACCCATTTTAGTCTTACCGGCTCGAACAACAAAGGTCACAGATTGACAGTTCCTTCCTAAATTTCAAACTTAAAATGGTCCAATCTTCTAAACTCATAAAACTCAACTTATTTGACTAAACTAATAGCATGATTACAACTAAATAGTATTTCTCGAAAAATACCAATGCTATAAACAATCACAAACTATTCGTTTCAAAATTATAACCTATTAAAATTTTGAAAAAGTTGCTAAAAATTTTGAAAATTGGTATTTTCCGCAAAAATTTCAAAAAACTACTCTTTCGACCGTCCACACCCCACACTTAAAACCGTACAACGTCCCCGTTGTACAAAAATTATTTAGAACAAGGGAGAAAGAGTTACCCCTTTGGACGTTAGATCGCTTGATTGGTCCTGTCACACCCCCAAACCGTAATGGCGGAAACGTTCGAGGGTGGATGACTTCATGAACAATATCATAACAAAGTTGAATAATAGTGATTCCAAGCAAACAACCATCATTAAATAATTGCAAATGTTACATAGTTTAACTGTTGCATGTTTCAAATACAATTATAATGATATCAAAAATAGGCAAAACGACGTCGTAACATCCCTTCTTGTAGCGCTTGATTTACCTTATCAGTTTCCTGAGAATACAAGTAGTTGAAAAAGTGTCAACAATTAAGTTGGTGAGTTCATAAGATTTTTGCGTAAAAAATGTCCTTTGTTTGTAAGCAATAGTGTTGAAAGCCAAGAAAATCTAATATTTTCTCATAAAATGTCCAAGTCTTTAAATCCCAAAGACGAAAATGTAATATGTAAACTGTAGTGTGAAATTCCTTAGAAATGTATTTTTTCTACGTAAACAATTTATAAAAATAATAAGTTGATTATTTTCCCATGTGAGATACCCTATAACCATACTGTGACTAGTTGGCCTGCTGCGACGTTCTTCAGGCGTCGGAATGTTAGACATTTGGACACCTCAGACCTGCCGGTCTAGCTGTAGCTAGCAGCTTAGGTACGGGGTTGTCAAGCCCCGTATAGATCTATACTCAAATATCGCGCTCTCTTACCGAGACTCTGGTTATAAAATTCAGGACTTATAGTAGGTACTTTTAAAAGTACTGTGAAGATTTATCTCACAAAAATGTATGTATTCCAATCAACTTGTGTACGTAAAATTTGTATATAGCAACTCTTGTAATCATCCATTATCATTTTTCCAATGATAATATTGTAATGTTTGATAATTATATAATTTTATATAATTATTCTTGTCATGTTCAAACGTCATAATAACCTTGTGTTCATAAACTATTCCAATAATAGTCTATTTTTAGTATTCCGTCGTAGTAATCATATTTTTTTGTGTGAATAATAACGAAGTAACTTATTCAAATGATTATAAATATCATCTTTTAAGATATTTCTCACAAAAATGGTGTAATAACTTGGTTATAACCATTTTTGCTAAAAAAAATAGTACTTTCGTCTATAAAAACGTTGTTTTTACTAGTCTTTGTTTTTATAACGTTTTTATCCAAAATCTAGTATTTTTGTACACTTTATTTATAGTTTTGTAACTTTTACTCAACTTAATATGTCAAAGTGTTTATAAAATATGGATCTATCCGTTCATGTCAAGATCATCTTTACACATTTTCTAGTTTTAGTTTTTATAACATTTTATCCAAGATCTAGCATTTTTACACACTTTATTTATAGTTTGAAACTTTTATACAAACTAATATATCACAATGTTTACAATACATAGATCTAACCATATTTCATGTCAAAAACATTTTTACACAACAACTAGATTTATATATTTGTGTAAAACATCATTTATAGCATTTAAACACATATAAACTTGAATAAAACAACATTTATAGTAATTAAACTTGTATTCTCCCCCAAAAAGGTTAGAAAAGATGAAAATGAGGGGTATGAACTCACCCTTTTAGCGTGCTTGGCTTAAAAACTAAGTATTTCTTGGAAGATCGGTGGTAGGATTGAAGATCCAAGCCTTGGAGCTCGGAGGACCCTTGGACAATGCTATTACCCAATGGTTTTTCATAGATGTTAGTGTGTGTAAATGGTGTAAAACTTATGTTATATAGATTAGAATCAAAAGATGAAGGAGCCTTACCACTTAGACTTGCAAAAGAAGCTTGGAATTGAAGTTTTGTGGAGATGATGATGGTGGCGGGTTTGGAAGAGAAGAAGAGAGGGAGAGAGTGAGCCGAGAGCAAGAGAGGGAGAGAAGAAGAGAGTGAGTTGGTGACTTGGTTCCATGAGATGGCAATATGATTATATTTTAGTTTATTAGATTTGTTGTTTGATTTCATTTTGATTAAATAATTCCCTAGCCTTTAGTATCCTAGATATGTGAATAGTGACATCAAGATTGTGTTGGGGACTCCTTGATTCAGCCGATGGGGGGTAGGGGTAGGGGGTGGGGTGGTGTGGTTTTTATAAAAATAGCAATGTACTTATAAAAATAAGTGATTTTTATAAAATACTAAGACGTTTTAGTGAAATTTTATCCGTTTTTGACGAAACGACGTTCTAAATAATTATTTTGTATAAAAACATTGCCAAACATTTATTTTGATTGAATTATAACTCGTTGGGTGTCGAAATACGCGTCTAAACGCAGTATTCTTCCGATTTTGCGATTTTTGGCATTTTACCGGAAATCAAATTTGGCTTTGAAATTAAATACTAGATGTTATTACGTTCCATAATACATGAATTGTTATTTCATATTTGATGTTTAAGACACCACATTTTGTATTTTGAGTCCAAACCCTGTGTACATTTATCCGTTCACAGCGGTTTAACCGTTGTAACTTTCACATACGAACTCGGTTTTCGACGTTCTATATATCCACAGTTTCGTATTTACGAGTAGATCGTTTTATGAATATTATTATTCTCAAAATAATAATTGTACGATTATCGAATATTACGCTTCAGTAGTTTGCTGTTCGTATTTTCGACTTTTAATCGATAACTGTTTGATTTAGCATACGTAATACTATATATTAATAATTCATCGCAAAAGTTATGGAAAAATAACTTTTCAACATATAGATTAACGTACGCTTCGTTTGACTACAGTTGACTTTCATTGACCCAAAATTTACAATTGTCATAGGTACTCGGTGTTACAGGTACAATTACAAACAAAAAGGTCCTCGATTTAGCATTCTGGAGTTGTAGCGCAACAGTGAACACGCCAGTGGTCAAGACAAGTGGAGGGGGCACGGTGACCCCACACTTGCTTGAAACAACTCCTCCAATTTAGTATCACATACATGACTAACAAAAAGATTAAATGCAAACAAACAAAATAAAATATAAACAAACAAAATATAGAAAGTGTCATAAGTACAGTATAGATATCCAAAAGAAGAAAAATAAGAAAAATACATCAATCGTCGTCCTGGCGGGTCCCCGATGGACCTGCCCCAGCATCTCCTCCGGAGGGGTGAGGTGGAATGTCATCAATCTGCATCCGAAGCATGATCATCCTCTGTGTCTCCGCCATCCACTGGTCATGTGCCTCCCTGACAGACATCCTCTGGCTCAGGTCCTGGATGGCCGCTAGCACATCGGATACCTGTGGCTGTGGCGCTGGCTCTGCTGGTGCTGGTCTCCGGCGTCTCCTGCCCGGCTGGGCATATGCTGGCCGGGTGTCCTGGGGTGCCTTAGTCGCCACCCTCACAAACTGGCCTGGGCGCTGCTGCTCGATAAGCCCCATGTTCTCTAGGGTTTGCGCCAAAGTGCGAACTGGAGGTAAAGCGGTTAAAGAGGCTACAACGGGAGCAGTAAGGATCCGGTACGAACGGGCCAGGAGGGTGATGTAATGCCCGCAGGCCAGAGGACTGCTGGAAGACGCACCGGTTGCGTGGGTGGATAGAGCAACGACCAGAGCAAACGGGAGGTGGAGGAACCTGGAGGGGTCAAGGAGCACCCAGAGATACGTCATGTCCTCAACGGACACCTTCTCGCCCCCTTCCCTGTGTATGATGGAGGTGGAGATGATGCGGTGCATGAGCCAGTGAAGCGGATCTCGGAGATGGCTCTCCCTGGACGTCCCTGCCTCATAGAACACATTGGACAAAGGTGCCCAAATCTTTGCATTGGCCTCCCTGGCGGGCTGCCCCTAAATGCACGCACTAATGAACTGTGTGAAGTGTCGGTGCTGGAGGTCCGCCTCCGTGTAGATGCCCGTGCACCTCCCAAACTCCCGGAGACTGCACTCTCTGTGGGCTCCTCCCAATCGAAATCGTACAAGTCTGGAACGGGCTTCCGACGAACCCGGTGAACCGTGGACAGGAACTCTAACAGGAGCTCGGTGTATACGGTGTCGTCCTGGTTGACCATAAGCATGTCCCAACCTCGACACATAAATGAAGCATCCCCGTGGGTCCATGTGCGGTGGAGGAAGGGCTCGATCTTGCCCCAAAGCCCCGCGTCTTTGAGGATATCCCTATCAATGATCGTCGCCTCGAGAACCCAGCGACCTACGAGTGCATCCCTCCTGCTGCCAAACTCAACAGAGCTATCCAATCCCTCGGGGAACTGGAGGAACTGGTGGTCAAGTCTGAAAGACATCTGCACAAAAGAAAATAGCCAAATTTTTTTTTTTTTTTTTGCAAATTTAGTCATTTTCTTCCCCACCGCACCGCGGTGCGGCCCAACAACCAGGGCGTGGCGTGGCGAGCGGCTGTTTCAAATTCCAAATCCAATATCACGATCTAACTTGTTTAATCTCAATCCAAATACACTACAAGGTAGCCTAGGCACCGACCAACTCATCTAGGGTCATTATTTGGCAACATAAACACCCTATGAGTCGACATTTTCGATTTCTAAATTTTTGAGTTTTTGGAGAAATCAACCAAATCAACTGCCTAATCGCCATTTTAAACAAGTAAAAACTAGTTAGAATGACGTACCTCGGTAGCGTGAATGAAATCGGCAAGAAAAAACACGAGAAATTTCGATGATCAGAGCTCTACGGCGTGGTGTGTGTGAATAGTGTCGCGGCTTACCTTATTAACGAAGGAAACCGACCGATCGATTCCCGCGGCGCGGATATGAGCCAACTGCGGCGCGCGTGCCCCCAAATCAACCCCTGTGCATCGGGTTGGTTTACGATCCCGTGGCGCGCTATTTGCCTGACCACGAAGTAGTTATCAAAAATTCAATTTTTCTTCAGAACAACCCCACACTTGCCTTGGACCAATAATACCTGCAAATGACGATGATATAATTTTCCTAATTACTCCTAAGAATACAGTACTTACTTACGAACGATGGGTTGCCTCCTAACAAGCGCTAAGTTTAACGTCTTCAGCTAGACGTACCATTCCTACTCCTACTCTTCTTGAATTCCTAATGTCATCTTCTTGTGATCTGGTGCGAAATTATGAGTCATCATTGACATCAATGAAGTGAGTTGAGTCATCCTGTCACTAACTCCGCTAATCTATTATTTCCTGGCTTCCAGAAGCTGAAATACCTTTGATTCTCTTTCCCTTGCATCTTTCTCGTATTGCTGATGCCTTGCCTCTAACATTTCCATCATATCCAGCAGCTGCTCCTTGTCAATGGTGGACAACGGATGCTCTTTTGTTTCCTTCAAGACTTCCTCTTTTCCTCCCTCTCCTGTTCGGGTCCGTATTTTGTTTTTGTCCCTAATCCCAGGTTCTATCAGCATATTGCTGTCCAATTGCTTGTCATCATGCCCTTGAGGTAGAGATATGGGACATCCAAACATATTTAACCTTCTTTTCCTCGACCCAAAGAAGATATCCAAGTCTCCTGTTTTGCAATCGATAATAGCGCCGGCCGTAGCCAAAAATGGACGTCCTAATATTAGCGCGGGCGCGTCCTCCAGACTCTCATATTCCATAACTAAGAAGTCTACTGGGTAGAAAAAATCCCCGACTTTCACTATGACATTTGTCAACTTACCTCGGGATACTTTGGTTGACTGATCAGCCAGCTGTAATACGGTCTTTGCCGGCTCTAATTCCTCATTCTTGTATTTATCATACAAATATCCTGGTAGCACATTCACACTTGCCCCTAAATCCAGCAAGGTGTTCCTAATGACCACATCTCCTACAGTAGCAGTAATCAGTGGTGATTCAGGATCCTTTTCTTTCTTGGGCAGTGTTCCCAACAGTGCCTCACTAGCTTTAATTGTCAACCTCACAGTGTCAGGTGTGGGAGTCTTTCTTTTTCCATTTTTCTCACACATCTCCTGAAGAATTCTTGTATCCTCAGGAGCGTTCTTAAATTCGTCCCACAAGGGTTGGTTCATCGATGGCCCCGTCGATTTGGGCACTTCTTGCTTTTTCTTTCCCTTCTTATCCTTCTTCCTTTGTTTAATTCCAGCTATTATTGGCTGTTTTTCCTCTTGGACATCCTTGTCCTCCTTTGGTTGAGGTTCCTTCTCAACAGGAATTTCCTTTAATTCCGTGTCTTTCCTATTCTCCTTTTCCTTAACTTCTTCTTCCTTTTCACTCTTAACCTCATTTCCGGATTCTAACAAATCTTCTAGGGTGACTTTCCTCCATTCAGCCTCGACAGTGTTGACATGTTCCTTTCTGGCCCGCTGACCATGCGTCGGATGACTTCTGTGGTACTTGGAAGCTTCCCATTATCTCTTTTTCGTTGGTCTTCAGCCATTTGGGCGATTTGCCTCTCCATATTGGCGATAGCTTTCGCATTGGCTTGAGACTGCTGCTGCGTTGTGTTGAACATCTCATACATTTTCACGACTAGATCCTCTTGAGTCACTGGGGCATTATTGATGGAATTGTTGGGCCCCTTATTGTTGTTGTTGTTACCGCTTCCATTTGCATTGTCATTGTTGTTTGCAGGTTGATATTGCCTAGGCTGATTAGATGATTGTCCCTGATAGTTATTCTGCCTCTAGTTATTGAAGTTCTGCTGACCTTGCTTATATGGTCTATAGGGTCTTCCATTGTTATATTGACCTTGACCCTGACCATAGACTTGATTCGGTTCTTGAGTCTTTGGTCCTCCTTGACCTCCTTGTGGCTGGCTCTGAGGTCCATTCTGCAGAGTATACACAAGTCTATCTAATTTCTTATTAAGCTCGTTTATCTCCTTCTTTACATCCTTTTTCCAATCGGCATCATCTCCCACTGCTGCAGCTGTGCCTACCGTCTTTCTTGTGGAGACATTCGCCTTGGAGCCATTACTTAACTGTTCCAAAAACTGCCAAGCCTCCTCCGGGTCTTGCATCATAATAGTGCCACTAGATGATGCGCTAATCATAGCTTGGTTCGTCTCACTTGCTCCTTCAAAGAATACCTTGACCATTTGCCACTTTGGAATATCGTGATGAGGGCACGACCTCATCAACTCCTTTAGACGATCCCATGCCTCATGAAAAGCTTCTCCAGGCTTCTGCTGAAAATCCTGAATGGCCCTCCTGATCTCTGTCGTCTTTCTTGCCGGATAAAACTCTTGTAAGAACTTAGCTTTGAGTTGGTCCCATGTAGTGATGCTATTCGATGGCAGAGACGTGGACCAATATTTGGCCTTGTCTTTAAGAGTAAATGGGAACAATCTTAATCTAAAAATGTTCTTATTAGTGTTCCTAGGGATGTTAGAATTTGCGATAGCTATGAACTCATACAAGTGATTGTATGGGTCATCTTGTTTGTATCCCCTAAATTCCAGTAATATTCCTAACAACTGAGGCCTAATTTCAACTTGTGATTCGATATTTTATGGAATGTAAATGGGCGACGAGTCATCGTACTCCCGTGGCTGGAAGTGCGATGCAACCGATTGCCCCCTCGGTTGTGCAAAATACAAGGGTTGAGCAGGATTACCGTAAAAGTGATGATCATTATATCCCTGCTGACCTTGTGGTGGTTGGTTTTGTTGTGCTCTTCTTGGAGGTCCCCGACCTCGGTTCCATGGCTGCTGTGGTGCTGGTGGAACCCATCCTTCGTCTTCATCCTCATATCTCTCCTCAGCCTCTTGATGCTGGTACTGGTGTTGGTATTATTGCTGTGGTGGTATAGGTTGGAACGTGATTTGTGGTTTAAAAAGTACTGGTGGTGGTTGAGAAATGGGTGTCTGCTGTCTAGATACTAGGGTGCCATCACGAGTCGGTGCTCCCCAAGACATGGCAGATGTAAATGGGTTTGTGGATTGTGGTTGGGATAAAGGTTGAAATGGTGGAATTGACGGCAGAGTGCATGATGGTATATGTGCAGGGGCTGAAGCTACACCACTAGTAGCACTCGTGCTCCCAAACTGAAATTCTGAAACCGGGGAAATAAATGACATCCCCGTTGCCTCACCCGAGGGTTCCTGGGCAACATGCTCTAAACTACTACTGACATTACTAAAACTCATTGTATTTAAATGCCTACGTGTACGGATCTTGCACGCAGTTCGCTCAATCTCTGAGTCAAAAAGCAAAGGGGATAATTGCTCACCCCTACGGGTACGCATGCACAAGTGTAACATGCCTGAGAAATCAAAAGGCAAAATTACTAACTAACTAAAATCTCAATATCAAAAACCAAAATTCAGAAACTAAAAGTCCTACAGATCACCTATTCTCAAGCTCATAACTCCCCGGCAACGGCGCCAAAATTTGACTCGCCTAGGTCGTCGTGCGGTCAAAAATAGTAAAAATAACCTAACACACACTAGTACAGTGGTAGTCAGGGTCGATCCACAGGAGTTTCGTGGTCGAGACAGGTGACAGATTACCAACTGCAGTGTCACGCTACAGTCAGAGGACCTAGTTCCTAACCTTTTCCAAACGCCTCCAAAAAGCATAAAATCCTATAATTCTAAGCAAGCATTAACTAAACTAAACTATTAACTAAATCTTGTTACCTACTGAAATCAGAAGTACATCTCCAAATCAGAAGCAATTAAGGGAAAACCAAACATCAAACACAATCCAATCACTCAAAAATTCATTCACAAGCATAAACACCAAAAACTGAGCAATTAACATAAACCAAATGATTCTCATTAACATAATCAGATCCAAATGGTGCAAAACAGTAACCAAACTATCAAAAACAGAAACTAAGGCTCAATGTCAATGGTTGTCACTCCCAAAGACACTAGCCAACTGTCACACCCCGATCCTTGGCGGAATCAATCAAGGCATGATATATTGTTCAAAGTCTCATGACAACTATGTTATAATATGATTAGATTCAATTAAGTACTAAGTATGCAAACAAGATCCACAACATACAAATACAAATCCAAATACAACAACATTTATTACATCAAATTTAAATAGTCTTGTGGGTTTCTAAGGTACACCCTACTTTTCATCAACTTCATTCTTCAAATCTGCATCATGGGTAAAAACAGGTCAACTACGAGAGTTGGTGAGTAATCTAGTTTTATTAAAGAAAATTGTGAGTTTGAATAATTTGAAATTTGTTTTCTTTTGAAGTTGGCAAGCAACTGTTATTGAGATAACAGTTTATAAATCAAAAATTGATTAACAAATGATAACAACAACAATAAGTCCTCACCCTATATATACATATATATGTATATATATAGGATGGAGCATCTAATCATCATACACACTCAACCACGTGCAATCAATCACCTTAGCGTCCCAAGGCGGGGTGGTCAACCCAATAGCGCTATTATTGTCCATAACGTACCTCAAGAATACGGGCATAGTCATGGAGATTAGACTAAAAATGATAATGCACTACAAGTACATGTAGCGTAAACAAACAATAATTATACAAATAATGATTTACGTATAAATGTCCCAACAATGTCTCAATTGTGAAAAAATAATAAAGCGAAGTTGGAACATATTAGAACCACATGATACACCCCAAAAGTATTGAAAATTATAAAATATGGGGTAGATTACTCACATTAGTCTAATAAGGAATGCGCGTGTTGTACGATCGACGGCTCGAGTCAAAATATCGTAGAACCTAGTATAATTAATAGTTTTGGCTTAGGAATCGATAAACGGGAATATAGTATTAATAAAAATAATTAGACACATATTCTTATATTAGATGAATTAACAATAATCCAAATTTTGTTTTGAATATTAATGTATTCATATGTTAAATGAATTTTAAATTGAATTAATTACTTTGCTTAATTAATTTATATCTTCACATTAGGCAAGATTTTAATAATTTCTTATTAAAATAATAACTAGTCAAATTATAAGTATTTACAGATTTTATGTATTATAAACAATTATTTATATGAAATAATCATTAAAAATGCATTTTTACATGCTTAGATATTTAGGAAAATGGTTTTAAATACTAAACAATAATGAAACATTCTGAAATTATCGGAAAATCATTATATCATAAAATAGTAATTACTGTAAAATTTTCATATTTTTCTTAACTGCTTTAGTATTTATTTAGTATTTTAATAATTAAACCACAACAAAATTCGGGAAAAATAATAAATGATTCCCACAAATTCTGGAAAATTAACCATAGTTTTCTAACATTATATTGAGCCCACTGTAAATATTTTGGATATTTTGGACTATAGGCAGTATTTCTTATGTTTTTCATTATTAACTAATCAATAAAATCATAAATAATAGGAAAATATTAAGAGAAATTCATTAGACTTTTTATTTATGATTAACATGTTATATATGATATTCTGAGAAGGTGTTATAATTTTTGGACATGTGTAGCTATTTATTATCAATTTAAACCATTAAATAATCATTAAATCAGGACAAATAAGCAAACATTCTTACAAAAATCTGTAAATTTTGTCATAGAGTCTTTAAAATGTTAATAAGGTGAGAAAAATATAAAATCTAGATTTTAGAATACATAACTATATTTTGCAATTTATTTATCTACAACAAAATAAAATACAAAATAAGCATCAAACAGTAATATAAATACATGAAACTTTATAAATCCACTTTACTCAATATATGGGTTGTTCTTAATTATCGCAGAATTTATTGATTGCAAAACGTATTTTATGTGAATTATTGCCCTATTTTATTGCAATAATTATAGTAATTCAATAAAAATAAGTTATTTTCTGAAAATTTCCAGAACTTCTTATTTTAATGATGGGATCCTGAGAAAAATCAGGTTTATGCATAAAATGAGTTTTAGATAGTTTGATGGATTTAATTTGTTTCATTCATGAATTTGAGACTTTTAACAACATACCTTGATGAATGCTTCAAGAGGGATGAAGATTTGAGTATATTGGAGTGTTCTTGGCTGAAATATGAAGATTTCTAGGAGGAATTTCGAGATTAAGAGTGAGAGAAAGAATAGATATGGTTTGAGTGGTGATGAGAATAATGTGTTGGGAGAAAAATTAAAGGAAAGATGATGGGAGATGTGAGTGGGAGACAATGGGAATAAACTTTTACTTTTGGTGGTCTTCATAATTCCCTACTAACACAAGCATCTTAAGAGTTTTATAAAATTTAATGTAGTGTTTATAAAATTAGAGTTTTATAAAAAAATAGGTTATTATTTGATTATAACAATCTACTTTGATTTGAAGTTTAATTATAGCATTCAAGTTTGATTTTTTTAATTTAATTAGAGCATCATACTTTGATTTGATTTTAATATGGTATCATAATTTAATTTGATTATAGTTATAACGTTATACTATGCTATATTGCTATTAACGTCAATTTATATCGTAGTGTAAGGGTTTTGATCCTATTAGCGTCAAGAAATCTCGAGTAGGGTTTATTAAATTTCCAATTGGGTTGGGTTGACCCGAATCCATTTTAGGCGGATGTCACAGTCTCCCCTACTTTAGGAAATTTCGTCCCGAAATTTAAGAAGATAGTACCTTAAGAGAAAAGTTGCGGGTATTTGGTACGCATTTGATCCTCACGCTCCCATGTATACTCAGGTCCACGTGCTGACTGCCACCTAACCTTGACCAGGGGAATGCGACTTCTTTTGAGTTGCTTTTCCTTTCGGTCTGCAATTTCCAAGGGTTTCTCGATAAATTGCATTGTCTCGTCGATTTGGATATCCTCGAGAGGAACATGAAGGTTCTCGTCAGCTAAACACTTCTTGAGGTTGGCTATATGAAATACTAGGTGAACTTTATTAAGCTCTATTGGTAGATCCAACTCGTAGGCTACTGGTCCGATCCTTTTCAGGATTTTGAACGGGCCTACATAGCGTGGTGCCAATTTACCCTTGCGTCCAAATCGAACCACACCTTTCCATGGGGACACTTTTAACATGACCATGTCATCCACGGTAAATTCAAGCGGTTTGCGTCGCTTGTTGGCGTAACTCTTTTGTCGGCTACGAGCTGCGAGAAGGTTATTGCGAATCTGAGTGATTTTGTCGGTTGTTTCCTGGATAAGCTCAGGACCAACGATTGGAGAATCCACTGTTGCGCAAATCACGTGGGACTCGCCAATTTCATGCCAGCAAATAGGAGATCGGCATTTACGGCCATACAATGCCTCAAATGGCGGCATCTTGATGCTAGAATGATAACTGTTATTATAGGAGAATTCCACCAACGGTAAATGAGAGTCCCAGTTTCCTCCGAAATCTAAGACACACGCCCTCAACATATCTTCGAGTGTTTGAATTGTCCTCTCAGATTGACCATCGGTTTGAGGATGATAGGCGGTACTGAGATCGAGGCGGGTTCCCATGGCTGCTTGAAGTGATTGCCAAAACCGAGAGAGAAATCTCCCATCACGATCTGCAATGATGCTGAGAGGGATGCCATGCCGACTAACTATCTCGTCGATGTAAATCCGAGCAAGTTGTTCGACCTTGAAATGTTCACGGATGGGAAGGAAATGAGCGGATTTGGTCAAACGGTCAATGATTACCCAAATGCTGTCGTGTCCCTTGGTGGTACGGGGAAGTTTGGTTACGAAATCCATGGCGATCGCTTCCCATTTCCACTCGGGGATTACCGGTTGGAACAATAGTCCAGAGGGTCGTTGATGTTCTGCTTTGACCCTGGAACATGTAAGACATTTGGCCACGAATAAAGCAATATCCTTTTTCATTCCCGACCACCAATAATTGGTTCTCAGGCCATGATACATCTTGTCAGCACCAGGATGAATGGAATATCGAGTTTTATGGATTTCTTCCATCAGGAAGGTACGAAGATTGTCGCGATCTGGGATCCAGATGCGATCTTGATAATAGAAAATACCATCAGATTTACTTTCCAACTCCCCATCAATTCCCGTGGGCATGTCATTTTCGGTAATTGCCGAGTGTTGGGTTCCTCGAATTCGGTCACTGAGATTGGACAAGATAGGAGAACATATTAGATGAAATTCTTTGGCATGTTCTTTTCGACTTAACGCGTCGGCTACCACGTTTGCCTTGCCCGGATGATAGCGTATTTCACACTCGTAATCATTTAGGAGTTCAACCCAACGTGTTTGTCTCATGTTGAGTTCCTTTTCATTAAGAATATGTTGCAAGCTCTTGTGGTCGGTGAAAATTACGCATTTAGTGCCGTAAAGGTAATGCCTCCAAATTTTAAGAGCGAAAACCACGGAACCGAGCTCCAAATCATGTGTCGTATAATTCCTTTCATGGATTTTGAGTTGTCGTGATGCGTAAGCTATAACCTTTCCCCTTTGCATCAAAACACAACCTAGACCGAGATTGGAGGCATCGCAGTATACCATGAAATCTTCGGATCCTTCAGGGAGTGTAAGAATTGGAGCGTCACACAATCTTTGTTTAAGAGTTTGGAAAGCGTCTTCCTGCTTGGGTCCCCAATCAAATGGCGTACCCTTGCAAGTGAGAAAAGTAAGCGGTAAAGCGATCTTTGAGAAATTTGAAATGAAACGCCGGTAATAGCCGGCTAAACCGAGGAATGACCGAATTTCCTTGGGGGTACGTGGGGCTTTCCAATTCTTGACTGCTTCAACTTTTGCGGGATCGACTAAAATACCCTTGTCACTTACAATATGACCGAGGAATTGTACCTCATTTAACCAAAACTCGCATTTCGAAAATTTGGCATAAAGCTGATTTCCTTGCAATGTTTGGAGAGTTAGACGAAGGTGTCTTTCATGGTCTGCCTTTGTCTTGGAGTAAATGAGGATGTCATTAATAAAGACGATAACAAAACGGTCGAGATAAGGTTTAAATACCCGATTCATCAAGTCCATGAATGCGGTAGGGGCATTCGTTAGGCGAAAAGGCATAACGGTGAACTCGTAATGACCATAGCGGGTTCGGAAAGCGGTTTTGGGGATGTCTTCTTCCCGTACTCGAAGTTGGTGATAACCCGAGCAGAGGTCGATTTTTGAGAAGCATGAAGCTCCTTGAAGCTGATCAAAAAGGTCGTCGATCCGAGGTAACTGATATCGGTTCTTGATGGTCAATTTATTTAACTCCCGATAATCGATACACATACGAAACGAACCATCTTTCTTTTTGATGAAGAGAACCGGGGCCCCCCAGGGTGAAGTACTAGGGCGGATAAATCCCTTATCGGTTAATTCTTGGAGCTGACTTGCCAATTCTTGCATCTCGGTTGGAGCCAACTAATATGGAGACTTGGCTATGGGAGCAGCCTCAGGAACGAGATCACTGCGGAACTCTAGCTCACGTACTGGAGGGAGTCCAGATACGTCATCGGGAAAGATGTCGAGAAAGTCTCGTACAATCGGAATATATTCGATCTGCTTTTTTCGACCTTTGTTTCCACCACATGGGCTAAGAAAGCCATGTATTCTTTACGTAGATATGATCGAGCTTGAGTACATGACATAAGACTAAGCTTTTTTGAACGAGTCTCACCATAAATACGAAGACTTTGACCATCGGCAAGAGGAATACGAATAAACATCTCGTAACATACTATTTCAGCATGGTTTTAGGATAGCCAATTCATTCCCACGATGATGTCGAAGCTACCAAGTTCCATAGGAACTAAATTGATGGAAAATTTATGATCGCAAAAATCGAAAGTGCAATCTTGGATGACTGCATTGAGTGAAATGTATTTTCCATTGGCGACTTTTACGGTAAAGTTTTCATCAAGAAACGTGCGAGGTGTGTGAAGTATGGGTTCAAATTCCAAAGACACAAAACTTTTATCGGCACCTGAATCAAAAAGTACTGACGCGTAGCAGTCATTTATGAGAAACATACCATTTACGACCTTGTTATCGGTCTGTGCTTGGGTTGCGGTAATGACAAATGCTCGGTCGTTGGGAGCTGGAACATGGATTGTTGGATTTGCCTAGGCTTGAGTGTTAATGATATTGACAAGCCTAGGACACGCGTTTCTGAAATGGGTGGGGTCACCACAGTTGAAGCATGTTCCAGTTGGATACCGGGTTTGTGTTTGCTGATTTGAGGGTAGAGCGAATGGTCGCTGAGTTTTTGGTGCACGGCATGTGTCCGCCAAGTGGCCATAGCGACCACAAGTCGTACAATGGCGACACGGGCTGGTGGACATATGGTGATAGTTACAATGGTTACAGAGGGGGTGAGGTCCTGTATACGGCTTTTTGTTTGGTTGGGTGGCTTAGGTGATAGGAGCAGCAGGGGTAATAACAGCATGGTTGTGGTGATGGCTTTTCCGTTTCTTTTTTTCGTGTCGATGTGAGGACTCAGACTTGACAATTAGGGGAGTCTCAGGGGTCGGCTTTTCAGTTGTCATCTTTGAACACTTGCGTGGGAGGACACCATCGTTCATATTATCCTCGTTGAGTTGACCGGCTATTTCAATAGCGGATTCCAGGGTAGATGGCCTGCTGCTGGTCACCGAATCACAGATCTGTCGCGGTAACCCTTTGATGTAGCGGCGTATTGCAGTTTTCATAGGTTGAACCATGTGAGGTAGGAGTCTCGAGAGATCATGGAATCTATTGGTATAGGTCGCGTTATCGCCCCCCACCTGTTTCAGATTCCAAAATTCATCCTCGAGAGTTTGTAATTCGCTGTCAGGGCAGAACTTCTCCCTCATGCGTTCCTTTAGTTTTGGCCAGGTCATTCCTAATGCAACACCCTCTCCCTTTGTCCGTTTTTCTAGGTTCCACCATGTGAGAGCATGACCTTGGAGGCACCCTGTAGCATGACAGACCATCAGGTCCTCAGGGCACTCGCTGTGGATGAAAGTACTCTCCATTTCTTCGATCCATGTGAGGAGTGCGGTGGCACCATCGATGCCTTTGAAGTAAGGCGGATTACAGCTACGAAAGTGCTTAAACGAGCAACGATGAGTGGTTGCTGGAGCTTGCGGCTGAAGAGCTTGAAGATGGGTTGCAATTGTTGGGATGACATTTGCTACCTCCTTAGCGATAAGGGCGGCTAGCCTTCGGTTGTTACGAGCAGTGTATGGGGGTCGTAATGCCATCTATGAGAAACACGCATATAGACTTGTGAGTTATTTGTAAATTGATTATGGAAATTAAGTTTGTAGACATTGTTGGGTAAAATGATTGTAAAACACTTGTTGGGCCATGGTTAGGAGTGTTGGGCACCTTTTGGGCTTTCCATGGGTACTAAATGTGAAGCATGTAGCAATTGCGTGGGCCCCCACAATACTAAGTTTTCACATGTTTTTCCCACTTCAAGGCCCATTAGGGAACTTAATAGTCCAATGAGTTGGCCATTTTGGAGAGTATCCTTTCGGATATGTTTGATAAGGTCGGGTATTTTGATGGCTCAAAAGTAATGTGAGTAACGCGCTTTGGCCTATAGGTTTGGGAACTCTCGCCTTTGGTCCCCAGGTACGAAAACTGGTCCCTCGGTTGATTGGGATGTATACGAATGCTTACCTAGTCAGGACTTTCGGGCTACCGGCACCTCCCCCTTCCAGTTACTACGCGTCCATTACTTTGATCCTACCCAACTAGAGTGGATGACTTTTAATTTCCTATTAGCTCTAAGGAATATATATGTATATAAATTTTTATTTTGAAACCATTTGAGTATGTATGTGATTTTAAGAGAAATAGGAGAAAATTCACAAGTGTATGCACACATATAAGTGTCGGGAATAATACGTAAGCACATAAGGGAGCAATTAGCACACAAAGGTATTCCTAGGATTTTCTAAGTGCGAATTGCATGCAGTTGTGTGTGCATTTTATAAACTAGCATATGATAGGACCCTAGAGGCTATAGACTAGGTCAAGGCAATTAACATAATTCCCTATAGTCAAGGGCTCTGATACCAATCTGTCACCCCCCGATCCTTGGCGGAATCGATCAAGGCTAGATATATTGTTCAAAGTCTCATGACAACTATGTTATAATATGATTAGATTCAATTAAGTACTAAGTATGCAAACAAGATCCACAACATACAAATACAAATCCAAATACAACAACATTTATTACATCAAATTTAAATAGTCTTGTGGGTTTCTAAGGTACCACCTACTTTTCATCAACTTCATTCTTCAAATCTGCATCATGGGTAAAAACAGGTCAACTACGAGAGTTGGTGAGTAATCTAGTTTTATTAAAGAAAATTGTGAGTTTGAATAATTTGAAATTTGTTTTCTTTTGAAGTTGGCAAGCAACTGTTATTGAGATAACAGTTTATAAATCAAAAATTGATTAACAAATGATAACAACAACAATAAGTCCTCACCCTATATATACATATATATGTATATATATAGGATGGAGCATCTAATCATCATACACACTCAACCACGTGCAATCAATCACCTTAGCGTCCCAAGGCGGGGTGGTCAACCCAATAGCGCTATTATTGTCCATAACGTACCTCAAGAATACGGGCATAGTCATGGAGATTAGACTAAAAATGATAATGCACTACAAGTACACGTAGCGTAAACAAACAATAATTATACAAATAATGATTTACGTATAAATGTCCCAACAATGTCTCAATTGTGAAAAAATAATAAAGCGAAGTTGGAACATATTAGAACCACATGATACACCCCAAAAGTATTGAAAATTATAAAATATGGGGTAGATTACTCACATTAGTCTAATAAGGAATGCGCGTGTTGTACGATCGACGGCTCGAGTCAAAATATCGTAGAACCTAATATAATTAATAGTTTTGGCTTAGGAATCGATAAACGGGAATATAGTATTAATAAAAATAATTAGACACATATTCTTATATTAGATGAATTAACAATAATCCAAATTTTGTTTTGAATATTAATGTATTCATATGTTAAATGAATTTTAAATTGAATTAATTACTTTGCTTAATTAATTTATATCTTCACATTAGGCAAGATTTTAATAATTTCTTATTAAAATAATAACTAGTCAAATTATAAGTATTTACAGATTTTATATATTATAAACAATTATTTATATGAAATAATCATTAAAAATGCATTTTTACATGCTTAGATATTTAGGAAAATGGTTTTAAATACTAAACAGTAATGAAACATTCTGAAATTATCGAAAAATCATTATTTCATAAAATAGTAATTACTGTAAAATTTTCATATTTTTCTTAACTGCTTTAGTATTTATTTAGTATTTTAATAATTAAACCACAACAAAATTCTGGAAAAATAATAAATGATTCCCAAAAATTCTGGAAAATTAACCATAGTTTTCTAACATTATATTGCGCCTACTGTAAATCTTTTGGATATTTTGGACTATGGGCAGTATTTCTTATGTTTTTCATTATTAACTAATCAATAAAATCATAAATAATAGGAAAATATTAAGAGAAATTCATTAGACTTTTTATTTATGATTAACATGTTATATATGATATTCTGATAAGGTTTTATAAGTTTTGGACATGTGTAGCTATTTATTATCAATTTAAACCATTAAATAATCATTAAATCAGGAAAAATAAGCAACCATTCTTACAAAAATCTGTAAATTTTGTCATATAGTCTTTACAATGTTAATAAGGTGCGAAAAATATAAAATCTAGTTTTTAACATACATAATTATATTTTGCAATTTATTTATCTACAACAAAATAAAATACAAAATAAGCATCAAACTGTAATATAAATGCATAAAACTTTATAAATCCACTTTACTCAATATATGGGTTGTTCCAAAATTATCCCAGAATTTATTGATTGCAAAAAGTATTTTATGTGAATTATTTCCCTATTTTATTGCAATAATTATAGTAATTCAATAAAACTAAGTTATTTTCTGAAAATTTCCAGAACTTCTTATTTTATTGATGGGATCCTGAGAAAAATCAGGTTTATGCATAAAATGAGTTTTAGATAGTTTGGTGGATTTAATTTGTTTCATTCATGAATTTGAGACTTTTAACAACATACCTTGATGAATGCTTCAAGAGGGATGAAGATTTGAGTATATTGGAGTGTTCTTGGCTGAAATATGAAGATTTCTAGGAGGAATTTCGAGATTGAGAGTGAGAGAAAGAATAGATATGGTTTGAGTGGTGATGAGAATAATGTGTTAGAAGAAAAATTAAAGGAAAGATGATGGGAGGTGTGAGTGGGAAACAATGGGAATAAACTTTTACTTTTGGTGGTCTTCATAATTCCCCACTAACACAAGCATCTTAAGAGTTTTATAAAATTTAATGTAGTGTTTATAAAAATAGAGTTTTATAAAAAATAGGTTATTATTTGATTATAACAATCTACTTTGATTTGAAGTTTAATTATAGCATTCAAGTTTGATTTTTTTAATTTAATTAGAGCATCATACTTTGATTTGATTTTAATATGGTATCATAATTTAATTTGATTATAGTTATAACGTTATACTATGCTATATTGCTATTAACGTCAATTTATATCGTAGTGTAAGGGTTTTGATCCTATTAGCGTCAAGAAATCTCGAGTAGGGTTTATTAAATTTCCAATTGGGTTGGGTTGACCCGAATCCATTTTAGGCGGATGTCACACCAACTATTACTAACTATTAAATAATGAAAATTAAAGATAAAAACATGAAAATACCAAAAGATGGTTGCTGAAGCTAAATCTCCGAGTCAAAGAGCATTGGGGGTCGATTTCACACTAGGTCTTCGCTGCTTTTTTCGACCTAAGAGCCTCTATTTATAGTTTCAAAAATCTCGAAGCCGCGCCGCGCATAAGTGGATCCCGTGGCGCGCGTATGGGTTTATCCCCGTTTTATCGGTATTTAAATTTTTTCCATTGCCTCATAACCGCGTCGCGTCTTGATGAATTCCGCGGCGTGCGTACGTATTCGCCTGATTTTTCCTTGATCTTCAAACTTCTTCCAAATTGCACGCTTTTGGTCCCTGTTTTCATTATTTCTTTCCAAACAAGTGCTGGCACGAAAAGTGAGAATATCACGATATATATGATATAATTCCACTAAGAATAGGGCTCAACAACGACTAAAATATTTGATATTACTAGGCGTTGTCAAAGCTGTGGCTATTGCTTCTGCCCAGAAGTATTGTGGCAGATCAGCGAAGGTGAGCATTGATCTTGCAGCTTCACATAGAGTTCTATTCCTTCTTTCCACAACGCCATTCTGTTGTGGAGTGTGTTGGGCTGAGAAGTTATGTTCAATTCCTTTGTCTTTGAGAAATGAATCTAGAGTCTTGTTTTTGAACTCTAAACCATTATCACTTCGGATTCTTCGAACAGGTCTTTTGAGCTTCAGTTCAATTTGTTTGATGAAGTTGATCATCTCTTCAGGTGCCTCTGATTTTAGTCTTAAGAAAAAGACCCAAGTAAAGCACGAGAATCCATCAACGACAATAAGAATGTACTTATTCCCTTGTATGGTTTGGGTTTTGGCAGGGCCACAAAGGTCTATGTGCAACAATTCTAGTGGTTCGGATACACTAGATTCTGAAATGCTTTTGTGAGTGGAGTTGGAAAGTTTTCCTTTTTCACATGCGGCACAAAGAGTTTCATTATCAAGCTTCAGAAGTGGTAGCCCTTGAACAAGATCATCGCCGATCAATTTGTTGATGTACCCAAAGTTTAGACGGGAAAGGCGGCAGTGCCATAACCAACTAATATCTACTGGGGCTTTAGAAAGCAGACAAATATCGGGTTTACCATAGATAAGATCCATGTCAAGTGGATACATATTTCCGGCACGGTAAGAATCAACGATAACCTCTTTGGTTTTGGCGTCCATGATCAAGCTTCGTTGTTTGGTGAATAGAACTTCAAGATCGTTATCACACAGTTGAGAAACACTGATGAGGTTGTGTTTCAGGTCATCGACATAGGCAACTTTCTTTATGGTAAAATTACCATTTGTTATGTTTCCATAACCCTTGATTTTTGCTGTCATGTTGTTGCCGAAAGTAACATCTTGATTGATTTGGGTGGGTTTGAATTCACGTAAGTAGTTCCGGTTTCCTGTCATATGCTTGGACCAGCCACTATCAATATACCATGTATCTCATTGGGTTCTCCATCATTAAGTACCTGCAATCAGAAAGAAAGTTTAGGTACCCAAATCTGAATGGGTCCTGGTTTGTCAGTTGTTGTTATATTAGGTGCTTTGCTTAATGAATTTCTTGGAGCATTTAACTTCACTTTGCTGTAAGAGTTTGGTTTATGAGGATGGAATGGTTGAGGTTTGATTTGATTTATCAAGTTTACCCAAAATGTGATTTGTTTTTGAAAACCTGTGGGTTGATAAGATCTGTGATTTGGTGAAAGATATCCTAGATGTGAAGATTTGTTTGAAAAGTTTTCTTCATATATGGGGTATGATGAGTGGTTTTGAAAAGGTTTTTGATAATGATGGGTTGGAACTTTCTGATGTGTTGGTTTTTGAAAGTTCCTTGAAAGATTAAAAGTGATATCTTGAAAGCGGTTTTCAAAAGGTTTTTGAAAAGGATTTGGTTTTTGTTTGGAAACTTGTTTATGAGGTATAACGTAGGGTTGAACTGGTTTCTTTGGTTGGTTTTCAAAAACGTTTGGCTTGACAAGTGGGGTTTTGGTGACTTGAATGAATTTTTTCCTTGTTTGTTGTTTCTTGGAGTATTTTTGTCCCGGACTAGTTTTTCCAACAATTGAAGAAGTCATTGTAGGAAAAGCATTTGGTACAGAAGTACTACCATCCTCGTAAAAGGAATTTTCTCCATTCAAAAAGTTTTTAAGTTTGGTGTTTTTGTCGGTATGTTTGATTTGGTGAGTTAAAGAACTAGCAGAGTCTGTTTCAGAATTTACAACTCTTTTGAAAGACTTTTTGGAAACAGTGAAAGAAGTATCATCTGGGCTACAGTTGATAACTGTTTCGTCATCTAAATCTTCCTCATTAACAGATGTGAAAAGATATGGTAGAGTGGATTCAGAGTTTTCACAATTCGTCATGTTTTTCTGTTTTGCTTGTTCAATTCAAAGGATTCTCTTCCAATTCATGGTCTGTAATTCGTATCAATTTTGCCAGTTCCTAAGGTGTTTGCCTTAGTGAAAATATCATCACTTAGTTTTCTAGCAACTTTGATAGAATCCATATTCCATATCAGTCTTTTATTCTCGATTTCAAGAGAATTGATTTGTTTTAAAGAATCAGTCAATTTTTCATTTAAAATATTGTATTTTTCAGTTGATTCTTGAAAGTCTTGTTTCAACTAAAGGATTTCCATTTCTAAAACATCTTTTACTTTAGAAGAAATGACTGACTGATTTTTTTTGTTCCAAATCCCTTTTCTAAATTAGGGCCTGATTTAATTGTTCCAAGACGTGATTATAATCTTCCGATTTTTCTTTCAACGTCTCTTTCCAATTTGCTTTTTGTTCTTGTTGATTCTCCAAATTTGAGTTGCAAGGTTTGTAACTTAGATTTGCAAATATAAGAATTGACCATTGTGTCATGGTATGTTTTGAGATCAGCTTCCAGACTTTTCTCAATCTTGGTTATGTGGGACTCAAAAATTGTTTTTGAAAAACCAAGTTCAGAGATCATAGACCATACCTGTTCTATGACGTTGGGAGCTCTTGAAGGTATATCAACACCGGCTACGAAGCAGAAGTTTGATTGTGTTGGTTCATTGTCAGCTTCGTCATCAAAAGTTGGCCAGTATTCCACGCTTGGTTCATGGACTGCCATCAATGCTCTTTGCTTTTCTTGGCTTTCCAATTTCTTCAATTCATCGGCTCTTTGAGCATAGTATGCTGAGTCTTTGATTTTGGTTTTGTTTTTGGCTCAGCATTCTCTGGCATAGTGATTTGTTCCTTTGCAGTTATGACAAATGATCACTTCTTCATCATTGTAATCCTTTTGACTCTTAATCGGAAGTCTTTCGGGTGCTTGAGTTTGGGTTTGTTGGGAAGGTTGATAATGGTTTTGTTGGAATCCAAATTCATGGTTGTTTTGAAAACCATTGTTTTGATTGTTGTAACCTTGATTTTGGAAACCTCTGTTTTGATTCTGAAAACTGTTGTTTGGATTATTATTATGACCTGAGTTGGGATTGTTTTGAAATCCCAGGTCTTGAAAACCTTGGTTTGAGTTGTTATGCAAGGAAGGTCTTTGAGAATTTTGTCCAAAGTAAGGTCTAGGTTGAAAACCTGAGTTGTTTTGTCCAAATGAAGGTCTTGGTTGAAACCCTGAATTATTTTGTCCAAAAGATGGCCTGTTTTGAAATTTTGGTCTAAAATTTGATTGACCATGATTTGGGAGAAATCTCTGGAGATTTGTGTTTGCGACCAATGCACATAGTTGTTGATAGTCTACTTCATCATTTGAATCGAACTGATCAAAACAATTATTTACAAAGTCTTGGTTTTGAAAAGTTGTAGTCTGATTAGAATGATTAAAGTTTTGATCATTGAAATGTGTTTGGTTTTGAGAAGATGTGGACACAAGAGCAAGTGGTCCTCGAAAAGATATAGTGGTTGGTGGGTCAATCGAGGATTCATACGATTGAAGTTCTCCATACAAGTTGTACAAAGTTTCAGTATGAATAACTGGATTTCCTGAATAATGAGTTTAACCATTTTCCAGCTTTCGAAAAGATTGTTTAAAAACTTGAGATTTATCTCGTGTTGTGTCTTTTTGATACCCAAATTGTTCATTTTAACAATAATAAAATTGAACCTATCGTGAGCATCATGGATGGTTTCTGATGAAAGCATTTTGAAATTATCGAATTCATTCAAAACCGATGTTCTTTTATTTCTGATAATTATTTCATTTCTGCAAAAATGGTTTTTTAAACTTTCCCAGATTTGATTTGCGGTTAACAGTATAATGTCATCCATTTGACTTAGAATACTGTGAGGTATACCAGATACAAGTTCCTTTTTGGCTTGGAGTTCCAACTCTCTTCTGATTTCAACTTGAATGACTTGATTTGTAGCAAGAGTAGTCATATTTTCTGGAGTAATATATGTTCCTTCTACACATTTCCAGACATATTCATTTATGGTCTTAAGATGAAGATTCATACGGCCAACCCACGAATTATACTCTTCAGGAATAAGTATGGGTGCCCGTGAACCAGATCTTAAGCTGTTGGCAATAGAGACTCAGTTCATGTTTAAGTAATTAGCAGAAGGCATTTTTAAATTTTTTTTTAAGATTTTATAATTTTTTGAAAGGATTTTGAACAAGTGATATTAAAACGAAATATTCAAAGAAAAGCTTATGGATGGTTTATATAAACGCTAACCAAAAGTTTTCGACGAAAATTTCAAAGTAAATCACACAAGCTCTGCTACCAATTAATGAAAATATATGATCTGTGTAACACCCGACTTATTAACAAAAACACCCCAAAAATTTTCATTTTTCAAACCAAATATTTTACAAATAAAACCATAAGTATGGGGTTTTAGTTAATACAATACGAGTACAAGAGTATCACGAAGTACAATACTTAAAATATTATACATTCTTAAGCCGGGTCGTCACTTCAATATTAATCAGTCACGGACTTTATCTTTTCCCTTGGCGGGATCACGCTCACCTGCAGGGACATATCAAATAAACTATGAGCTATAAAGCCCAATGAGTAATCAAATCAAGAATAACATGTATAAGAATAAAATTCTCTATACAAAGTCAAATATGTATTATCATGCAATAAAAGATCAAATATGGCTCACGGGTTAGCCCGCTGTTGCCTTGGCTCATGGGTTAGCCCGCTGTTGCCTAGACTCACGGCTTATCCGGTCTTGTCTATATAAGTTTGACTCACAGCTCCGTTCTTGTCTATTAAAGACTCACGGCTTATATGGTCTTGTCATATCATAGTTTACATAGATATATTGACTCACAGCTCCGTTCTTGTCTATAACAGACTCACGGATTATCTGGTCTTGTCGTATATCAAATCATATAATCTGTCATTTTTGTCCCCCAAAATCATATTCATCTACAGCTGCTCATATAACGTTTATCACAACGGATAACAGTGAGATTACTCACCTGAAGGTTTGCTATAACTAGCTTTTGTTGTTCCTTGCCTTGAAATGAAATCCGCAAGATTTTGTCCCGTACCTATAATTCCATTCATTTCACAATGATTATAGGTTAATATACCATTTCAGTTGGTTCTAATGCAAAAGAGTCTAGTATAAGACCAATTCCAAGCATTAACCATTGGTATAAAATTTAATACACTTCCCGAAATACGCGTATTCTACTACAGTACTTTCGGGAGGTCGTATTCGTATTCCGATAATTTTCCATGAAGTTTTACAACATATTAGACCTATGTTTAAAATTTCAGGTCAATCGGATACGCCTAGCATTGAAATCAAACTTGGAAAATTCACTAAATTTTAACAGAAGACAAATTGGTTTCTGCCCAGGGCTCGAGTCGCGACCAACACCCTGGTCGCGTCGCAAAGGGTACTCTTCGAGTCGCGAGCGACCCCATGGTCAAGTCGCGAGCGCTGGACAGTGTGCAGAAACTCCGATTTTGTGCTATAATTTTCCATTTTTCCATTTTAAGCACTTATTGCTCGACTTAATCGGTTGGGGTTCATTCCTAGGCTAAAACCTTACATTTTAACAAGGTTTTTAACCCCCATAACACACTCAATCAATCATATGAAGAATTAGGGTTCTTAGTTCTAACAACCCCAAAACTTAAATTTCATAAAAAATAAGAATCTACTTCCATTTCTTGAATTAAGCCCTTATTAGCATAACTTAATGGAAGTATTACATCAACTTAGCCACATAATCATAACTGCAAATGCAGTTTTTGAGTTCTACAAAATTCATCAAGAACAACTACCAAGAACTTGAAGAACTTACCTCCAAAACTTCCAATTCTACCCTTTGAAGCCAATAATCAATTTGCAAACTTCAATCTTCAAGAATCCTCTAAAAACCTTGCAGAAATCGTTCAAGAACACCTCTCCCGTAAGTGCCAAAATCTGCACAAGAGTTCTCTTTTATACTTCCAATATTGCATTTTAGTCCTTGAAGTTGCATTTCTTAAACTTTTGCCACAACTAACAAGGTTTATGACAAAAATCAGATTTTATAACATTTTAAGTCCTAAACTCAAAATATTATTACAAACTTAATCCTTTTCTGTCTAAAAGACCAAATTACCCTTTTAAGGTAAAATGACCAATTTGCCCCTTTTTATTATAATCATATAATAAACATGTTTTGGCGTTACAATCTGATAACCACAAATAAAGGCTCGGATACCAGTTACTGTGTGACAGATATATAAATTAACGATAAGATGCAGATATATAAAGAATAAGAATTGCGGAATAAATATAAACTTGAAAGCTATAAATGACCGAAAGCTATAATAATATAAATAACTGTATTTAAATGACGTAAAGCTATAAAAATATAAATAATTGTATTTAAATGACATAAAGCTATAAATAATATAAATTACTGTAATTAAATGACGTAAAGCTATAAAAATATAAATTACTGTAGTTAAATGACATAAAGCTATAAAAAATATATAAATATATAAATATATAGATATATATCAAGTAGGTTCGTCAATAAATTGACTGAATTGGTTTAGAACAGGACTGATGGAACAACTGGTCTATCAAGTAGGTCCGTCAAATAAATGACTGAACTGGTTTAGAGTTAGAGGTGTTCTTGGTGTTTGTTGTTTTGTGATTGAGAGAGTTTGATGTTTTGGTGATTGAGAGAGTTTGTAGGTTCGTCAAATAAATGACTGAACTGGTTTAGAGTTGGAGGTGTTCTCGGTGTTCTTGGTGTTTGTTGTTTGGTGATTGAGAGAGTTTGATGTTTTGGTGATTGAGAGAGTTTGATGTTTGGTGATTGGGAGGGTTTTTGGAGAGTGTTTGGAGAGTAATAAATTTTTGGTGTATTTTTTGTAGGTTTGTTTTGGTATATAAATGGTGTTGTAATGGTTTTTGGGTGTTTTTGGATAGTTCTTCAAAGTTTAGGGGGTAAAATGCAGATATTTTCATCAGAAACACGCGGGTCTTGGGTCGGTTCGCAACGGGTCGGTAACCGGGTTGATGCACGGGTCTGATGTGAGGAGAAACGAATCGGTAATGGGTCGGAGATGGGGCGAGTCGGATCGGCTGAGATCCGCGTGTCGCTGTGAGGGCACCGGGTCGCCGGTTCGGACGGCGGGTTTGAATCTGGGTTCAGGAGCGGATCTTAGGCTGGGCCGATGGAAGCTTGGGCTGTTTCTTTTTCTCTTTTTTTAATTTTAATTGATTTTAAAAGCCGAAATTAATGAAAATAAATTAGGAAAATTCATTTTTAATTTATTAAATTAATTAAATCTAATAAAATAAATTATTTAGAAACTATATTTCCAATCATTCATTTTAAATAGATTTAATTTAAATTTCTTTTATATTTTTTCTTTGTTTTTGCTTTAAAAATCTTTTTGTCTAAAAATTATTCTTATTTTCTCGTTCAATCTCGAATCCATGCAACCTGAAATAAACTACTGATAATATTTGTTAGACAAAATAAAAACAGTTCATCTTATTTCAATGATGGTCACATACAAAAACATTTTTCAACGGTTATTTTCAATGTTAGTATATTTGATGTGTTTAAAGTCCATATGGAAGGAACATAAATTCACCTTTTTTGTTCAAAGCCTATGTCAGGCATCACAACAAGTAAGGACATTCATACATATAATATCTTGTATGTTTTTATTTTTGAAAAAGCAACGTGCAAGTTCTTAGATTGAAAGTTTTCCAATGTTATTTGAATCTGTCTCCAACACTTTCGGCTAACAATAAAGTGAACATAATGACACCATTTCCAAACACACAGAATCAGAAAGTATTTATACACATGACACTTGAAGTAAGAGATAACCAATGTAATTGGTAAAGCAAACGTTGTCCAAATAATGTAAACACGAGACGTGGAAATTGTCAACCAAGTTCATGTTCAATCGATAATCATAACGTAAAGTAATTGACAACTACAAAACCCCCATGACATTACACGATAATTAAGTACATCACAAAAAGCTTCCAAACATAATTATCCATAACCCTAACATACCTTCGAGTATTTGTAGTTGTGTTCAAACTAGGTTACTCATATTCGATGAGTTTCAGCATCTCGTTGTACCCCTCTATCTCCTTAGTCAGCATCTGTTGTAACTTGAAAACCATGTCCAACAAATGTGCATTTCTACTTTTTCCCTCATCGATTACCTGTTTACCTAAAACAAAGTTCATGTATCGGGTCTGGTCTCCATCATTTCGAATAGCTCCTTTTTGTATCGTAGTATTTTTCTATTTTTCTGGTAAACTCATTAAGCATCTTTCTATTAACTTCGGCTCTATGAATGAAACCCTGCAACGTTGCTTCTAAATTGTTGCCCTTCATCTTCTTCACACCTACACCTTGTACGTGCTCTGCTGCTTTCATATTAGAGCTGAATACAAAACATTTTGTTTCTTGGCGGTAATAACTCAAAGCACGTATTTACCCCCTTTTTATGGGTCATTACCACATTACCCCCAATGTATAGAATTCCCAATTATTTTATTAATAGCAACCTACAAAAGTTTGTGTTTATATAATACCATTCTTGAATAATTTGTGGCATATGTTGACAATTACCAATAAAAACGCAGGTTTCACCCATTTGATGTATTCGATGTGGAATTAATTAAACCATGACATTGATCATATGACATAGTTCACCGAATTGAATTCACATAAAGAATAAAAAAACATCAACGATAATCAATAACCGGCTGCATTATATCAAAAGGATAACAACAAAATCACAGTTTCAGTTAGAACCATCAAGTTGTCTATGACAGCAACCTTACATTTAAACACCTTAATATCTTAAGAAACACAATAAAAAGCCCTAAAAGTTTACCTGGTACATTACTAGCTAAACATCGAAAGATGAAATTACTCAAAGACCGTGAACATCCCATAGCAGATGAAGAAAACCCATGACACCACCAAGGCAATCTTGTATTTCTTGGCGGATTCTACTTCTGCTGAAAGTCTGCTTATTTCACCCAACATGTTTCGTTTAGCCTGTAACAAACCTGGTATAATCATCATAGAACGGCGACACATCGGTGGGTCGAACCACGAAACAAATCCGCATCGGTTACACCTCCAAAACCTCCGGCCGGGATTCTCGTTTGTCCAAGACGAGCAAATGTATGCTGTGGATCCACATTGGCAAAGCACCATCGTTGATCGGAATATATTCTTCTATGATATACGATTACACCGGACTCCCAATTGGTTTTCTTTTGGTTTATGAGACTTAATTTGATGTCAGTAGCACTCCTCCTTCTCCCGCTCTTTAAACAACTGCCCGTACATGAAAATACGATAATGCCCTCCAACGTAAATGTGTAAATTTAAACTTAACGGTGATAAATAACGCTAACTTGATTTTGGACCATTTTTGTAAGTAATTCGTTACCATAATGACCATTATAGTGTTTTTTCTACGGTAGGACCATTATTGGAAGTTCGCGCCAACCACAGGGACCATTTTTGTAATTTACTCATAAAAATATAACACAAAAATATATATTGTTTATAATATTATTAAGTTAAATATTATATTTTACATCAAACAATTACGGCAACCATGTTCTTTACCCATCCAATTTTACATTCATAATCAATCGTAAAGAGGACAATTTAATAGTTGCAATTCATATTGATTGGAACGGAGAGTTGCCAAGAATGGAAAAGAAACTATGTTTTGAAGGATTGTGATTTCTTATTGAAATTTCCTTTTTGGTTTTTTTTTTTGAACGGCGATATCCTTTTTGGTTATCAATTAAATATGTATATTTTAGTTTCTTCTAGATGCATTGTTTCTTTTCTGTTATGGTGACAAAGCATAAGAAGATAAAGTCGCTTGAGAATTTAATAAGTTGATTATTTTTTACTTGGTTTGATTTTGTAACAATGCTATATATTATAAAGTGAAAGATCTAAGCGGAATTGAATACTTCTCATGTCATGAAAAGGGGACATTACAGCTTCAACTTCCTGAAGAAAAGAAACGAGACGATGGTTTTAACAACAAATAAAAAGGTGAACCTCTGTTATGAAAATTATATCGACAATAAAATAAAAATAATACGATAAAGAAAAATAAATGTGGACACAAGGATTTAACGTGAAAAAACCCTTTCGGAAAAAAACCACGGACACAACCGATGATGATCACTATATGAGAAAAAATGAGTAGGTTACAAGATTTGAAACTGAAAATATATATCTCTATTTTTCTTTTAATACACAGAGTCTCACAAAATATATCTATGTATATATATATATCACTCAATGTTTTGTGTATTTTGTGTGTCTCTTGATTGTAAATAATCATCCCTATATATAGGGATGAAACAGCCAAACAATTTAGAAAAAAAAATGCTTACGCCTGAAATTTGCCGCAATTGTTGAGGCTGGTGTATTCAACGTTCAAAGTTCCATGTGCCACAAATGAATTGTAATTGAAATTGAGTTTGATTACTATTCATGTGGGGCCCATATGAAAAATAATTCTTCCTTTTTGCTTTAAAGTCAATTTTTCAACAATATCCACCTTGACTTTAAAAGCAATAAGTAATCAAACAACTCCACCTTGAGACGAATTTACATTTGTAGAACTTCTCATTATAAAATCATCGTGTGCCGACAATCTTTGTAATTAGATTGTCATACCAACCAAGCTTAAGCAAAGCTCAAACTTAGTTGCTGGAACCGACTTCGTCATCATATCCGCCGGATTGTCATGAGTGCTAATATTTTGAACTTGAATATCACATTTGGAAATAACATTTCGAATAAAGTGATAACGTACATCAATATGTTTCGTTCTCTCATGAAACATTTGATCTTTTGTGAGATAAATAGCACTTTGACTATCACAAAAAATCGTTGTGGGAGATGTGTCTCCACAAAGTTCACCGTATAAATTTCTTAACCAAATAGCTTCCTTACAAGCTTCAGAAATTGCCATATATTCTGCTTCAGTTGTGGATAAGGCAACAGTGGTCTGTAGACTTGCCTTCCAACTCACAGCACATCCACCAATGGTAAAGACATAACCTGTCAAAGATATTATTTTGTCCAAATCTCCAGCATAATCAGAATCTACATAGCCCATCAGTCCTTTACCAGAACTTCCAAATTGTAAACATGTATTGGAAGTACCACATAAATGTCTAAGAATCCATTGAACAGCTTTCCAATGCTCTTTTCCTGGGTTAGCCATATATCTGCTAACAACACTTAAAGCGTGAGATAAATCAGGGCGAAAACATACCATGGCATACATTAGAGAACCAACTGCACTAGAATACGGAACTTTCGTCATGTTGTTAATTTCATCATCTGTCTTTGGACAATATGCTGAAGACAGTTTGAAATGTGCAGCTAACGGAGTACTCACTGGCTTGGCTTTATGCATGTTGAATCTTTGAAGAACTTTCTCAATATACCTCTTTTGACTTAGGTATAGTTTTCCATGCTGTCTGTTACGAGTAATTTCCATACCAAGAATTTTCTTGGCTGGACCTAAGTCCGTCATTTCAAACTCTTTGCTTAGTTGTGCTTTTAGTTTTGCTATCTCTAGTTTATCTTTTGCAGCAATCAACATATCATCAACATAAAGAAGCAGATATATTGATGAACCATTGACTGACTTAAAATAAACACAATTATCATAATCTGATCTTTTAAAATTCTGAGATAGCATAAAAGAGTCAAACCTCTTATACCATTTCCTTGGGGACTGCTTTAACCCATAAAGAGATTTCTTCAATCTACATACCAAGTTCTCTTTTCCCGGGATAATGAAGCCTTTAGGTTGCTCCATATAAATATCTTCCTCCAATTCACCATGTAAAAATGCAGTTTTGACATCTAACTGCTCAAGCTCATAGTTATGCATGGCAACAATACTAAGTAAAGTACGAATTGAGCTATGCTTAACAACATGAGAGAAGACATCAGTAAAATCAATGCCTGGAATTTGGCTATAGCCCTTAGCAACTAACCTTGCTTTAAATCTTGCTTCCTCATTAAGAATAATACCTTCTTTTCTTTTGAAAATCCATTTGCAGCGGATAGGCTTTTTTTCTTTTGGTAATTTCACCAACTCCCAAGTGCCATTCTTTTCAAGATATTCCATTTCATCATGCATGGCAGTTATCCATTTGTTGCAATGTTTTGAAGTAATGGCTTCCGTGTAAGTTGAAGGTTCTTTGATACCTTCAATTTCTTCAGCAACGTTTAAAGCATAAACAACAATATTTGCTTCTTCTATCAGTCTCTTGGGAGGATGAATGACCCTCCTAGGTCTATCAGTTGCTATAGAACGTTGTGGTTGGTGAATAGGAGTAGGAGTAGAAGACTCTTGCTCAACTGATTGATTTTGATCAATAGAGTTTTCTTTTTCTGGTGTATATTCTGAGTTAACAGATTGCTCCACCTGCACAATTGTCTTTTGTTGACTCTCAACAGGAATATTAGTAGAAGAATCTTTATGTAGCATAGCTGATTCATTAAATACTACATTTCTACTAATCACGATTTTTTTAGTTTCAGGACACCATAACTTATATCCTTTCACACCAGACTTGTAACCAAGAAAGATACATTTAATTGCCCTGGGTTCTAATTTTCCGTTATCAACGTGAGCATAAGCAGGGCAACCAAAAATTCTTAAATCTGAATATTTTGCTGGGGAGCCAGACCATACCTCAATAGGAGTCTTTTTATCAAGTGGAATAGAAGGTGACATGTTAATTAAATAACATGCAGTAGAAGCAGCTTCTGCCCAAAAATGCTTAGATAATCCTGCGTTAGATAACATACAACTGGAATTTGAAATAATGGTTCTGTTCATACGTTCAGCTACACCATTTTGTTGAGGTGTGTAAGAAACGGTGTAGTGTCTAACAATTCCTTCTAGTTTACAATATGAATTAAATTCATTTGAACAAAACTCCATACCATTATCTATGCGAAGCTTTTTAACCTTCTTACCAGTATGGTTTTCCACCATGACTTTCCATTCTTTGAATGCAGAGAATGCTTCAGATTTAAGCTTCAAGAAATATGGCCAAACTCTTCTTGAATAATCATCAATAATTGTCAACATATAACGAGCACCTCCTAGTGATGCTTCTTGAGATGGTCCCCATAAATCAGCGTGTACATACTCCAAAATGCCTTTTGTAGTATGTACCGAGGTGTTAAATTTTACCTTCTTATGCTTGCCAAAAATACAATGTTCACAGAATGCCAGTTTGCCAACGCATTGGCCATCAAGTAATCCTCTTTTGCTTAATGCTGTCAAACCAAGTTCACTCATATGCCCAAGACGCATATGCCATAGGTTAGTAGTATCAGAAATAGAAGATGAATTTGAAGTAACATTGGAATTACCTGTTACTGTTGTACCCCGAAGACTATTGTACCCCGAAGATGATACAGGTTTGCTGATTTGATATCGGCTTTCATGACAATCATAGCGCATTTTGAAACCTTTAAAACTCCACCTTCACCGGAATATTTGTACCCTTTAAGATCTAGAGTACTTAAAGAAATAAGGTTTCTTTTCAAACCTGGAACGTGTCGAACATCAGACAAAGTTCTGACAACACCATCAAACATTTTGATTTGAATGGAACCAATTCCAGTGACTTTATATGGTGCATTATCACCCATCATTACGGAGCCACCTTCTATAGATTGATAGTTTGTAAACCAGCTTCTATTTGGACTCATGTGAAAAGTACAAGTTGAGTCAAGAATCCATTCATCATTGGATTTTAGGATTCCTGCAAAAGCTACAAGAACATCTCCATTAGAATTATTTTCAGCAGCATAAGTAGCTTTTCCTTCATTATATTGATTTGGTTTGGGGTTTTGATTAGCAGCTCTTTTCTCCTTGTTCTTCAACTTGTAACATTCAGAGATATCATGTCCTTCCTTTTTGCAATAGTTGCATGACTTGGAACGTATGGATCTAGATTTGCTTCTGGAATTTCTTTTGTTCTTGCCTTTGGAATCATTCTTATCTATTGTTCTGCCACGAACTGTCAGACTTTCTCCTTTAGAACTTGAACCTTCAGTGGATACCATATCTTTCATCTTTTCTTTTGCATGCAAAGCTTCATAAACTTCGTGAAGTGTTAAAGTATCACGACTATATAATATGGTATCTCTAAAGTTTGAATAAGAACTAGGCAAAGAACATAAAAGAATTAAACCCAAATCCTCTTCATCATATTTTACCTCCATAGCTTCAAGATCAGTGATGATCACTTTAAATGTCGAAAGATGATCCAGCAACGATCCACCTTCTTGCATCTTAAGCGAAAATAATTTTTGTTTAAGGTGCATCTTTCTTGTGAGATCTTTGGTCATACAAACTTGTTCCAATTTTAGCCATAAAGCGGCGGCAGTACTTTCTTTCATAACTTCCTGCAAAATATTGTTAGATAAATGAAGATGGATATGAGAGAGAGCCTTACGATCTTTACGGTCCTTTTCTTCATCTGACCAAGACGCAGGCATTTTGTCTCGGCCTAACAAAGCATCATCAAGGTCCAACTGAGTCAATACAACTCGCATCTTTACTTGCCATAATGAAAATCTTGTATCTCGATCCAACAATGGAATATCGTATTTCAAAGTAGCCATGTCGATATAATACTCAATAAATTGAGAATGAGTATAAAAAACAACGTGGCTCTGATACTACTTGTTATGAAAATTATATCGACAATAAAATAAAAATAAAACGATAAAGAAAAATAAATGTGGACACAAGGATTTAACGTGGAAAAACCCTTTCGGGAAAAAACCACGGGCACAACCGATGATGATCACTATATGAGAAAAAATGAGGAGGTTACAAGATTTGAAACTGAAAATATATATCTCTCTTTTTCTTTTAATACACAGAGCCTCACAAAATATATATATATATATATATATATATATATATATATATATATATATATATATATATATATATATATATATATATATATATATATATATCACTCAATGTTTTGTGTATTTTGTGTGTCTCTTGATTGTAAATAATCATCCCTATATATAGGGATGAAACAGCCAAACAATTTAGAAAAAAAAAATGCTTGCGTCTGAAATTTGCCGCAATTGTTGAGGCTGGTGCATTCAACGTTCAAAGTTCCATGTGCCACAAATGAATTGTAATTGAAATTGAGTTTGATTACTATTCATGTGGGGCCCATATGAAAAATAATTCCTCCTTTTTGCTTTAAAGTCAATTTTTCAACAAACCTCTCGAAGTCAAAAGACGTGCATTCCAGTTGACCGAGGAAGAAGCAAAGGAAACGCATGATGTCGTTTCAAATACCTTACGAGACTACTAGTTACGCATGCATGAATTGTTTGATTAAGTGCTAATTACTCATTTGTCTCACACGAATTTCTAAAGAGGTTTACTATACATTTAGTATCCCTAAATAACGCTATTAGAGATTGCTAATCAAGAGTATATTAGTGTACGACATATGTACGATAATTGTATGTTAGGAATAAACCGGAAAGTATTCAAGCAAGTTTTTGCCAATGGGAACTAAAAGTTTAATATGGTTTCGAGAATGGATTGACTTGTAGCTAATCAAGCCAATATTCTATATGGAAAGAATATTATTTCGATCAAGACTCCGAATTAAGATAAAGTCTCATATACGAAGGGAATGTCACAATATACAAATTTGATCACTACGGTTAAGGATCAAAAATATATAACGAAAGGATGTGATTTGTATGTTGCATATGTCTTAGATGAAAGAAAAGAAAGAAAGAACTTGTAAGAAGTTAAAGTTCTTTAAAATTCTCCCTGAAGTTTTTGTGAGGATTTGTTTGATTAAGTGCTAATTACTCATTTGTCTCACATGAATTTCAAAAGAGGTTTACTATACATTTAGTATCCCTAAATAACGCTATTAGATATTGCTAATCAAGAGTATATTAGTGTACGACATATGTACCATAATTGTATGTTAGGAATAAACCGGAAAGTATTCAAGCAAGTTTTTGCCAATGGGAACTAAAAGTTTTAATATGGTTTCAAGAATGGATTGACTTGAAGCTAATCAAGCCAATATTCTGTATGGAAAGAATATTATTTCGATCAAGACTCCGAATTAAGATAAAGTCTCATATACGGGGGAATGTCACAATATACAAATTTGATTACTACGGTTAAGGTTCAAAAGTATATAATGAAAGGATGTGATTTGTATGTTGCATATGTCTTAGATGAAAGAAAAGAAAGGAATAACTTGGAAGAAGTTAAAGTTCTTTAAAATTCTCCCTGAAGTTTTTGTGAGGATTTACCTGGCTGGCCATCCGAAAAGCAAGTTGAGTTTCGAATTGACCTTATACAGGGTGCAAACTAATTTTCGTTACACCATATCATTTTCCTCCTACGAAAATACACAAGTTGATGTCTCAATTTCAAGAGTTATTCCACAATGGTTGTATCCATCTAAGTTCGCCATCGTGGGGTGCACTTGTATTGCTTGTTAAAAATAAAAAATGGATCCATATATGTGAATCGATTATCGCGCACTTAACAAAGTTACCATCAAGAACCACTACCCTCTACCGAGAATTGACAATGTCTTTTATTAACTTCAAAAGGCTGATTATTTTTCAAATATTGTTTTATGTTACGGTTATCACCTAGTTCAGGTTAAAGAAAGTCATGCGAAAAAAGACAATATTTCAAACATGTTACAATTATTAGGAGTTTTTGGTGATGTCGTTAAATCTCACTAACTCATTGGTTGTAACTGTTGATTTGATGAATCGGTTTTGCAAAACTTTTCTTGAAAAATTTGTAATTTTTTTCATAGGTAACATTCTAATATGCTCATGAAATGAAGAGGAACATCAGCAAGATTTGAAAAAAGTGTTGCACGTATTGAAGCAAGAAAAAATAAATGTTAAAATTATGAAATATGGAATCAAGGTAGATCCATCAAATATTAAAGTTGTGTTGAAATGGGAGCCCCATATACTCTAGTCGAAGTAAGAAATTTCATTGAATTGTCAGGTTATTATAGACATTTCATCTAATATTTTTCTTGTATCGCGGTACCCCTCAAATCATTAACGATAAAATGAATGAAGTATGTTTGGGAAAAGAAAGAAAATGAAGAATTTTCAATATTAAAACAAAATTTGTGTGAAGCACCTATATTTTCATCGCCTGGTGGATGGAAGACTTCATCATCTATAATGACACTTCAACTAAAGGTCTTGTATGTGTTTTGATACAAAGAGATAATGTAATCACCTATGCATTTAGGCAATTAAAAGACAAAGATACAAGATACAATATCATAATTTGGAGCTCACTACTATTGTTTTTGCACACAAGATTTGAAGAAATTATTTATACAAGAAAAAATATAACGTTACATGGATTGCAAAAGTCTCCAATACGTTTAGTAAAAAATATCTAAAGATGTTAGGGTGGGCTCATTAGTGATTATGATTGCGAAATTATTTATCATGCCAAGAAGTGCAACATTATATGTACAATAAAAGACAATTAAAGGAAGATCAATATGAATTGAGTTGATATCTAGCCTTGTTGAAATAATCAAGAATGCACCAAAAGAGGTATTAAAAGTTGATGTTATAAAAAATGAAAAAATTAGGAAAGAATCATGAATTTGAAGAGAATGGTCAATGGTTGAAAACCTTCAAAGGAAGAATTTGTTTTGAAATTTTTGGAAACATTTGGAAGCTAGTTTTAGAAGATTTACACAAACAAAAATACTTTAATCATCACGTGAGTACAAAGACGTTAAAGACTTGAGAAGAAGTTATTGTCGGCTTAGCATGAAACCAGAAGTCGGAAAATATATTGTTGAATGTGACATGTATACAAGTTAAATCCGAAAATCAAATACCTTATGGAAAGGCTAAATCTTTACAAGTTCATGTCGGAAAATAGATGAGATCATCATGGATTTTCATAGTAGGATTATCGAGAATAAGCAAGCTCATGATGCCATTTGGGTATTGTTGACTGTTTGACAAAAATGCACTATTCATGGAGATAAAAGGAACAACACCTCCTGAAAAGTTACCAAATTTATATGTTGATGAAGTAGTGAGATTACATTGGATACCAGCAACTATAGTTTTACGATCGATTTGAAAGGCTCACTTCAAGATTTTAAAAGTCATTACAAGATAAACTGTGGACACAAATCAATTTGAGTATGAGTTATCATCCTTAAATGGATAACCAAAATGAAAGAATTATCCAAACTATTGAAGACATGCACTTTGGCGTAGTTTCATTTTCATACCGCAATATTTACCACTTAAGCATTGGAACGTCATTATATAAAGCCTCATGCAGGAGGAAATGTAGAACTTCATTATGTTAGTTTGAAGTCGGTGAAACGAAACTCACAAGTCTGTAAATTGCAAGAATTGGTAATGAAAAAGTGGAAGTAATTCATTCAAATATGAAAGTGGATCAAGATACATAAAGAAGCTATGCAATATTCAAGAAAAAGTCATTTGACATGAAAGTGGGTGATTTAGTTATGTTGAAAGTGCCACCTTGGATGTGTGGTGTCATTTAGTAAAAAAGGGAGATTGAGCCATAGATACATTGGATCATTCAAAGTGTTAAAGGGGTGGGATCACAAGCTTTTAAGTTAGATTTACTACAAGAATTAAAAAGGAAACATGACACGTTTCATATGCTACTTGAAACACTATTGTGAAGAAGATAATATTATCATTCCATTGACCGACTTGAAAGTTGAAGCTCCCAACCAATTGATATAAGAGTAGGAAGCCATTGTTAAATTAGAGACAAAAAAACTTTAGAACAAAGATAAAGAATTTGTGCTACTTAAGTGGAAACACTCTCATGGATCCAGTCTTACTTGGTAAACAAAGAAATATAAGATGAAGCGTTACCCCGACTTTGTAGACTATGAAATTATTCTAAGGACAAAATCTAGTTAAGGGGTACATATTTGTAACATCTTTAAAATTTAAGTTTGAAAATGTTATGTAATAAATGATACTTATGTATGTTAATGGAAATACCAATGACTTTAAGATGTTTAAAGTGGGGAAAAATGAAATTTGGTACTAATTGTGCTTGAAGTGCCTTACCATTATGTTATAGTTGTTTTAATGAGTTATAATATGTAAGACAAGTAAAATAGTGTGAAAAGTTATGTGCATAAGTATGAATGTTGTGAAATGGGAAAGTAAGTTGCCAGTTAATAAAAATTGGGAAAAAGTGCAAAATAGGTTAAAGATCTTAGGAGCAATGGTTAATACTAGAGGTGGCAAACGGGTCGTGTCGTGTCGGGTTCGTGTCGTGTCAAGTCATAAAACGGGTTGAGGGAGGTGAACCCGAACACGACACTTTTAAATAAACAGGTTGAAAGCTATGACTCGAACACGACACGATTATACCCGTGTCAACCCAGCACGACCCGTGAACCAGTTTAAAAAACTAGAAAATACATTAAACTCACTAAAAACGGCCCAACTCGAAAACAATCGGACCAAGTCAGGCCAACTCAGTCCAAAATCAAACCAAGTCGATCCAAATTGGACCAAACCAGACCAGCTCAAAGAAACTAGGCGGCACAATAGAACCACCCGGTTAATAATAAGCCAGATTCTTGAGAAGTGGAAGCTTTGATGCGTCTCTTTTTATAGAGGAAACTTTCCCATCGTTCTTTCTCCCTTGGCGATGTGGGATGCAATCCCAACCAAAAAACCTCATTTGCTTCCTTTACGCATACACATATACACTTGAAAAATAAAAACTACACACACTCATTTGCTTCTTTATGCTTCCACCCAATAAGGCAATAACAAACTATATATATTGTTTTACATACACACACCACGTGTGTGTGTCTATATATATATATATATATATATATATATATATATATATATATATATATATATATATATATATATATATATATATATATATATATATATATATATATATATATATATATATTTGAAATTCGTGACCCTAACCCAACTCGTTTAAATTGTGTGTCGTGTCGTGTCGACCCGTTTACTTAAACGGGTCCAAACTTCTTACCCAAACCCGCTAATTTCGTGTCGGTTTCCTGTCGAGTCGTCGTGTCGTGCCTGATTTTGCCAGGTCTAGTTTATACCCTATGATTAGTTAGAAGTACGTTATTGACACTCTATTAGGTAAATAAGAGAGTGAATATGGAAGGATATGATTTATGTCCAAATTGGACACTTATTAGTGAAATGTGAATTAATATAGAAAGTATGCAATAGTCCATGTTCATGGCTATGAAACTTGAGCTATACCATATAAAATCAATCACTTAATGAACCTAACATGTAGCCAAGACAACAAATAAGACATAGAGAAAATAATCAGCTCATTTGGGGTCCATATGAAAAGGTTATAAAAGTTTGAAAATGGTTGCATAACTATTTTGAATTCTCTGAAATATTGACCAACATTGAGTTTTGGTTGACTTGTTGACTACCAAGTTAAACATGAAACCCCACATGTTATTATAATTTAAAGGACATATGCAAAAATTAGTGTGTGAGACTCAAAGAAAGATTAGTGTGTGAAAACACAATCAAATGAAAAATCAAGGAGAAGTCACAGGGTTTTCATCATCAAGCTTGATAATTGAAGGGTTTGTTGTCATTCACATAACCTGTATGGCTGTTCATTAAAGTACAAATATTGTTTTGGAATGCACGACCCAAGGGAATACCATGCTTAAATATAGATGGCCCAAGTGGTCTTAAGTCTCGAAAAATTGACGTGAATACCTAACTTTTCATTTGGTGCCCATAAAATTTGAGATGGATAAACAAGCTCCCAGGAAATCTTTATAACATGTTTTAGCCTTTATATCAATGAAAGTCTATTAAAGACTCAAAATATAAAAATATGTATAACTCTTAAAATAATATGACATGATTGGCTTGAAACAAGTTTCCAATTTTAAACCTATACATTTGGATAATTTAATCATGTTTGGAAGCTAGAGTAGCAAAGGGGAAAAAGTAACGTTAGTTGACATAACTTCTCAAGGTGGGTAAATGTGGATTTTTACTTTAATAAGGTACATGACATAGTTACATATTTTGACTCAATGAACTTTCTTATAGAGTAAGATAGTATGTTTAAAGTAGTTTATGAAAGATAAAAGCATGCTAAAGCTCTTTTGCTTAATGTTTTTAAAGTTTTTATTACTATAACATTATGAAAGATTTATGAATATTTATACTATGCAAAGTTTAATATGGTATCATATGCATGCCACAACACTTGTTTGTGATTGGGTCATCAAAAGAAAAGTGATGAGCATGCATACATTGAATGTGAATTGCATAATAGTGAAAGATTTTCTAGACACAAGAAGTCCCAATATGGGATAAGCAAGACTCTACTAGGATGGTACCTCCCGTCGCAAAGTATATATCTATTTTAGTAAGAGGCCATGATAGGATGATTTGTTCAAACATTGTAGGAAGAGGGTCACCAAGGTGAGCAAGTCTTATATTTCAAAACCAAGAGGTTGTGCATAACCATAGGTTTAAAGAATCTAAGAAGCAAGAGAATGAAAGGGTTGTAAGTTTTGAATTATATGTGGTCATGTATTACATACATAGCATCATGCATGACATAAGATTAGAGTAAAATAGTTTTATCAAATGACTTGATAAGGACTAAAATATATGTAGCTCAAAAGACATTATTGTTTAACAGTTTTTTAATATTATGTATCTTAGGTTCAAGAGTAAAAAAAATTAGAAAGTGTTAATCCTTTAATGGATGATTTTAAGAAGACTTAGAAATAAGCATAGTTTAATTTTGTGTTAGCATGCTACTTTATTATGGCTTCTGTTTGGTATGTATATGTAACCCCCCAGTGTTGGATTAATAATTTGAACATAATGTTTTGTGGGATAACATTTTTTAGAAACTTCAAGTCATATAAATGTTTGAAAACCATAATATTTAAAAGCATATAAAGAATGGGGTGTTACAAGCACTTACCCAATTAATTAATTTATTTTAATTAAATAACATTTTATTTAATTTCTTTCAAATAAACTATTTGTTTTTTCTTTTGTATTTAACCAATAAATAATAAACAATCATAATTTCATTATTTATTTAAATCTAGTAAATAATAATTTTGTACAAAATAGGTCTTTTTAACCCTTATCTTGTTTCAAATTCAACTTTAAACCATGTACTTTAACATAAATTCCACACAAAGCAACTTGCATTAAACGTGAGCATTATTAGTCCTTTTGCAAAGATAAAATAACTAAAACACGGTCTAGTAACGAGTAAAATATGTAATATAATAGCGCGTTATCAATCCATACTATGCATGTTGACTTAAACCTTCATTCATGTCGTTATCTCTGTAATGATAGCATCGTATAGTACCATAACTTTCAAAACACTTGCATTTTAATTCTTTAAAGTTTTTAAATTAATACATAGGACACAGGCTTTACACACATACTTTTGTTGAGTGCCAAAGTATAATGGACCGACCTCAATGAAAACAAGAAATTCGGGATGATATGGATTCCTTAGCGAAAAGAAAAGTATTTGGACCTGTTGCTCCAACACCATCCGATGTTAAACTAATCAGTCATAAATTGGTTTTCATAAGGAAGCGTAATGAGAATAATGAGATTGTAATATGCAAAGTTGGCCTCATGGTGAAAGGCTTCTCTCAACACCTTGAACTTGATTACAAGGAGACTTATTCTCCAGTGATGGGTGTTACAACTTATGGATATGGTCACATTCTATATTTATAAGGATCTGGATATAGAGATATACATGAAAGTCCCTGATGGACTTAAGTTTCCTGAATCAAGTAGTTCCAAACCACGAAACATGGTCTCGCTAAAATTGAGACAATCACTTTATTGATTGAAACAATCTGAACGGATGTGATATAACTGTCTAAGTAAGTACTTGATTAAAATGGGATATTTGAACAATGAGATATGCTCATGCGTGTTTATAAAGAAACCCAGGATACGTGATTATCACAGTCTATGTAAATGATATGAATCTTGTAACGTTTCAAATCCAGTAATAAAATTTTTTATTTAAAAACGGATAAAATACAGAAAAATGGGTTACCAATTAAAAACCATTTAAATTAAAACTTGTATTTAAACATTGAAATTATATTTATCAAAACATTTACAGCATTAACCAGCATAAGACTTTGTTGAAAACTGACGGTCCTTGGATTAACGTTGAAATTTTAATTTTATCAATTATATTTGGGGAGATAGAAAAGAGATTTAAAAGAAACTATAATAAAAAAAATAATAAAGCACAAATAACAATTGAACTAGACGAAAATTAAATTACTAATAACTATAAATAAATTAAATAAAATGAAGCAGTAAATTTAAACTAGATAATATTTAAATAGACAGAAAACAATAAATAAAATAAATGTTAGAAGTTAGAGTTATGTTAGAAGTTAGATGTAATAAACGTCATTATCAACCATAAAGGGTTTTTACAATAAATAAAAAGTTAGAAATTAGTAGTGTATTGTCTTGGTTTTGTCTTTGTCGTGAATCAACAGATATTGGCAGTTTTTTAATTCACATTTCAATGAACAAAAATAAATGAATAAGTATTATAAATACAGTCCACATTTGTTTTCGTCATCGCGGTTCAATTCGGATGTCTTAGAATTTCAATACAATGTTTTTTGTGATTGATTTATAATCAGTCCAAATAAACAGATAACGACACAAAAATTTAGTCGAAATAATAGCGAAATTGTGATATTTAAATAAATAGCAAAAGAAATTAATCATTCATTTTATATTTAAACATTTAAAATATTTGAAATGAAATTGAAATGAAAATTTCAAAAGAAATTCCCGTGGGTTTTTACGGTTGCAATCGACAACGGAAGAAGATGGTGTTGTTCTTGATGTGTCGATTCTTGTTCTTTGCGGCAAGATGAGGTATAAGGTTGATGGTTTTTTTGGTGTTGGGTGTAATGAGTTTTTGGTTTGGTGTGGTGTTGGTTGTAGGTTTTGGTGCGATGGTTGTAGGTTTTGGTGTTTTGATGTGATGGTTGTAGGTTTTTTTGGTGTGTTTAAAATGGAAGTTTGAGTTGGTATTTATAGTGTAAAATGAATGATTTTAATAACAAAACATGTGATGTAAAGTAATGAATATTGATCTTTTCAGATTATATTTAAGATCTAAATGAAAATAAATGAAGAAATTAATTGTGTGGAAGATTTGGTTGAAAATGATGAAGAAATGAGTTAAAAATTGAAAAAGTTGGAATATTTTCGTGTGTTATTGGCTGGAAAGTAGATTTTGGGTGATTTTTGATAATTTTTCAAAGTTCAGGGGCTAAAATGTAATTGTTTTAATTTAAAACATGCGGGTCGAAGGCGGGTCGGAGTCAGGTCGAAGCGCGGGTCAAGGCGGGGACCTTCTGTGAGAGGAAACGGATCGGAGACGGGTCGGATCGTGGGTCGGATGGATCCGTGTTGCTTTGTGAGGATCATGGAGCTGGTCGGCTAGGTTCGGAGCGGAGCAGGCGGATCTGGAGCGGCGCATGGGCCGGGTCTTGGGCTGGGCCTTAGGCTGTTTCTTTTTCTTTTTATTTTAAATTCCTTTTAATTAAAATTCCGAAAATAAATTAAATTAAATAGGAAAATTCGATTTTTATTTATGAAATTAATTAAATCTTATAAAATAAATTATTTAGAAACTATATTTCCATTAATTTATTTTAAATAGATTTAATTTAAATTCCTTTTATATTTTTTATTTGTTTTTGTTTTAAAAATCTTTTTCAATTAAATTGCATCATTTATTAAAATCAATTATTTAGAAAATAATTAAAATAATTATTCCTCAATAACCAAATTTAATAAATGATAAATTTAACTCCAATCTTTTTGTCTAAAAATTACTCTTATTTCCTCGTTTAATCTCGAATCCATGCAACCTGAAATAAACTGATAATATTTGTCAGATAAAATAAAAACAGTTCATCTTATTTCAGTGATGTTCACATACAAAAACATTTTTCAACAATTTCCTCCTATGTGATCATTACTAAAATAAGGACAAATTTATAAAAGGTTAGATTGAAAATTCTTGAAAATTGGATAAGACCTTTATAAAACCATATCATTTGTTTTGAAGAAGTGTGATTAGATTTTACTTATGTTTTGAAAAATATTTGTCAATAATATTTGTTTCCGAGTCAAAGTCTCGAGTTTGATAATCAAAGGATTTTTTTATATGCATTGTCATAATATTCCCTAAGATTTTATAGCATTTATAAAGACGACAAGTGATCTTAATAGGTCGATTCAGATGAACGGTCATAGGTATAGCTCACCCTTGAATGATGTGTTTATTTGTTCTAGGTGCAGAACTGGTGTATAATCACTAAATATGAGTGATATCTCTCATTTTGAAGGTGTTGAGTTATGCTTATGTGGATTTATACATATATATGTTAGTCACTTGGTCTTCATATTAGATAATCAATGACATAAGACTGGTTTCGGCGTTACTCAGAGGGTTTCTTCATTCATGCCATTGATGTTCACTCTCTCCCCGTCGGGAAATACATGTATAGGGGTTTAGCAATTTTCATAGTGCAGTCTGCAACTAAGAATATTCAATTATGAAGGCTACAGTATCCCTGTAAATTTTCGGTTTTGACAGATATATTTGATAAAGCATTTGAGAATCCGTTGTTTGAAAGATTTTGAGAGATGTCTGTCTTGATGGATTGTTGTAGTAAATCTTCTTTTGCTTTGGTGAAGTATTCGTCTTTGTCTTTATCTCTTCTTGATTTGCACAAATACACATTGTGTAGAAGATTTCCGATGTGGTTACCAATTGCTTTTTCATGATATTGAGTTTGCAATATACCAATTGTCAATTGTTTACATCAAGTGTTTGAAAACCAGTGCTTTAAAATGCTGTAAGTATTTAAAAATACCGATTTGTTGATAGCATTTGTTGGAGATGACTTTGCACTATGATATTTGATTTCCATATTTTCTTCTGGTTTTCTTAGATATGATTTGTTGTTTCTTGAGTTGTCAAATTTGTTATGCTAGATGATAAGTATTTCCTTGATGTGGTTTGATTGAGGATATGGATAGGTGATATAAAAGACAGTTTGTCTAATATATAAGAAAATGATTCTATCATCCCTGGTCATTTTGATATCTAAGCAAAAATGAGACTAGCATCACGGTATAAGAGTATAAATCCTATAAGTCACAATGAAAACACCTTTGCTCACAGAAATGAATTACACTTAGCAGTTGAAGACGAGACACAAATTCTCACATGGGTTTGGTTTTCATCTGAATCTCCTAATCTTATGTCCTTTAATAGATAAAATCATTATAATTGAAATAAATTCAAAGGGAATAGGTGAATATACATAACAAAAAATTTGAAATTTGAACCTTCATCGAGCATAAGTATCTGAAAATTTAGTCAAGAAGATGTTAATCACATGGTTTTATAAAGACTTTAAAAGGATAAAACTTTATTCTATTTTTTTTTGTGATTTTTGATTATGTGGATGTTTTTGGAAAATTTTGGTTATTTGAATGTTTTTGGTAAATTTTGGTTATTTGAAGGAAATAAACAAAGAGAAAGAAACAAAAGTAAGGATTAAGAGAGGGTGTTATCTGGATTCAACATTCCTAGACGTTCTAGAAAGTATTGAAACTTCGTTTCATCAAGTGCTTTGGTGAATATATCAGCAACTTGTTCTTCACTGTTGACAAAATGCAATTCGATGTCCTTTTTTAATATTGTCTTTGATGAAATGGTATCGAATGTCTATGTGCTTGGTCATGGAATGGTAAACAGGATTGTGAGAAATGGCAATGGCACTGGATGAGTCGCAGAATATGGGAATTTGTGAGACTTTGTAGCCATAGTCATGTAATTGAGTTTGTATCCACATGACTTGTGAACAAGAGCTTGCAGCGGCTACATATTCAGCTTCTACGGTTGAAGTGGACATGCATGATTGTTTCTTTGAAGTCCAACTTACCAGTCTGCCTCCTAGAAATTGGCAAGAACCAGATGTATTTTTTCTGTCTACTCTACATCCTCCATAGTCAGAGTCGGTGAAGGCATTAAGCTGAAAATCAAAGTTAGCTGGATACCAAAGGCCAAGAGATGGAGTTCCTTTAAGGTATTTGAAAATTCTTTTCACAACTACCACATGAGATTCCATAGGATTGGCTTGGTATCCGGCACAGACACATGTAGAAAACATGATGTCGGGTCTGCTGGCTGTGAGGTATAGGAATGATCCTATCATTCCTCGATATTTCTTTTGATCAACAGGCTTGCCATCTAAGTCTACGTCTACTTTGTAACCAAAGGCCATTGGGGGTTTTTGTTGTATTGGATTTGTCAAGAGAAAAACGAGTTAGAAGGTTTTGACATAATTTTCTTGATTGATGAAAATTCCATCTGATGATTGTTTGACTTCAAGGCCAAGAAAAGTAGTCATTTCTCCTATCATGCTCATCTCAAATTTGCTCTTCATTAAATCTGCAAACTTGGTACTCAAAGATTCAACAGTAGAACCGAAAATAATGTCATCGACATATATTTGAACAATTAACAGATGTTTATTAAAGATTTTACGAAAGAGAGTTTGATCAATTGAACCTCTTTTGAATCCAGATTCTTCTAGAAAGGTTGACAAAGTTGAATACCAGGCTCGAGGTGGTTGTTTCAAGCCATAAATTGCTTTTTGTAACTTAAAACTATGATTTGGGAACTGTGGATCTTCAAAACCTGGAGGTTGTTGAATGTACACATCACGATCAATCTCTCCATGTAAAAATGCACATTTTACATCCATTTGGAATACTTTGAATTTCTTGTGTGCTGTGTAAGCTAGAAAGATACGAATGGCTTCGAGTCTAGCAACTGGAGCATAAGTTTCATCGTAGTCGATTCCTTCTTGTTGTGAATAGCCTTTGACGACAAGTCTTGCTTTGTTTCAACAAACTATTCCTTGATCATCAGTTTGTTTCTGAAAACCCATATTGAACCTACTACCGTAACATCGGGAGGAGTAGGAATAAGATCCCATACTTGGTTTCTTTCGAATTCAGCTAGTTCTTCTTGCATGGCTTTGACCCAGTATGGATCTTTGAGAGCTGAATGGATGGTTTTGGGTTCAGTCATGGATAAGAATACTCCATATAAACATTCATTTGAGGTAGCGGCTCTTGTTTGAATACCAGAATTGGGATCTCATATGATTTGTTATGTAGGATGATTTCTGGTCCATTTGATCAGACGAATTGTTTCAGCTATTTCGATTGGTGTTTCTATGTCCCATTGTTCTTCTTGGTCAGGAGATTCTGTTGGGAATAGATCTTGGGTGTTGTCAGACATGTCCTTTTGGATTGTAAGGTGAGAATGCGGTAATGAAAGTTCCCCCATAGATGATGCATTGGGATCATTTTGGACAGGTGGATTGGGAGTGTTCAAAGAGGGATTTAGTGTTGGTGGTTCCCCCTCGATTTGATCTGCATTTTCTTGGTTTGATTGTGAAGTTTCTGCATCGGAGGTACCTATAGGAATAGTAGAATAGGTTAGAAACTCAGAATTATAAGTAGTTTTGGGTTGTTTAAATAGTAAATCAAGATCGATTTCTATATCCGTAGAAGGAATTTGTTGAATTGGATTTTGAAAAATATTATCATTCATTTTAGAACCAAAATGTTCACGATCCAATTTTCTAACATAAAATTCATCGAAATGATCATCAGTACTTTCTTCAATTACTCTGGTACGTTTGTTCAGTACTCGATAAGCAGCTGAGGTTAAAGAGTAACCAAGGAAAATTCCTTCGTCCGATCTTGATTCAAAATTTGAAAGGTGATATTTATTATCCTTTATGAAGCATCGACAACCAAAAATATGAAAGAATTTGATGTTTGGTTTTCGATTGTTAATGACTTCATATAGTGTTTTATGAAGATGTTTATGGATTAAGGAACAATTTTGAGTGTAGGAAGCTGTGGCTATTGCTTCTGCCCAGAAGTATTGTGGTAGATCAACAAATATAAGCATTGATCTTGCAACTTCACACAGAGTTCTGTTCATTCTTTCAATAACTCCGTTCTGTTGTGGAGTGTATGGAGCTGACAGGTTGTGTTCAGTTCCCTCGTTTCTGAGAAACGAATCTAGAGTTATGTTTTTGAACTCAGATCCATTATCACTTCGGATTCTACGAACATGTCGTTTGATCTTTAATTCAATATGTTTGATGAAGTTGATCATTTCTTCAGGTGTTTCTGACTTTAGACTTAAAACGAAAACCCAAGTAAAGCATGAATATCCATCAATAATAACAAGGATGTATTTCTTCCATTTTATGCTTTGGGTTTTTGCAAGGCCACAAAGATCAATGTGCAGTAATTCTAGCGGGTCAGATACACAAGATTCAGTAATGCTTTTGTGAGAGGATTTGGACAGTTTTCCTCCTTCACAAGCTGCACAAAGAGTTTCATTATCAAGTTTCAGAAGTGGCAGTCTGCGAATAAGATCATTTGCGATCAACTTGTTGATGTAGCCAAAGTTGAGATGGGAAAGAAGACGATGCCACAACCAATAAGGAATCAGCTAAAGATTTGGATAAGAGACAGATGTCTGATTTTCCATAGATAAGGTCCATATCTAGTGGATACATGTTGCCTAGACGATCAGAATTAACTAGAATGGCTTTGGTCTTGGCATCCATGATTATGCTTCGTTGTTTGGTGAAAAGAACTTCATGATTGTTGTCACAAAGTTGTGATACGCTGATCAGGTTGTGTTTCAGGTTGTCAACATAGGCTACTTTCTTGATGGTGAAGTGACCATTTGTTATGTTTCCATAACCTTTTATTCTTGCAGTCATGTTATTTCCAAAAGTAACGTCTTGTTTGGATTCTGTGGGTTTGAAGTCTCGTAGAAAGCTCTGGTTTCCTGTCATATGCTTGGAGCAGCCACTATCGATATACCATGTGTCATCCTTGGGCTCTCCAGCACAAAGTGTCTGCAATTAGACAGAAAGTTTATGTACTCAAACCTTGGTGGGTCTTGATTTGTTAATGGTTTTTGATAATTTGGAATCATTATGGTATTTGTTGATTGGAAGAAATGGTTGAGGTTTAAGTTGACTTATCAGATTTCCCAAAGTAATATTTCTTTTTGAAAACCTGTAATTTGAAATGATCTCTGATTTTGTGAAATGTATCCTATATGTGAAGATCTGTTTGAAAAGATTTCTTTGTATCTGGGATTTGGATGGTTTTGAAAAACATTATGATGATGGTGTGGAATATGGTGAAATGATGGTTTTTGAAAGTTCCTTTGAGAGATTGAAGTTTATCTCCTGAAAACGGCTTTGAATCGTTTTTTGTAAAGGTTTTGGTTTTGGATTGAAAGTTTGTTTTTGTGGCACAGAGATTGGTTTCAAACGTTTCTCTTGGATTTCTTAGAAAACTTTGGGCGTGCTTTGTTCTTTTGGTTTAAAGACAGCTTGCATGAGTTGTTTATTTGTCTGCTATTTTTTGAATACTTTTATCCCAGACTGTTCTTTCCAATAAAGGTTGAGTTTCAAGAGGGGAAAGACAATTGGAGCAAAAGTATTACCATGCTGATGAACATAATTTTCTCCATTTAAGAAATTTTCAAGTTTGATTATGCCATCATTATTTGTTAGTTTAGTGAATCTCAATTGATGAGTTACTGAGCTAGCAGAGTATGATTCAGAATTTACAACTCTTTTGTATGACTTGTTGAAAATAGTATCATTTGGGCTGCAGTTGATAACTGTTTCATCATCTAAATCTTCCTCATTGGCAGATATGAAAAGATCTGGTAGAGGTGATTTAGAGTTTTCACAAATTATCCCATTTTTCTTTTCAAACTTTTCAGTTTCAAAGGATTCTCTTCCAATTCCTGGTTTATCATTCGTATCAATTTTGCCAGTTCCTAAGTTGTTTGCTTTAGTGAAAATATCATCTGTCAATTTTCTAGCAATATTGATAGAATCTAGTTTTCCTTGAAATCTTTGATTCTCGAATTCAAGAAGTTTTATTTGTTTTGAAAAATCATCTAGTTTTAGAATCAAACTTGTGTTTCTATCAGTTAAGTCTTGAATTTTTTTAACTGAAGGACTTCTGTTTCTAAGGTATCTTTTATTTCAGATGGAAAAACAAATTGATTTTTTATTTCTAAGTCCCTTTTTTGTTTTAGAGCTTCATTTAATTGTCCTAAGACGTGATTATATTCTTCTGTTTTTCATTCAACGTCTCTTTCCAGTTTGTCTCTAGTCCTTGTTGATTCTCGAAATCTGAGTTGCAAGGTTTGTAATTCAGATTTGCAGATGTCAGATTTGACTATGTTGAATAATGTTTTTATGTTTTTATGTTTATGTGACCATCACTGAAATAAGTCGAAATCTTTCTTTATCAAATATTATCAGTATTTCAGGTTGCATGGATTTAAGATTAAACGTGAAGAAAAACAAAACACAGAAATCCATCTTGCTTCAGCAATCGCGACGCGAAGCCCCATCGCGACCCCGACAGCACATTTGTCGAGCCGTGAGAAGAAGCAAGACAGAAGACCAAAATCGCCCAGCGATCGCGACGCGACGGCCAGCATGGTCGCGACGCGAAGAGCCTGAACGCGAAGATCTCCAACGTGACACCACCAACTTTCTAATCGCGAGACTACCAACACACCACCTTCGCGACGCGACCAAAAGCAAACGCGACCAAAAGGAATCGCGACGAAAAGCTCGACATACCAGCGAAGACGCACTGACCCGACAAAAAGCGCACCGACCACCAGCAACGGACCTTCGCGACGCGACGGACCATACGGTCGCGACGCGAGCACTGTAGCTCAGCAGTATAAATAAGAAGCTCAACCTCTTGCCATTAGTGTGCAGAAAATCATACACCACACCATACCCTTCAAAGCACCAATATTACCCACGACCAGAAACCTCAAGAATCTCAAATTTCTGCATTTGGCAACGAGGATCAAACCGCAAAACCGCAAGAAACAAAACCGCTACACCCATACTTTACCCGACACCAAACAAAACCCTTACCCGACACCATACAAAACCTCTACCCGACACCTAACAAAACCTCTACCCGACACCATACAAAAAACCCGTGCATCTTAATTAAATCGACACCAAAAACCCATTTCACCAAACACCAAAAACTACCAAACCTCATCCTACCGTAAAGAACGAGAATCGAAGCTTCAAAGAAAATCGTCATATTCATCTGCTATCGATAAGTTCTTTTGAAATCATCCGTGTTATTTTTGATTTATTAAAACTGTTATAAATCAACTGTATCAAACACCCGAGACATAAAAATTGAACCGTGACAACGAAAACATATGTGGACTGTATTTAACCGAGACATCTAATTTCTAACTTCTAACTTCTAACCTTTTTATTTATTGTAAAAACACGTTATCGTTGATAATGGCGTTTATTACACCTAACATTTAACTTCTAACTTTTACTTTATTTACCGCTTTCTGTCCATTTAAATACTGTCTAGTTTAGATTTACTATTCCGCAACTCTATTTTATTTCCGCATATTATAGACAAAATACATATCCGTCACACAGTAACCGGCTTAAAAACCCTTACTCGTGGAGATCGATCATCGTATTTTCATCAATTGGTATCAGAGATCGTGTGATTTAGTTTGAAATTTTTTTCGAGAACTTTATTTGTGTAGCGTTTTTATAACCAACCAATAAGTTTTCCTTAAAAATTTCATTTTAATATCACTTGTTCTAAATCCTTTCAAAAAAAAAAAAAAAAAAAAAAATTAAATTAAAAAAAAAAAAAAAAAATTAAAAATCTTAAAATTTTAAAAAAAAAAAAAAAAAAAAACACAACCCAAAAATGTCTTCCACAACCTACTCAAGAGCTCCATATGTCATCGATCAGGTATGGTCTATGATCTCAGAAATTGGTCTTTCAAGAACACCATTTGAGTCCCACATGACTAAGATTGAGAACAGTTTGAAAGCTGATCTCAAACTATATCATGACACAATAGTCAAATCTGATATCTGCAAATCTGAATTACAAACCTTGCAACTCAGATTTGGGGAATCAACAAAGACTAGAGATAAACTTGAAAGAGACGTCGAACGAAAATCAGAAGAATATAATCACGTCTTAGATCAATTAAATGAAGCTCTAAAACAAAAAAAGGACTTGGAAATAAAAATTCAATCTGTTTTTCCATCTGAAATAAAAGATGCCTTAGAAATAGAAGTCCTTCAGTTAAAACTAAAAATTCAAGATTTAACTGACATAAACTCTAGTTTGATTCTGAAATTAGATGATTTTTCAAAACAAATCAAACTTCTTGAATCCGAGAATCAAAGATTTCAAGGAAAACTGGATTCTATCAATCTTGCTAGAAAGCTAAGTGATGATATTTTCATCAAAGCAACATCCTTAGGATCTGGCAAAATCGATACGAATTACAGACCTGGATTAGGAAGAGAATCCTTCGAAATCGAACAAGCCAAACAAGAAACCAGGACTAACAGTGAAAACTCTGAATCAACTCTAACAGATCTATCCACATCTGTTAATGAGGAAAATTCAGACGACGAAACAGTTATCAACTGTAACCCAGATGATACTAATTTCACTGTTTCCAAAAGATCTTTCACTAATAGGTCTTCAACCCACCAAATCCAAATTACCAACCAAAACTCCTTTTACGAGAAAGGCAGTACCTCTAAACCAATTGCTCTTCAAAAGCAACAAAGCAAGCCCAAAGTTTTCAAACAAACCCAAAAGAAACCTTTGAAACCAGTCTCTGTGCCACAAAACCAAACTTTCAATCCAAAACTAAAACTTTTTCAAAACCATCCAAATCCCAGACATAAAGAAAGGTTATCAAACAGATCTTCACATATAGGATACCTTTCACAAAATCAAAAACCATTTCAACTTACAGGTTTTCAAAAACAAATCTTAAATTGGGAAAATCTGATAAGACAAATCAAACCTCAACCATTTCGTCCAATTAACAGAAACCATAATGATTTCAAATCACCGAAAACCATTAACAAATCAGGACCCACGATGGTTTGGGTACCTAAAATTTCTGTCTAATTGCAGGCACTTTGTGCTGGAGAGCCCAAAGACGGCACATGGTATATCGATAGTGGCCGTTCCAAGCATATGACAACAAACCATAGCCTTCTACAAGACTTCAAACCTACACTACCTCCGATGCAGAAACTTCACAATCAAACCAAAATGATGCAGATCCAGTCGAGGGGGAACCACCAAAATCAGAACCCTCCTAAAAACACCCCAATCCACCTGTCCAAATAATCCCAATGCATCATTTATGGGAGAACCACCAAAACCAAATTCCTCTCTAAAACAATCCCAATCTACCTATCCAAAATGATCCCAGTGCATCATTTATGGGGGAACTCTCGTTACCCCATTCTCACCCCCAAACCAAAATTTACCAAAAATATTCAAATAAACAAATTTTTCAAAAACATCCACATAATCAAAAATCACAAAAATTGAAAAAAAAGTTTTATCCTTTTAAAAGCTTTTATAAAACCATGTGATTAACATCTTCTTGACTAAATTTTCAGATACTTATGCTCGATGAATGTTCTCAGTTATATTGATTCTTAATTAAAGAGAAGGTTCAAATTTCAAACATTTTCGTTATGTACATTCTCCTATTCCCTTTGAATTTATTTCAATTATAACGATTTTATCTATTAAGGGACATAAGATCAGGAGATTCAGATGAAAACCAAACCCATGTGAGAAATTGTGCCTCGTCTTTAACTGCTAAGTGAAATTCATTTCTGTGAGCAAAGGTGTTTTCATTATGACTTATAGGATTTATACTCTTATACCGTGATGCTAGTCTCATTTTTGCTTAGATATCAAAATGACCAGGGACGATACTTTCATTTTCTTATATATTAGACAAAATGTCTATTATATCACCTATCCCTATCCTCAATCAAACCACTTCAAAGAAAAGCTTCATCATCTGGCATAACGAATCTGAAGAAACAACAAAGTCATATCCAACAAATGCTGTCAACAAATCACATTTGGTAACCACATCAGATATCTTTTACACAATGTGTATTCGCACAAATCAAGAAAAGATATAAACAAAGGTGAACACCTCACCAAAGAAAAGCAAAAAACAACAATCAATCAAGACAGACATCTCTCAAAACTTTCCAAACAAACAGATTCTCAAAAACCGAAGATTTACCGGGATACTGTAGCCTTCATAATTGGATATTCTTAGTTGCAAACTGCACTATAAATATTTCTAAACCCCTCTACATGTATTTCCCGACGGAGAGAGAGTGAACATCAATGGCATGAATGAAGAAACCCACTGAGTAATGCCGAAACCAGTCTTATGTGATTGATTATCTAAAATGAAGACCAAGTGACTAAAGTATATAGGTATAAATCCACATTAAGCGTAAGTCAACACCTTCAAACTGAGAGATATCACTCATCTTTAGTGATTATACACCCGTTCTGCACCCAGAACAAACAAACACCTCAGTCAAGTGTGAGATATACCTATGAGAAGTTCATCTGAATCGACCTATTAAGATCACTTGTCGTCTTTATAAATGTTATAAAATCTTAAGGAATATTATGAAAGTACATATACAAAAACCTTTTGATAATTGAACATGAAACTTTGATTCAGAAACAAATATTCTTGACAAACATTTTTCAAAACATAAGTAAAATCTAGTCACACTCTTTCAAAACAAGTGATATGGTTTTATAAATGTCTTATCCAAATTTCAAGAATTTCTATCAAACATTTTTCTCCTCATTCCATTAATGATCACATAGGGGGAAATTGTTGAATAATGTTTTTATGTTTTTATGTTTATGTGACCATCACTGAAATAAGTCGAAATCTTTCTTTATCAAATATTATCAGTATTTCAGGTTGCATGGATTTAAGATTAAACGTGAAGAAAAACAAAACACAGAAATCCATCTTGCTTCAGCAATCGCGACGCGAAGCCCCATCGCGACCCCGACAGCACATTTGTCGAGCCGTGAGAAGAAGCAAGACAGAAGACCAAAATCGCCCAGCGATCGCGACGCGACGGCCAGCATGGTCGCGACGCGAAGAGCCTGAACGCGAAGATCTCCAACGTGACACCACCAACTTTCTAATCGCGAGACTACCAACACACCACCTTCGCGACGCGACCAAAAGCAAACGCGACCAAAAGGAATCGCGACGAAAAGCTCGACATACCAGCGAAGACGCACTGACCCGACAAAAAGCGCACCGACCACCAGCAACGGACCTTCGCGACGCGACGGACCATACGGTCGCGACGCGAGCACTGTAGCTCAGCAGTATAAATAAGAAGCTCAACCTCTTGCCATTAGTGTGCAGAAAATCATACACCACACCATACCCTTCAAAGCACCAATATTACCCACGACCAGAAACCTCAAGAATCTCAAATTTCTGCATTTGGCAACGAGGATCAAACCGCAAAACCGCAAGAAACAAAACCGCTACACCCATACTTTACCCGACACCAAACAAAACCCTTACCCGACACCATACAAAACCTCTACCCGACACCTAACAAAACCTCTACCCGACACCATACAAAAAACCCGTGCATCTTAATTAAATCGACACCAAAAACCCATTTCACCAAACACCAAAAACTACCAAACCTCATCCTACCGTAAAGAACGAGAATCGAAGCTTCAAAGAAAATCGTCATATTCATCTGCTATCGATAAGTTCTTTTGAAATCATCCGTGTTATTTTTGATTTATTAAAACTGTTATAAATCAACTGTATCAAACACCCGAGACATAAAAATTGAACCGTGACAACGAAAACATATGTGGACTGTATTTAACCGAGACATCTAATTTCTAACTTCTAACTTCTAACCTTTTTATTTATTGTAAAAACACGTTATCGTTGATAATGGCGTTTATTACACCTAACATTTAACTTCTAACTTTTACTTTATTTACCGCTTTCTGTCCATTTAAATACTGTCTAGTTTAGATTTACTATTCCGCAACTCTATTTTATTTCCGCATATTATAGACAAAATACATATCCGTCACACAGTAACCGGCTTAAAAACCCTTACTCGTGGAGATCGATCATCGAATTTTCATCAGACTATTGTGTCATGATACAGTCCGAGATCAGCTTCCAGACTGTTCTCAATCTTAGTCATGTGGGACTCAAAAGGTGTTCTTGAAAGACCGAGTTTTGAGATCATATACCATACCTGATCGAGGACATATGGAGCTCTTGTGGTTGGTTCATTATCAACCATGAAGTAGAAGTTTGATTGAGCTGGTTTAGTATCCGCTTCATCATCAGAAGTTGGCGAGTGTTCCATGCTTGGTTCGTGGATTGCCATCAAAGCTTTTTTTTCTTTGCTTTCTTTTCTTGTTTCTTCAGCTCTTTGGCTTTTTGGGCATAGTAAGCTGAGTCTTTGACCTTGGCTTTGGCTCAACAATCTTGGGCGTAATGATTTGTTCCTTTGCAGTTGTGACAAATGATTACGTCATCATCATCATCATCACTGTCAGCCATTTGCTCTTAACGGGTGGTTTTTCAGGTGCTTGGGTTTGTTTTTTTTTTTTTGAGATGGTTTTACTGAAATCTAGAACTTTGGTTATTTTGAAAACCATTGTTTTGATTATAAAAATTGTGATTTGGATTATTGATAAAATCAGAGTTGGGATTATTTTGAAATCCACGATTCTGAAAGCTTTGGTTTGGGTTATTATGAAAGCTTGAGTGAGGATTATTTTGAAATCTTTGGTTTTGAAAGCCTTGGTTTTGGTTGTTATGGAACGAAGGTTTTTGAAAACTTTGTCCAAAAGCGGGTCTTTGTTAAAAGCCTGAACTGTTTTGACCAAAGGAGGATCTTGGTTGAAATTTTGGTCTGAATTTTGATTGACCTTGATTTGGTAAAAATCTTTCGAGATTAGTGTTTGCTACCAAAGAACACAATTGTTGGTAATCAGCTTCATTATTTGGATCAGACTTATCACAAGAATTACTAAAAAAAGCTTGGTTTTGATTTTGATGAGAAATTTGATAAAAATCATTTTGACTTTGATCAAGAAAATGTGTTTGGTTTCGAGAAGATGTTGATAAAAGAGCAAGCGGTCCTCCAAAAAAGTAGATGTTGGTGGGGCAATCGAGGATTTATACGATTGTAATTCTCCGTACAGATCGTACAAGGATTCAATATGAATTACTGGATTTCCCTGAATGATGAGTTTGACCATTTTCCAGCTTTCAAAAAGGTTGTTTAAAAACTCGAGGTTTATCTCATGTTGTGTCTTTTGATGCCCAAATTATTCATTTTGATGGTACGAATCCTGAAACCTTGAAAGAATTGCTCGAAATTGCTGAAATCTTGAAGAAGGAAATTAAGATGAAAGATCTTGGGAAGTCACGATATTGCCTCAGCCTAAAGATTGAGCAACATAAAGATGAGAATTTTCTCCATCAAGAAAATTACACCCAAAATGTGTTGAGACGCTTTAGTTATCATTATGCAGATCCCTCATTTACTCTCATGGTTGTTTGTTCTCCAGACATCAGAAGGAGTCATTCCATCCAAAGGCCAACGATAAATAGATATTGAGCCTTGATTGTTCTTATTTGGGTAAAAGGCGTATTATTATACTTAGCCCAATGTACTAGACTGGACATCTAGTTTGCAGTGAAGTGTCTTGTTCGACCCAACACTACATCAACATGTCGCCACTGTAATGGTATTAGAGACATATTTTTTACCTTAAAGGTACTACGAATATGGGTTTATTCTATCCCTACACATCATCTAGTGGATCTACCCTCGGATGATACTCGAAATAACGCGACCCTTGTCGGTTATGTTGATGTTGGTTACTTATCAGACTGCATAAAAGACGTTCCTAGTCTAGTTATGTATTTACCATCGGGAACACGACAATATCCTGAGGGGCTGTTTGGTTCGTTGGAATTCGAGGGAATTGGAGTCCAATTCCTTCGAATTCCTGCGTTTGGTTCAAGTTTTGTGTGAAGGAATTGGATTCCAATTCCATTGAAATGGAGGGAATGAATTCTTTCCATGGATAGAAGGAATTGATTCCCTTGGACAAGGGAATGTGCAAGATTACCATTATACCCCTTCTATCACCTCACAAATTGAAACCCTCTATCACTACCCACCCACCACCACCACCCACGTCCAACCACCACCGCCACCACCCACCGCAGCTGCCACCCACCACCACCACCACTACCCACAGCCACCACCGCCATCCACTACCACCACCATGACCAACCACCACCACCGCCACCACCACCAACAACCGTCACCACACACCACTACCACCGCCACCACCATCACCACTACCCACCACTAATAATGCCCATTACCATCACCCATCACCACCACCACCTTCTGCCACCACTAACCACCGTCACCCATCGCCACCACACACCATTACCACCTCCACCACACACCATTACCACCGCCACCACCATCACTACCACCACCACCACCAATCGCCGTAACCATCACCCACTACCACCACCTACTACCACCACTCACCACCATCACCCACCGCCACCACACACCACCACCACCGCCACCACCACCACCGCCACCACTACCTACCATCTACCGCCACCACCACCCATCACCGCCACCCACTACCCCCACCCAGTGACACCCACCACCACCATAGCCCACTACCGTCACCCACCACCCCCCACCGCTACCGCTACCACTACCACTAGCAATAAGTTATATAAAAAGTAAATATTATGCAAAAAACAATAAGGGCAAATTTCTCATTTACATGGATTCAAATTCCATTTCCTGACAAGCAAATAGAAAATGGAATTGGAATCAAAATTCCATTTCTTGCCAACCAAACAGAATATGGAATTGGATTCCAATTCCTGACAGATTCCAATTCCTTGACAGATTCCAATTCCTTCAAAAACTTTCTGCGAACCAAACGCTACCTAAGATTGTTTACTAGTTTTTACAACTCTGATATTCTATATGTGGCTTTATAATTACCAACTTTCCAATGGATTAATTCCGATCCAATACCAACTTTTTATATAGTTTGATCTTGGTAAATAGTTAAACAATAAATTGATCTTGGAAAATAATTAAACAATAAATTAGTTTTTCTTATATTTACTTACTTTGCAATGGATTAATTCCAACCCAATACTTTACACATGTTTATTGTCATCTCCGTCAAGTAGATCAACAAACTTATCACCATAAACAAACATATGGTCATAAATATCAACACTCAATGCCTAATGGCGCATTAGCAATAACATCATCTTCGATTTTGCCTGTAGCTCTCACAATGCTCGGTTCTTGTCTAATTTGCATAAAACCCTTGTTCATTTCTTTGGTAAGCCGCGTATTACATCCAATATAGTGTTGGGTTATCCATGTATTCTAGTATTGACCGTTATCATGTGCTTCTTAATAGTCAAGACTAGTGGGGATAATGGTATATTTTCGTATGCTGATGGGCCCGAAGGGACGTCTAATTAAGCTTTTCTTCTTTAGCATATTTTCCTCTTCCTCATCATAAACACCATCAAATGATTTAGAGCTTTCTACCCACCATTCAACATATGGCTCGGTGTAAGTTGCAGTTGTGGATGTTTAGTAACATTCTTATAAATAAACATAATAATTCTTTAGTAATTAATAATTGTTTGCTAATCAATAATTAAAGTCAATATTGAAAGTACCTCACGTTGACAATTTTTGAATTTGATTTAAACAATGAATTTTAAAGGGTATAAAATATTAACAGAAGTTGATATGGATCAAAATCGGTCTGTTCAAATAAACACTATATTTTGATTCATTGCATATTAGATATTTGGATGACGTTAGCATGAAAGCCATAAAAATTGTTTCTTATATGCAATGTGGTTGTATACCAAGATCCTTGCATATATGTTTGTGGATCTTAATGAAAATGTTGTGTCTTTATGAGTTGTTTGGATCCGATGACTTTTACCTTCATATGACCCATGGTTGTGATTGTTTATTTGAGTTTATTTTGTTTTGCGACCTGCATGTCGTTTTGTTTTCCTTTGTATCTAATGTATTTTTCTTTTAATTTCTAATTGTATTAGATTAGTTAGAAAACTGTATTAGAATAGTTTCTGTAACAATGAAGACTGAATGACAATTGAAGGGAGACAATGGAACATGGTGGCAAAAGCAAGAGTAGTTGGTGCCTCATTGTGGTTGTTTGTCCCTAGTTTTGACCGCGTTTCCCCTCGTGTTGGCTCATGGGAAAACGCATAGGATTCAAAGAAAAAGTCATCGTTATAAGTCTTATTGTTGTTTATTTTGTTGCAATTGTTTTTTAAATAAATTTGAGAACACAAAAACAAACTAGTAGAAATTGTTAAAACTTAACAAGTTTTTCCTAAAGTAAAATTGGCATTTCAAACCAGTTTTAAAAGTCTAAATTGACCCTTTTTGCCAATTAAAAGGTTAAAGTCTTTTAACAAGAATGGTACATGCAAACTAGATTGTTAAAAGTTGTTAAAAAATTGTTGGCATACGTAAGACGGATTTTAAAAGTTTAAAATGACCATTTTCCCAAAAGGAAGTTTGAATGTTTAACTTAATGAAACAAAATCCCGTTTTACAAAAATATAAATCTTATGATATCCATGTCAAACCATACATTTAGCTGTTTGCCTTTTAGTGTGGTGTAACACTCGGTTTCTCATACAAAGTACACCCAAAAGGTTCGAACAATAACACATCAAAATGAGCATACTTGTACACAAACCACAGAAAACAATGTAACACCCCATCTTGCATACACCTATTTGGTATATTAATTTATAAAACATCATTATGTGAAAATTTCATTCTTTTAAAAACTTTTCTTTTATGTCAAAAAGACATCTTTTAAAACCTTTGGTCCCAATAAAAACAATTACGTAAAAGATATTTAGACAACCTTGGGGGTTACAAACTCATATCAAAACAACCACAGTAAAGCCTTTAATCATCACTAAGCTATGTCCCGTATTAACTAACATTTCTACCGAAATTTCGGCATGACCCTTGGGCAATATGGACAAATCCATACTGACCCGACTCAATAAAACAACCCAAAATAATACGGGACATAACATGACTTTATTGTACAACTACAAAGGAATTCTAAACCATAATCATAAATCTCTCAGTTACATGACATACTTTACCGCAATTGAGATCCTCTATCTTCTGAATGTCCGTTCTATCTACATTCCTCTCATCAGCTTCTAAGTCCTTTCCTTCTATCATCCACTTACCAACATCTTGTTCCTGAGTACATAGCATTTTAAAACAAAAATACGTAAGATATAGTTGCCTCGTGAGATACATGGGTTTTAGACTCAGTGAGTTTAAATCAATTTAAATATCATTTGCCATTAACAAATAAAGAAAACCTTCCCTTTCTTTTCAAAACCTGCAAACTCCACTGTTATGTTAAAACAATAAAACAGAAGTTCATTGCTATAATCATTAAAACAGAAATCATTGCTTCTCATCAAAACAAAAGCTCATTGTTAAAACATCAAATACTTTAGCTTAAAATGTCAGGTAAGCAATTCATCATAAGCAAACATAATTCAGGTACTTTCTTAATCATCATAGACCAACTGTAATTCATGATTAATTTATTATTATTTGGCTTTATACAGGTTTCCCCGTATCCCTTTCCCTCCCCGGAATAGAACGAATCTATCCGTGAGGGCGTGCTAGTTCCCTTTCCCTTCATGGAATAGAACAAATCCATCCATAAGGGCGTGCTGAGACAACTACTTCGCGACGGGAGGTACCATCCCAGTAGTGTCTTTTGACCTCCCCTTACTAGGGTGAGATCCTTGTCCGGACGTCTTTCTCATTACTTTCATTTAGTTCATATTTCAATTTTTACCATTATCATTTATCACAAGTTGGTCTCTAGATAAACATCATTCAAAACAAGTAAACTCATTTTCAATTCATTAACATAAAACCGTACTTCCATTTCAACTAAAAAAAATCATTTGTAAACCATTTCAATCAGTCAACATAAATCAATATTGTCTAATTCAAGCTTTAAAAACCACTTTGAAAACCATTACTCATGAAACATTTATCATAACTTTTAAAAATCATTTGTCAAACTATTAATCATAAAAAAATTGAACATAAAAACAAAACTTGTTGCTATGTACCCAGAAAAGTCCTCATGTACTCACCTCGGTAGCTAGGTATGTCTAGCTACAATAATCCACTAGCTCTTGACTCTACATGCTTCCAAATATCCTCAACCTCTATTGATTTAATAAGAGGTTAGTACATGCTACTATACTAGACATATAATCTTTATTAAATCATATATAAATTCTTTCTAAACATCATCTAATTCTATTCCAAAGATTAAGTGTGGTTATTAAAGTATAATAGTCCATTTGGACACTTTTACCCTTTTGTCCCAAATTCGACTAATTATGAATTTCTTGAGTTTAACATGTAATTTAATTAACTTCATAATTCTAACATACTTATAAAACACTACTAATTGCTTAGATGTCAAAACATCTATTGTTGTACTCATTTATGCAATTTTGACAATTCTAAAACAATAAAGTTTCTGTAAATAGAAGTTCTTTTAAAACATGTTATTTCTCATTTACTTGACTCTAATATTTCACCAATATTTCATAAAAGTCATTTTAGTTCAATTCTATGATCTATTTGTGTCATGTTTTGAAAAATATCAATATTGTCCCAAAAGGGTTGGAATGCCCAATACAATTCCAACACTTTACCATCATTTTCTTTCAAATACACATAAACATACTCTATAAAAGATTTTTTTATCATTCTTTTCACATATAAATGTATCTAACATATTCCATTGATATTCTTTTGTCCAACATGACATAGATATGCACATTTTATCTTCATATATCCATAGAACTTGCATGTATTCATCAAAAGAATTTTTTATTCACTTAAGTTCATCCTATTTAATAAATTGATGGTGTTTTGAGTGAACTTTTTTATGAACTAAGTATAATCTAGGCATTAGAAACACCATACAATCATCAATTTCATGAAACCCTAAATTTCTCAAAATTAGGGTTCATCCATATCATTAAATTTCTATGGATTTAACTTAAATAAATCATGGGGGAATGTTTCTTACCTTAAGAGGAACTCTTAAGAGAATGCAGCAAAAAGCCCCTTGAAATACTTAGAATTAAAGCTTGATTGGAGCTACACCTACTAATTTCACCAAGAACACACCTAGTGTTCTTGAGAGAATTTTCTAGAAAAAGAGGGGAAGAAATGACTGATTTGCTCCATTATTTCGTCCACATAACCCCTAAGAAGTAGTGGAAGACACTTGTCAAACTTATAGGGTGTTAGATGTCAATTTTGGAGCTGATCTGCCACACCCACGATGCCACACGTGTCCAGAAAGTGTCCAGCGCACAAAAAAACAAGTCCGCAGCATACACGGGTCGTGTAGACCCACACGGGTCGTGTAGGAAATGTAGAGAAGCTGTCTAGAACCTTTAGGAAGTCCACACGGGTCGTGTCCAACCACACGGGTCGTGTACATCCTTAGAAATATTTTCCAGCATTTCATATTTTCCTTACATTTTATACTCAACTTCAATAAGTCATAACTTTCTCATTTCTTATCTAAATTTCATAAACCATATATGCTTAGAAAGCTAATAAAACGTTTTACAACTTATTCCTACTGAAACTTCCCCAATCTAATTAAATGTATCGGTATTCAAGCTCAAACCTGGTTACTTCTTGATTTTTGCTGGTTTTGGGTCAACTTCAATCGATCATAACTTCTTTATCCGAACTCCAAATGTTTCCATTCTTTTTCCTGCATTCTTATTATTCCAAATACTACATTTTTCATGTTGTGAGAAATTTCCTTATTCGAGTTACATTTTGAGTTACTTAGTTCTAAATTTCCAACAACTTTAATTTTACAAGATTTCCCTTTTATGCAAAATTTCTTCTTAATTCAAGTTCATCAATCATAATTCATACATACACCATTAAGGACTTAATATATGACTTAATTTTAATTTATTCTTAATGAAAGTTGGTTGTTACAAACAAGATGTTGTCATATTTTAATTACATAAAAAGGTCCTCAAATACAGACCAGGAATTACAAATAAAATCAAAGATTACTAAAGGACAGGCTCTAATTTGTCCAAGTCTCTTTATCTCATGCCTTCCCCTATCATTGCTACATATACTGCAAAACAACATACAACTCAAGTGTAAGCTTATAAAAAGCTTAGTGAGTAATCTCAATCACACCCCACAAATCTCTCTCAATATAAATTCTCATCATTCTCCTTTGCTAATCTAATTAGCAAATATTCACCTTCTTTTAACTCTGAAACCTACAAACATATTAGCTTTACAAACACCAGCTAATAATTAGCAACATCAACCCAATAATATGTACCACAGTCGGTACTGCTCGTAAACTCGATCACATTCTCACATGTCTCATTTTAGCAATCAATTATACTCGGTCATAGCAATTCTCATGGCTGTAATAATTAGACTCAAAGACTCTTTAACTCAACCACTCAAGCATATACTCTACTCTTATACTTAATATATATTGCAACTCATCTCTTGTTATCCACATATAATAGAACCACTCCAACTCTAAGTTACCATGGTATCAACATAACACACATATATATACAACATATATATTACATACAGCAAGCTGTAACTCTTACTCAAGTACTTGAAAGTACTCACCTGATATCGACTTAGTATGTGGAACCCCCAATTTACGCGTACCGATATCCTATTCGCTAGACTTGGTTGTATCACCATAGGCTAAATCAATTCTCCAATATCCACAATCAGCTCAACAACATCTATCTCAAAGATGTAGAAATTGAAATAGGAAAAAGGAGTATAAACGGTAAATATCAACTCCATATTTACCGAAACCCCCAAATCCGCAGATCTACTCATTCAACCATAAAAACTCGACAATAATCACACCAATAACTCTAGAAAGCATCTACTAAAAATCTATTAACAATATATATATATATATATATATATATATATATATATATATATATATATATATATATATATATATATATATATATATATATATATATATATAGCTGAATCACGAAATTGAAATCTAGTGTAAGACCCGTATCCTGATTATAACATATACTTAAAATAAGAGTGTTAGGAATTATATGATTTTTGGTAGTTATAAAGCTAAGAAAAACTTTAGTTACAATTTCATATAAAATCAGCATTTTGTGTCGTTTTTAGAAAAATCATAATTAATTCTAGGAACATTGTTTGGACCTCAAACCAATGCACAAAGTTTACAAATTGAGTCTAGTATAATTACCAAAAATAAAAGTAAGCTTGAAAATGAGATTATCTATGGTAAAAAATGCAATCTTTACTGATTAGTTCGGAATTGACAGATTAGATAGTCTGTTTTCAAAAATTCATAATAAATCATAGAAAAATCGTATAAATACATAAAATACATCCCTGGAAAGGTATTGAGATGAAGTTTCTGAATATCAAATAAAAACATGAATTTAATGGGTTTAAGATCGGCTAAACCAGTCTTGAACAGACTGATTCTAGAAGGCCTTTAATTTCAACAAAATTATATTATTAAAATCTTTTGTCAAAAGTGTCATGCCATTTTTTATTCAAGAATTCAAGTATAAATACCCCCCAAAACATCTCATAAACCACACCAACAAATCTCAATCCAATATATAGAGGTTTCTAAGCACTAGAGTGTAAGAAGTGAGCGGAAGGAAGCTCAAAAGCCTAGCAAAGAAGTTATAGGTTCCGACGACTAATCATAAGGTAACCACAAACTTTTCTATAGCTTAATTAGGTATTGTAAAATAGTTTTTGTGTTAAGAAGTAGAATATTTAATAAGTATAACATATGTTATATTATACTAATTTCTAACAATAGTAAACAAAAACCTTAAAATGTCGTTATTATAACAATTCGTAATTTCCGAATATAATACCGATTGATTTACTTACGAGGACGGTGACTAGGCCGATTACTTGGGATCTGGTTGTTGGATTTTCCGAAAGGCTAAAATGCTGAAAGGATCCTGCCACCCCATCTAATCTTCTACCTGGCCGTTCTTTACTTGATAAATCATGGAGTATCATATTGGAATTATTGAAGGGTTTAATGATGCGACTATAATATAGTTAAGGATTAAGAAATGATAGATTTCTTATTATGTTAACAGTTAAAGTTGAAGGAAATACAAAGCCGAGAAAGATAAACGATATAGTCAACTATAATCAGGTGAGTCTTCTCACTATACTATAGGTGATATTGCATGCGTAGGATGGAAGATATGTTAGACTAAGGTGATCTTACCTGTTATGATAATTGTATGAATTATTGCTATGATAATGATTGTTTGTGGACGGAACGGGATAGCCCGCGAGCCAATAGGCGGAACGGGAATAGCCCGCGAGCCAATAGGCGGAACGGGAATAGCCTGCGAGTCATTAGACGGAACGGGAGAAGCCTGCGAGCGATAAGACAAGATCGGGAATTGCCCGTGAGTCTTCAGCGGAACAGGGATAGCCCGCGAGTCTCACAGACATATGAATGGTTATGATGTGTTGTATGTTATGTGATGGATCGTATGGTATTTTGAGGAACTCACTAAGCTTCGTGCTTACCCTTTCCCTATATAAACTATTGTTTCAGGTACATCAGGTATCATGGATGGCAAGGCGTGACGTGTATACACTGTGCTGCTTCATTGGAGGACTGTTTTTGAATTAAAATTCCGCTATATTGAGATTTCGTTAACTTCTGTTAATCCTGGGGTGTTTTCATTAAACTTATAAGTTATGGAATTTTTTGAAAATTAATTAAGTGGCTTTTCTTGTATTGAATTTTTCGTTTAAAAATTTTTAAATTTACCCTAAAATTTTGGGATGTTACAAGTTGGTATCAGAGCACAGCTTGAGAGAATCAGGCTCACTTAGTGAGTTCTGGACTCAAGTTGAGGCTTAAGAGTTTTCTTAAAACATTTTTACGAAAGAAGGATATTTTATGAAGGGTGAACTGAAGACACAGTGTGTACCGCCAGCCGACGCCAGTAGGAGAAAAGGGTTAAGTATTTAATATTGTGGATGTTAAAAAAACATATGGGATATGTTTGCTGAAATGCCTCGTAGAGATCACATATTGTTGTATTATTATCTGCTATTTGCTAATAGAACTGTATGCTAGTGCCGATAGGTTGTTTAGAGATTTCCACTAAGTTGTATACAATATGTACTGAATAGTCATAGAATGTGTGAGTTGACCTTATTGCATGTTCCTTGTTTGGTTGTTGCCTTAGGGAAGATTCTCTTATTTGAAAGACTGTTTAGTTCGATATTGTATACAACTATGTTCGCGAAACAACCTGTCATCACTGGAGGAAGTTCCGTCTTAGTTAGAATAGCAGGGAGGGGGTGGGATTCCAAGTATTCCTAGAAGGGTTGACATATGCCTTGTAAGGGCATATGTGTTAAAATTATCGGTAAAAAGCGAATTGGATATTTCGAGACGGGTCTTGGAACGAACATGGATAGGTGTGGAAGGTAGTAGTAGAGCTCCTACTATCGAAAGCACAGGATCCATGTTCGAGTCGGGAGTTCGTCACGAAGGTTCCAAGGAGCTGAATATGTGAGTGTCTGGCATAATTAACTTAAATGCTAGTGTAATGTGGTAAACTTTTATCCATTCAATTTTTGAATGTTGATTGTGAGGTTCAGTAGGAACAATTAAGATGCGATCATACCAGTTTGACCGATCATGCTTAAGTTAATTACTGAGCTTAAAGACTGTTGAAAGGGAGAATGCCAAAATGCTATTGTGGTAGCTATTTTTCATGCAACTAATGGGCGCACAAGTCAGACAGGGACTAGAGGATGCAAGGGTGAGTTTTTCAACTCACGGTCAAAGAGGTGCAAGCGGCGCCTGAGATGATAGCGGGTATTTTTGAGTCAACTATGTACATGCCTAGTGCTGTGTAATAGTGGGGCTACCTACCCTGGTATTGATCTTGCTTGGGTGATTGATCAGGTCGTGTGGGTTGAGAGTTTGGATCACTCACTCGTGATTGAGGTAACTGACGATAGAGGTGTTGACTAGGGTCGCAAGCGGATGAGTAACATATGGTGGTTGATGTAAACATCTTTACATTATCGAAACATGTTTATTGAGATAGTGTTTGCCCCCTATGCAAGTTGTTGGCTGAGCAGAGTGGGCTTGTTTTTCGTTCGAGAGAGTAAGGGCTCGTAAAAAAAAATTATAAATCGAATAAACAGACTTGGACTTTAGTCCAAGTGGGGGAGGAATACGAAATTAAGGGAACAACATGAATACTATATTGAATCGATGAAATTATTAAAATTATAGTAACAAGTCAATATATTTAATTCATTACTACAACTTTATATTAATACATTAAGAAAAGTTTACAGAACTACTAACCTAAACTGGAGAATCAGAAAGAAGTGAGAAAAGATCTTCTACACTCCAATCTTTGTCATCATTAGGTTGACTTGTACCTTCTCGAGGATTTGGAAGTGGTATGCTTTCAGTTATTAGAGGAGGAGCTCCAAGGTATGGGGTCTCGATAGGGTTGGAACCTGTAACCCCATGATTAGGGGCTAAATATTGACTCATATGGGGCATGCGTAAGTAGGGCAGTAATGAGGAAGGGCTTTAATTCGGAACCAGTTGGGGTAGCTATAAGAAGGAGGAAACCAGGCTAGGTCATCTAGAAAGCCTCAAAAATTCTCCTCACTCGAAGACTCGAGTAAACCAGGGTTAATACTACTCATACCAGAATTAGATGGTGGAGATTGCTGCTGTGTATGAGTTTTTGATGAATTTTCCCCCTTTTCCTGTATTTTTCTTTTCCTAAATACAACCTTATGAGCAGCTTGTATTAGCTTCTTTGTGCCGTCTGTTAGACCCGATTGTGACCCTTCAATTATCGCTTGTTTTTCTTTTTTTAGGTTGGGTATTAAATCTCCCGATAATTCTGTTGCCTCAATAAATTCATTACCAAATTCCTGTGGCACAAATAATTTTAGTAATTTCAACCTTATGATATAAAGGAATTAAAAAAAAATGTAGTTCTTTACCTCAGCACGATCAATAAGGGTTTGCAAACTCGTAAGTTGTCGTTGGGGCCAATGATTGATACCTAATTCTCTACAGCGTTTTTTTAATTGTGTCGTTCCAATGTTGAGTTTCTTCGCAGCTTTCTCAATTGGTTCGTTAAAGTGTTCAGCTATTATTTCCCTACTTAATAAATGTCTAAAACCCGTTCCACTGCCACCTGCTATGTTTTCTGAACTAGAAGGTTCAAATCCAATTGTATTGTTATCATTCTGGATCATTTGAACATGATCCTGATTTTTTTGACCCAAAGATGGACATTGATTCATCAAAATTAGTGGCCTCTATCGGTAATAATTGTTGGTTTTCAACTAAAATACCAGGATTTTGAAATCCTTCTAGGTTCCTTTGAATCACCTGAAGGTGATTTTGGTATTGAAAACCAACCCCAAACTCGGGATTCATATCAATATTGATGTTATCAATCGTCTGTAATTGATTGTCATTTTGAATGTCAGCCATAAATCCTTGATTCATGGGGATAATCTCACTGCTCATTGAGGGTACGTCGATGAATGGATTGTACTCAGTTAGACCATCCACAAATGGGTCTACAAATAACACATGTCAAATGATAAAACAAAACAGAATACTTATAAATGGATCATTCAAAAGAATTTAACCTGGTAGAAGGCATGGAGTCTGATCAAGTGCAAAGTCAGATGCATGCACCGGATCATCTGAGTTAATGTTCAACTCGGGAAAAATTTCCGGCTCATCGTGGAGATGCTCTATTGGTAGTATATCTGGAAGACTGTACCATAATTCAAAATCAAACAAAACATTAGAAAGGTAATCGAAGTATGGATGATAGATGTCTAGAATGTTAGAGTCACCGAACTCTATTAAGAATTTTTGGTTTGAAGTACCCTCTCCTTGCGGAAAACCAGGTCCAGGGTTCGACAGATCGCCCATTGAAGATCTGTTTTCCATGACTCGGCTTTAAATATGAGTTCGTTTATGAACAAACTAGTGATAAGAGAGGACGAGACTGAAAATGAATGTGGAAATGAATGATACTACATACCTGTATATATAGTATCTTGCAGCTGGAACCGAAAGGTCACACGGAACTGAAAGGACACCTCACGTTTTAATTACCGAAATTCAAACTAACTACAGTAGATGCGACTTTTCACTACCCCAAGTGACATTTTTTCAAAATTCCCTGCTTGACTCTGGTGAGAACGAGATAATAAAGAGACTCTTGAAATAAAACAAAATTTTATGTCTCCATATAATGGAAATAGTTTAAAGAGTGTTCAGTACTTCAAAGAAAAAAAAAAGAACTTACGAAAGATGATGTAAATTTTATATTTTTCGGTGAAACAAAATTTTTTGGAGATTTTACAAATATAGAATTATTTAGCCAAAAAGTATTTAAAAGAAAATATTGAATTGAGACAAATGTGTGTTGAAATATGCGAATTCATATAAATACAAAATAGTGTTAAAAATTAAGTGTTGCAAGTTAACTAGGTTAACTATGTATACATGAAGATTAGAAAGTACTAAATATGTACTGTAGAAAGTAGCCGGTCAAGTTGATGTGTGGGACTGTGAGAAACAGTTAGAGTTTTACATCTAAAGTAACTATAAGAAAAGAAGTATGGAGTGAATGAGAATAATAGGACCTTAAGCATTATTACAGAAACATGTGAAAGTTGAAGGGAAAGATAATGAAACCTTGTAAAGGTTCGACAATAAGATGAGGATGATTTTTGAAGAACATAAGGACTCGATGGGAAATACATAGAGGCGTTCGAGAATGCGGATTTCGGGACGAAATCCAAATAAGTGGGGGAGACTTGTAAGACCCGTATCCTGATTATAACATATACTTAAAATAAGAGTGTTAGGAATTATATGATTTTTGGTAGTTATAAAGCTAAGAAAAACTTTAGTTACAATTTCATATAAAATCAGCATTTTGTGTCGTTTTTAGAAAAATCATAATTAATTCTAGGAACATTGTTTGGACCTCAAACCAATGCACAAAGTTTACAAATTGAGTCTAGTATAATTACCAAAAATAAAAGTAAGCTTGAAAATGAGATTATCTATGGTAAAAAATGCAATCTTTACTGATTAGTTCGGAATTGACAGATTAGATAGTCTGTTTTCAAAAATTCATAATAAATCATAGACAAATCGTATAAATACATAAAATACATCCCTGGAAAGGTATTGAGATGAAGTTTCTGAATATCAAATAAAAACATGAATTTAATGGGTTTAAGATCGGCTAAACCAGTCTTGAACAGACTGATTCTAGAAGGCCTTTAATTTCAACAAAATTATATTATTAAAATCTTTTGTCAAAAGTGTCATGCCATTTTTTATTCAAGAATTCAAGTATAAATACCCCCCAAAACATCTCATAAACCAGACCAACAAATCTCAATCCAATATATAGAGGTTTCTAAGCACTAGAGTGTAAGAAGTGAGCGGAAGGAAGCTCAAAAGCCTAGCAAAGAAGTTATAGGTTCCGACGACTAATCATAAGGTAACCACAAACTTTTCTATAGCTTAATTAGGTATTGTAAAATAGTTTTTGTGTTAAGAAGTAGAATATTTAATAAGTATAACATATGTTATATTATACTAATTTCTAACAATAGTAAACAAAAACCTTAAAATGTCGTTATTATAACAATTCGTAATTTCCGAATATAATACCGATTGATTTACTTACGAGGACGGTGACTAGGCCGATTACTTGGGATCTGGTTGTTGGATTTTCCGAAAGGCTAAAATGCTGAAAGGATCCTGCCACCCCATCTAATCTTCTACCTGGCCGTTCTTTACTTGATAAATCATGGAGTATCATATTGGAATTATTGAAGGGTTTAATGATGCGACTATAATATAGTTAAGGATTAAGAAATGATAGATTTCTTATTATGTTAACAGTTAAAGTTGAAGGAAATACAAAGCCGAGAAAGATAAACGATATAGTCAACTATAATCAGGTGAGTCTTCTCACTATACTATAGGTGATATTGCATGCGTAGGATGGAAGATATGTTAGACTAAGGTGATCTTACCTGTTATGATAATTGTATGAATTATTGCTATGATAATGATTGTTTGTGGACGGAACGGGATAGCCCGCGAGCCAATAGGCGGAACGGGAATAGCCCGCGAGCCAATAGGCGGAACGGGAATAGCCTGCGAGTCATTAGACGGAACGGGAGAAGCCTGCGAGCGATAAGACAAGATCGGGAATTGCCTGTGAGTCTTCAGCGGAACAGGGATAGCCCGCGAGTCTCACAGACATATGAATGGTTATGATGTGTTGTATGTTATGTGATGGATCGTATGGTATTTTGAGGAACTCACTAAGCTTCGTGCTTACCCTTTCCCTATATAAACTATTGTTTCAGGTACATCAGGTATCATGGATGGCAAGGCGTGACGTGTATACACTGTGCTGCTTCATTGGAGGACTGTTTTTGAATTAAAATTCCGCTATATTGAGATTTCGTTAACTTCTGTTAATCCTGGGGTGTTTTCATTAAACTTATAAGTTATGGAATTTTATGAAAATTAATTAAGTGGCTTTTCTTGTATTGAATTTTTCGTTTAAAATTTTTTAAATTTACCCTAAAATTTTGGGATGTTACATCTAGGGTTTCAAAACCCCAAAACTAACAAGTTACTCACCTCGATGTTTTAGGAATCAGGAGCATGTTTACGGAGTTAGATTCCAGTTTCTCTACGCTTCCCTACAAATCACCAGGCTCAATTTGACAGAAAATCACCTCTATTTGCTCTGGATTTGAGTTTGGGTGTTTTTCCTTCGAAATGAGGGTTTTCTACACTTAAATGGATTCTACACGACAACATTAGCGGCGTTAATGTGGCCTGCACGACCTGTTTCGATTTGCAAACCTCGTTTCGACCCACTGCATGCCACAGTTCAACTCTAACACGACCCATGTAGGTCTCGCTGTGTCTCGGATCAGTTTTCAAAGCATCTTTACATGACCCATGTGACTCTACACGACCCGTGTAACCTCTCTTTGGCATTTTTGAAGCTCAAACTTTTTATAAATGGGTTTCTAATCACCCAAACTCATACAACAACCTAACTAATCTTAATCACACCAAGATTAGTACATAAGAAAGGTTTTAACCTCTTCTTACTCATTTAACAACTCAAAACTCAAAGGCAATCACTAAAGATCGTCATACCCCTACTCTAAGCAACTCATAGCTAGAATCACACCAACTATAAGGTAATAACTCTACTTACCGTAATAAACATGTCAAAATGAAAATGGGTATTACAAGTTCTCTCATCCTTCAAAAGATTCCGTCCTAGGAATCTCTTGGAATATGTATGGTCTATACAACCACCTCACCACCGCAATCATACATCACCTACAATAATGATATTATCCTCTCGTCAGCTCATATGACATATACATATTGTCACATCTCATTTAGTCATAATATGACTAACGCCCGCCATCAACCTTATACGATAATCTCTATAGCCATATTGGCTATCATCATTGCCATGTAGGCAAGTACTCACTCTTTCAGGGCACACCCTTCGTTATAGCTTTGTCGATACCAATGTATCTCACCTCACTCCTCAAATGATAATCCAACCACTTTCATCATTTACATACACTTATATCTATGGCTTACATCGAGCCACATTCTTAGAGTACCATCCACTCTCTCTATAACACTAATCCCAAATAACTATTTAGGATTCAACTTCCGTTTCAAATTTCCTTGAAATGTTTTACTCTAACTCAATAAGGAAAACGGTCTCACCGATTCCAGGCTCACACTCTCTCAATTTATTCCTCCAATCACAACATGCCAGTTATTGATTTCTCCTACTTGCACATTCTCATTGACCAGGGTAGGAGAAACACTCATACAAAGAGACCCAGACATTCCAATTTCTCACTTACATTACATGACTCATCAATACTAGGATATGAATCCAAAAGTAATTAGAATATTAGAAACTATCTCAAGTTTCCTTCGTGTCTCTTCTGGACTTGGTATATAATCCTCGATACTTTGGTCATACACAAGACCCTTTTTAGTTGTCTTTTCACCACGACCGATAACAATTTCTCCAAAAACTCATTTATCTCTGCTCCCACCTCAGCACACATATTAGGTTTTCACCCAATATACAACTAACAATCATCCACCAAGAATGGCTCCTCTTTGTCTTAGTTCAACAACATACCTCATGTTGTTTTTCTCGATGTTCTGACTCGTTATATCCTATCTTATATGGACAATCTATATCACATTCTCATTAAAGCATTAGCTCTATCAAAGTAGATAATTTATTATCAATTAAATTCTCAACATAACCGCATATATTCATCCTGACACACCATCAGTAAGGATTTTCCTCTCGCCATTTCTCCGTCATTATCATCTCAATATATGATTCATCCGAATGACACAAAATAGGTCATACATATGGCTCACTGTAATCTCTACACACGACTCACAAAAAAAACAATAACATCTAACACGATAATCTCTACAATGTCAGGCCTGCTGGTCATCATATACATCAAGGATTCAATCATTGATCCATACATGGTTTGGTCAACAGGTTCACCATTCAGATCCGATGTCAGCAGAGGTCGTTCAGCCATTGGAATAGCAACAACCTTATCATCATTAAATCCGAAATTCTCGACAATGTCATCAACATACTTGCCTTGATGCAGCAAAAAACCCTTTAAGCTTTGATGTACTTGTAACCCTAAAAAGATCGTCATCTCCCCTAAAAACATCGTCATCTCCCCCAGAGATCTCATTTCAAGTCTCTTTTTCATCACCTGCTCAAAGTCTTTACACAAAGCCTCGCTTGTAGACCCAAAGATAATATCGTCCACATAAATCTGAACGAAAATTTGATCTGTCTTCTCGCGTTTAATGAACAGTGTCTGGTCGATCATCCCTCTCGTATACCCGTGTTGCCATAGATGTTTGGTCAGTGTAGCATACCAAGCTCGAGGAGTCTGATGAATACTGTAAAGTGCCTTATCCAACTTATAGACATGGTTGGGAAACTTTGAGTCGACAAAACCCGGAGGTTGATCAACATAAATTTCCTCTTTGACTTCTCCGTACAGGAAAGCTGTCTTGACATCCATGTGATACACTGTGAACCCCATATACGACGCATATGCTAAGAAGATGTGAATTGCCTCTAACCGTGCCACGTGAGCGTACACTTCAGTGCAATCGAGACCTTCAATCTTTCTGAACCCACAAACCACCAGACGTACCTTATTTCGCACAATCACCCCGCTGTCGTCCTGCTTGTTGTGAAATACCCATCTTGTGTCTAGAGACTTCTTCCCTTCGGGTAGCTCCACCAGCTGCCAAACTTTTAGTTTTTCAAATTGGTTCAGATCTTCATGCATTGCGTCAACCCAGCATGGTTCATTAAGAGCCATTTCAACATTCTTCAGCTCGATGTGCAAAATGAAACACGAATAGAGACACTCGTTCACATATCCACACTAACTTCTAGTTTGGACCCTATCCGTTAGAGAACCAATAACATTATCAACTGGGTGATGGCGTTGAATTCTCAAAGGAATAGCATGCTCGAGCGCTTCTGAAGAAACTGGAAGATTCGTAAAGTTTTCAACTCTGCCTGCGGCCGAATCACCTCGATCAGATGTTCTAAAGTCGTATGAAGTGCTCGCCACATACTCATGAGGAATTCTTTCCAAGAAGAGAGAATCCATGAGTTTAAAATTAAATGTATCTGTAGAGTCAGAGTTGACATGCCCTGAAGCAAGTATGGTTTCTTCCATAGCTGGTGTTTCGTCAACAATCCTAGAGGATTCAACAGGAGCGTCATCAGTCACTATAGTGGAATCGGAAGATGCACCGTCATTCAAGATAATAGGATCATCAAAAATCACTGACGGTTTGATTGGTTCAGCAAGAAAACATGGCTTTAATGGTTGGCCTGATGAACTGTTACAATGCTTTCATGGCTAGTGAACTAGTTCAGCCAGTCATGATTGGAGAGCTTGATCAGATACACCCTGAAGACGTTGAGGAAATGGATATTTCTTGGCAAATTTCTATGGCGGTCTTTAGAGCTAAAATGTTCACTCAGCAAACGGGAAGAAACAACTAGGGAGCAAATGCAGACAAGAAGGTGGGTTTCAACAAAAGCAAGTTGAGGTGCTTCAACTGTCATGAGCCAGGGCATTTTGCTCGTGAATGCACGAAGGTAAGGGTTGAAAACAACAATGCCCGAAGGACCCTGGTGCCAACTGTAAACAACCGTGAAACTCCTCAAAACATTGAGAGGGCTATGGTGGCTCAGCAGTTCTCATGGGAGGACCAGATGCAGGGCTTGAACCTTATTGAAGATGGAGGAGCTCACTTAGCCCAGATTGGAGATGACGAGGATGCTAATCTTGCTGAAGAGAAGATGATGGAGTTGCAATTCGCATTTATCGTCTCCACTACTTCTGCCACCAAAGAGGTTAGTGAAACTTCTTGTTCTCAATCTTGCATAGACAGAGTTAATAAATATCATGAGCATAATGATTTATTAATTAAACAAATAGAGGACCTTAAGTCTGAAGGCTATACCCTTAGAAAAGATCAAAAACCTTTAGAGGAAAAGTTAGAAACTCAGACACAAGAATTAAAAAAAATTAAACATGAACATAGTGAAAAATGTTGCCATTATCGTTTTGCTAAAGTAAAAATTACCAGTTTAACTGCCGAACTTGACGCATTGAAAGTTAAATATCAAGATGCTGATTTTAACATTAAAAAGTTCGATGCATCAAGTACGGTTGTTGAATCAATGATTGAACATCAGTTAAAGTGGCACAATAAACGCAGTGAGGGTTTTGGGTATAAAATTGTTTCACCCCCTTTCAATGATAACTATACCCTCCCCTTGAAACCCAATAAATAGAGCAGCCCACTGTGACTGCTTTTGTTCAAACTGGTCAATCCGGCCCCACAGATAATGTTAAGGTGAATGCTACTAATGCTTCTACTTCTTGTGCAGATGAAGTTTATTGGATGCTGGAAATGTGCAACACGATAAGGATTCTAGTTTTGTTGATATTACTTCAAAAACTGATAATTTGATTTCTGATGTTTCCAGTAGCTGTGATGACAAGACTGCTAAGATTTTTGCGCCTTCTAAATCTTATGGTGATGTTTTGAATTCCAAAAATCCAAATGTTGGAAAATTTAGACCACAAAAATTTGTGAAAGAGGGTGAAATACCTTTTAGACCAAGACCAAGTCCCAATAAATGTGGTTGTGCTTGTACTTGTGGTAATCCTTCAAAAAATTCATTTGGACAAGGACCAAGTCACAATCTCATTTATTTGAAGTGATAAACGTGTTTTAACTATGGTATTGCAGGTCACATCGCCAGAAATTGTCCACATCGTCCATATGTTCCTTACTATGCACAATGCTGGTAGAATGTGCCAAGAGGGAGATCTTGCAAAAGAAAGCCCTCGAGGTCACATTTAAGAAATGGTTATTGGAACACTGCAAAGGCCAAGAATCAGGCCCCCAAGGATAAAAGGACTGATTTGAAAGATGACTCTACCAAATCAAAGTCGGTAAGATCGAACTCGTCTCAAGGATAGTCCTCAAGCTTACACTGTCAACATAAGCACAAGTCAAGGAGGAGTCATGTTTCAAAATCAAGTGTTGATACACTCATCTGCTCAAACAAAAAGACACTTAAACCAAATTACCGATGGGTTCCAAAAGGCCTCCTTTCCAATTCATCAAATTGTCCTGCTAATTCTTCATGTTCTTTATCTGATAAACAGGTGTGCCACGGGAAAGGGTATCATGTGTTGATGATAACGGTAAACCCAGTTTCAAAATGGTCTGGGTTCCCAAAATGAACTAATCCCGCATCCTATGCAGGAGCAGCTATGGAGGAATATTATCAGACCTCGGTTTGTTGATAGTGAATGTTACAGACACATGACAGGAGACATCTCTCAATTGTACAACATTCCGAATCATTAATGGAGAGTATGTGTCCTTTGCCAGGGGAGGGGGAGTAAGGAGATGACAATGAGAATGGGGATCGTAACTAACGGTGTGTTGAGATTGAAAAGGTAACTTCGCTTTGGAATTGGATTTGATTCGTTTCAATGACTAAAAGCTAAATCAATTTTTGAACATTTTGTAAAATTTTTAGCTAGTTAAATTTGTTCATGTTCTTACTTTCTCTAATTCTCTTCCATGCACAAATTTAGGGAGAGAATTAAAAACAACAAAAAATTAAAAAAATCCAAAAAATCCAATTTTTTTTTCATTTATGTATTTCCTTTCAAAATTAAAAATCCAAAAATATTTTAATTACACAATTTGCATGATCGTCAATGTTCCTGATCAATACCAATCAGGAATACGGATCCAAATTTCTCATGTCAACGATGTGTTTCACTATCATCGTGATTCACTAAGACACTCCTTAACCTTCAACAACGCACTGAGCTATACCACTCACTGCTGAGACAAAATTCAATGTGCTGATGATTCTCATTGATACACCACAATGAGTTTGAAGCACTAACAACTCCTCTCTCAACCTAATCTAAATAATTCTAAAACTTAACTTCCAGAATCTTTGAGTTAAGCCACTCAGAGTCGAGAGTTACAAATTATGTGCCGATGGTTAGATTGCGTACCGTAGTCTATCACATACACCAATCCATTCTTACCCATTCTATCTTTTTGATGCAAGAAATAGACGATTTATCATTTAAAACCAAATGGTGATGATAGTTCGAAATTATATGCCCGTGATCTTTGCTACAACACCAATACTAAATGTGAGGCATCAACAACCTTTCTTACCTATAAATCTTCTAATTTAAGAGTTGGATGATTCAGTGTAATAAACCATACATTGATGACAATTCGCAAGCCTAGCCGATGGGTATATCTAGCACCAATATATATTACATGCTCATACCTTTCTGGACCCTAATCTTCTTCTAATAATGATGTGTATGACTCAATGTGGCTTTACCTCACATTGATGAAACATCGAAACTCTGGGTCAGTGATTGCTGTTGACTACCACAATAGCTGTGAGACCCCAACACTTCACCAGAACCAAAATTGGAACCAGGATGGTACACTCCGTAGAGATTTGGATACCATTGAACGCCTCGCCAAGAACCAAGTTAACTTGTTAACTGCATTGAGATCTTTCATCAAGGATATGTAGGGGCTAAAATCAAGCGGCCACGAGTAGTTCTTCGATACTCGAACAATCGCAATGCGTTCCTCTGGGTTCACATAGATACTGCGAGTAGTCTACTCGGAGCCAAGACCGGGTCATTGAACAATTGTGGCGAGAAGGGTCGTTCTGACTCTATGACCCATAGGATTTTTGGTCATCATTCGTTTAATGAAGCGCCAGTAAAAGATTAAATGAAGATTGTTGATTGATGGATCGAGAAGTGAAGATCAAGAGTTTCAACACAAACATTTTATCCCCGAAGAAAGGTGAAGCGTAATTCTATGTGACAAGCTACATTGAATTCCTCCTCAAACAACTTCTGTTGCTACATTTCTAACTTTAGTGATCATGAAGTGAAGAAGGAGAATCAGACTCCAAGTGCGCGTCAAAGTCAAACTCAAAGCTGGATGTGCTGATTCAACATCTATACAAGAAGCCCGTACACCATCTGTGCGTTTAAAGACAAATCTGAAGATAGTCGAACTGAACCCTGTATCCATGTCTTGATCGACCAAAGAGCTGAAATTCTATATCAAAAGAGGAAGCTTTAAGATCAATGAAAGCGTTAAACCAAGGGGGAGATTGTTGGATCATAATTTATGTGGTTTAAGCTTTTCATTTCAAGGGCAAAATTCGAGATTTATTGCCTATTTGGGGTTTTCAGCCAGGCACCAAAAGCCCTGGTGTTCTCGGTCAATGTAGCACCGAAATCCCCCGGATTTTGGTTGGGCTGGGCTTGGGTTCTCGGTGGGCCTTAATTGTGTTTGGGTTTAGGGTTTCTCTTAGGTATAAAAGTTATTAGTAACCGTCATTTGTCATAGTGATCGATATTAGGAACCGTGTATGGTGAGAATTATTGTTCATCATCGATAAAGATCTTATGTACCCGAATTTTGTTAATAAAAGTGTGCATTGAAGATTTATCTCCTCATTCTTATTGTTTTGGTTTGATGACTTGATTGGATTCCACACAATCAAGTGATTTCATTGATACCCTCTTAGATCTAGTTATTTAGGACTTACAAAATTTCTATCAGTATAAATTCTCATCATTCTCCTTGGCTAATCTCATTAGCACATATTCACCTTCTCTTAACTCTGAAACCAGCAAACATATTAGCTTTATAAACACCAGCTAATTATTAGCAACATCAACTCAATAATAAGTACCACAATCGGTACAACTGGTAAACTCGATCACATTCTTGCATCTACTCATTTTAACAATCAACTATACTCAATCGTAGCAATTCTCATGGGTGTAATAATTAAGCTCAAAGACTCTTTAACTTGACCACTCTATAATATAGTCTATTCTTATACTCAATATAGATTGCAACTCATCTTTTGTTATCCATAGATAACAGAACCACTCTAACTCTAAGTTATCGCAGCATCAACATAACACACTCAACAGCAAGATGTTACTCTTACTCAAGTACTTGAAAGTACTCACCTGATATCGACTTAGTACGTGGAACCCCCAATTTACGAGTACCGGGCTCCTGTTTGCTAGACTTGGTTGTATCACAGTAGTGTAAATCAATTCTCCAATATCCACAATCATCTCAACAACATCTATCTCAAAGAGGAAAATGGAGTCTTAACGGTAAATATCAACTCTATATTTACCGAAACCCCCAAATCAGCGGTTCTACTCATTTAATTGTAAAAACTCGATAATAATCACACTAATAACTCAAGAAAGCATTCGCTAACAATCTACTAACAATATATATATATATATATATATATATATATATATATATATATATATATATATATATATATATATATATATATTTATACATATATATATATATATATATATATATATATATATATATATATATATATATATATATATATATATATATATATATATTGAAAGGTTTTCTGCAAACCATGAACTAAATAACCTAAGTTCACATGCAACCTATGAGGACCTATGTTTTCTTCTAATTGAACATATAACAAAAACCTAGAGGCCAATAAATTAATCTAAATATCAAAACAGAAAAACCAACCTTAATTTCTTGGAAGCTGAGCAGCAAAATTATCCTGCCTCAAATGAAAGTCACACCCTTAGCCGGGAGGTTTATGGATCGAAATTCCAGAGAGAAAATAATAGAATGAGCAACTGATAATGAGGTCTAGAGGTCCCTATTTATAGGGAACCAAGTGGCAAAGCTAAACCCTAGCCGTAGCCCATTTTTCCGGATTATCTGTACGCGCGCCGCGGCCAAAACGTTTGCGCGCCGCGCGCCGCAATTCAACTATTGAATTTGTACGACTTTAATCCTTGACCTCCTGATTAATCTAATTAATGCCACAGAAATTAATCCAATTAATTTCTGATTAATTATTAATCAAATAATATTATTTCTTATTAATATATTATCTCCATAATATATTAACAAACAATATCTTGATTTATAATAAATCAACCCTTTCTCTCTACTTAACTTTCCACCAAACCTCCAGCTATAAGGGCAACCCAAATGGACTATGCTACTATTAATAAGGTAAATACTAATTATTAGTCATGGCTTAGACACATAATCCAACAGTCTCCCACTTGGATAAGTCTATGACTATAATTACCAATTTAACCTCTAATTAACCAACACTTTTAGCTTCCTAGAAACTACTGCGAAACTCTGACTTAGTCAGTTCTGTCCAAAGGTAAGTGATCAGATGATCCTCCGTCCAACTAGATATTTTTCAGACTCAAGACATGGATAAAATCAATCTGGTCTGATTCACTGTTCCTCGATTTCTGATTTGCATATGACTCTTAGACTACCAATTTAGTCCCGGTTGGCCAACAATTTTAGTCAACTTCAAATTCATCCAGAGGCCTACAGATATCTGTTCCCCGTTAGGGTCAAGGGACGAATAAACTTTGACTCATATACTTATGTCTTTTACCAAACAAATTACTCACAACAACACGTTTTATAACACAGAGTTACCGATGCGTTTTCGTATTATCAATAAACAACTGTCTAGTAAATCATAACTCATATATCTTAGCTTAAAGATCAAAAGATATTATCGTCTCAATATTGCTCGTGATGTAATCCATGAAGCAATCCATTGAGCGCGGGTTTATCCAATACTCAAATCTCCATTTCCAAGTACTCATGAATGTTGCAGCAATCTTATTGCAATGTCTAACTCCTTCGACAATCTACAACTAATTCATGACAGTCTTACTTCATACTTACTCCCTAAAAGCATGAGCGACTGTGGATATTTGAATAATCCAATTATTCAGGAAGTAAAACATGCAAAATGAAACACAATGATGTATTATTGACAAAATTAGTAAACCATTACTCATTAATAAATCTCCATTATTAAATCACAAAAGTCAAATACAATAACATTGTTACAAGTTTCAAAACCTATCTAATTACAAAAACTTATATCATCTCTTAATCCAATGCTCCTAGCATGCTGATTATGCTTAATCCTACTCAGAGCCTTTGTCAAGGGATCTGCAGGATTATCTTCCGATGATACCATCTTTACAAGGAGGTGACCTTCTTCTACCCTATGTCTGATGTAGTGGTACTTTCTGTCGATATGTCTGGACTTTCCATGATCTCGCGGTTCCTTTGTCAAGGCGACCGCACCTTCGTTATCGCAGAACAGTTCCATGGGCTCCTGAATACTCGGGACTACTCCAAGGTCACCGATAAAGTTCTTCAGCCAAGCCGCTTCCTTTGACGCTTCACTTGCTGCTATGTACTCTGATTCGCATGTAGAATCAGCCACTGTTTCTTGCTTGGAACTTTTCCAAGTAACTGCTCCACCGTTTAAAAAGAATACCCAGCCCGACTGAGACCGACCATTGTCTCTATCCGTCTGAAAACTGGCATCTGTATATCCTTCAACTCTCAAGGTATCACTGCCACCGAGGACTAACACCATGTTCTTGGTCCTTCGCAGATACTTGAGTATATTTTTCACAGCTATCCAATGCGCCCTTCCAGGGTTACCCTGGTACCGACTGACCATGCTTAAAGCAAAGGCCACGTCAGGGCGAGTACACGTCATAGCGTACATGATCGATCCTACAGCCGAAGCGTAAGGTACCCGACTCATTTCAGCTATTTCTTCGTCTATACTCGGACTTTGAGTCTTACTCAATTTTGCATTACTTTGGATAGGTGGCTCTCCCTTCTTGGAATTTTCCATACTAAACCTTTTCAGTACCTTTTCCAAGTATGTACCCTGACTAAGTCCAATTAGTCTCTTCTTCCTATCTCTCAATATTCTTATCCCGAGAATATAGGCAGCCTCTCCTAGGTCCTTCATGGCGAAACATTTCCCAAGCCAAGCCTTGACATCTTGCAAGGTTGGAATATCATTTCCCATGAGCAGTATGTCATCGACATACAGCACCAGAAAAGTGACTATACTCCCACTAGCCTTGACATATACGCAGGACTCATCCTCGCTCCTAGAGAAGCCAAACTCTTTGACTTTCTCATGGAAACAAAGATTCCAGCTGTGAGAAGCTTGCTTCAATCCGTAGATTGATCTCTCAAGCTTACACACCTTATTGGGATACTTTGCATCGACAAAACCCTCTGGCTGATTCATGTAAACATCCTCAGTCAACTTTCCATTAAGGAAAGCGGTTTTGACGTCCATCTGCCAAATTTCATAGTCATGAAATGCAGCTATGGCCAGCATAATCCTAATAGACTTTATCTTGGCTACTGGTGAGAAGGTCTCGTCATAGTCAACCCCTGGGGTTTGAGTAAAGCCCTTCGCAACCAATCTTGCCTTGAAAGTGTGTACTTTTCCGTCCATGTCGGTCTTCTTCTTGAAGATCCATTTGCACCCGACTGTCTTTCGACCCGGTACGTTGTCAACCAAGTTCCAAACTTGATAGTCATACATGGACTTGATCTCGCTATCCATGGCCTCTTTCCACTTGGCAGACTCAGGGCCCGCCACTGCTTCCTGGTAGTTAGCTGGTTCATGCAAATTTATCAGTGTCCTATCACTGACAAATTTGTCCCCATCCGAAGTTATATGGAACCCATAAAACTCGGGTGGCATGCTAACCCTACCGGAACGCCTAAGAGGTAAGGATACATCTGTCGGACCAACAGGAACTTCTTCCTCATGTTGGTTGCTAGTTTCTCCTAAGGTTGCATCATCTGATGACTCTTGAATTTCTTCCAGATCAATGGTACTCCCACTGTCCTCTTTGAATATGAGCTCTCTCTCTCGAAAGACCGCTCGTCTAGCTACAAAGACCACGTCCTCGCTTGGTCTGTAGTATAGATATCCAAAGGACTGTTTAGGATAACCAAGGAAGAAACACCTTTCGCTTCTTTCTGCGAGTTTGTCTTGAGTATCTCGTCTAACGAAAGCCTCACAACCCCAGACTTTGATATGTGCCAGAGATGGAACTTTCCCCGTCCACATTTCATGAGGTGTTTTAGCAACCTTTTTAGTAGGGACAAGATTGAGGATATGGGCGGCAGTCTCTAAGGCATACCCCCAGAAGTGAATGGGAAGTGAAGCTCGACTCATCATGGAACGAACCATGTCCAACAGGGTTCGGTTGCGCCTCTCCGCAACACCGTTCAACTGTGGTGTCCTGGGAGGTGTCAACTGTGAAACTATTCCGCATTCCTTTAGATAGTCTAGGAACTCGATACTTAGATACCCTCCACCTCTGTCGGACCTGAGCATCTTTATCTTCCTGCCTAATTGATTCTCTACCTCGTTCTTAAACTCTTTGAACTTTTCAAAAGTGTCTGACTTATGCTTGATTAAGTAGATATAACCGTATCTACTAAAATCGTCGGTAAAGGTCACGTAGAACCGCGTGCCATCCTTTGTGGTTGATCTGAATGGACCACACACATCCGTGTGAATGATGTCCAGCAGACCCTCACCTCTTTCAAAAGACCCTTTGAAAGGTGATTTAGTCATCTTGCCCAACAGACAAGATTCGCATACATCATCCGACCTAAGGTCGAATGATTCCAACACTCCATCCTTTTGGAGTTGGGTGATGCGTTTCTTGCTGATGTGCCCGAGCCGACTATGCCACAGACATGCCTTTTCTACACCATTAGTAGAATCAATATAATTTACACTATGTCCTTAATTGTCAACACATTCAACAGTTTCATACACACCATCACAAGGATAAGCAGTAAAAATCAAAATACCATTTTTGAAAACAGAAATCGAGCCAATTTTATTATCAAAAGAAAATTGAAATCCTTCTCTGAACAATCCGTGAAATGAAATAATGTTTCTTGCCATTTCTGGTGAATAGTAACAATTAAATAACTCTATACTAACATCACTACTAAGCACTAAACTGTAAACGCCGATCTTGGTAACAGGGGACGATCTCCTATTGCCCATGATCAAGTTCAGTCTACCGTGCTCCACCCCCTGCTTTCCTTTAGGCCCTGCAGATCAGAACAAATATGAAAACCACATCCTGTATCAAGGACCCAAGAATTAGAAGATGGTGAGTTTTTAGAGATAGTGTATATACCTGCTGTCGATGGTTTTACTTTCCGATCCTTGACATCCTGCAAGTATTTGGGGCAGCTTCTCTTCCAATGGCCCTTCTCTTTGCAGTAGAAACAGTCGGCTTCATTGGGGTTGGCTACACAAGGAATGTGAGAAGGCTTGGTTCTCGAGCCATTGCTGGAGGACCCGACCTGAACATTTTCCCTCCAATTTTGCTTAGGAGGGACCTTCCTTTTCTTTCCTTTGCCACTTCCAATGGCTAAGACGGGCTGATTAACCGAGGGTACACTTTTACCCTTCCGCCCGTCCTCAGCAACCCGAAGCATACGATGCAACTCAGTCAGGTTAGCCTGATTGTTGTTCAAATGATAAGCCAGCCTGAACTGGTCATAAGAACTCGGTAAGGAGTTAAGCACTATGTCAACGGCCAACTCCTCAGGTACAGGCATCGCAAGCTTTCTAAGTCGCTCCACGTAACCTTGCATTCTTTGCACATGAGCGCAGATGGACTCTCCATATTTAGGTTTGCTGTTTGTGAAGTCTTTGACCACCTCGCACCGCTCGATGCGCTCTTGCTTGCGGAACTTTTCCGCGAGCTCCTTGTGCATCTCGAAGGGCCAGTAGTCTTTGTATATCCTTTGCAATTCGGGGTTCATTGTGGTGATCATGATGCAGGCCACTTTGGTCGCATCATTAGAATGTTTGGTCGCATCATTAGAATGTTTTTGGTACGAGGAAACTTCCTCGGGAGTAGCAGTTTCAGGGTCAACATCGACAAGCTCAGTCTCGAGAACATACTCTTTGTTCTCGTACCTCAGAGCCATCTTGATGTTTCTAATCCAGTCATTGTAGTTTGTCCCGTTCAATTGAACCTTGGAACACAGTGAGAGGATAGAGGGAACACTAGAGTTTGAGTGGGGAGCGGATTGATCAGCAGAAGACATCTATAAAAGAAGGTAAGTTTAATTAGATACATGTCGGTCCTTATAATAACCCAATATAAAATAAGGCTAGGATCCAACTATAACAATTTGCAACATAGAAGAGGGATGCCGTAATCTATAAGCAAATTCTATAAAGGTAGGCGAATGACGATTCAGCCAATTCCACCGCGGAAAAATAATCTTATTATAAATGGAATTCCTAGTTCCTTTTGAGATTTATTGAACTGTTCAATAGCATGTTTAATCTCGGATATGCCCCACCGTTTGTGACTGGGATGCCGAGGATCACAAACTAGGTGTGAATAACCATACAAATTAGCTTGGTACTCTCGGGGTCCATTATCATCAAATTGATGTGCCGGTTAACCACACACGCTCCATCAACAATGATAACACCCGAGACACCCATTGCCACTCTTTATGAACCCCCATTGGTGTTCTGATAAACCACACACGCTCCACTAACGTTTCATAAAGTGCAATGTGCAATTTCATGGGGTAGCATCAAATTCACATTTTTCCTAAAGTAACTAGATTGGGATTTTGTGTAAAGGTTCTAGTACTTTGATCATTATACTTTTAATGATTAAGTGGTCCTATCAAAACTGTTCGGCTAACGACCCTCCACTGATCAGGCGAGCGGTGGGCGAGAGTGTTCACCCATTAGACTACCATTTTATAGGCAGTCTCCTTATACCCACTTTATAGACCAGCTTCGTGAATGAGGTCTACTATTGATTTGACTAACCAAATTTATCTCATATATATAGTATTAACTTTTAATAACATATATAAGATGTATTTTAAAACCCTTTAAAATATTCAAGTTTTATCTTTTAATTTTACCAAATTTAACAATTAAATTTTAAATTAAATTAAACCTTAAAATCGCTTTAATCAATTTTAATTACCAATAAATTAAATTAATTAAATCTAAATATTTTAAACATTTTAAAATATTTTTCCGGATTTATTCCATTAATTTCGCAATTTTAAAATTAATTAAATCCCTTTTGAATTATCTTTTAATTAACAATTAATTAAATTAATTCAAATGAAGATAGGTTTATCCAAATTAATCAAATTAATTAAAACCTATCATAAACCCCCTAAAAATCGATTTGAAATAAAGGGGTTTAAGGTTATCCGTTTAATTAACAAATAAAGTTACCAAAAATAGAAAACCTCCTAAAACCCTTAAGGCCAAAATCGAAAATTACATGGGGGGGGGGGATTAGGGTTTCCAAAACCCTAATCCTAAAAGTCGATCCATACAATAATAGGGTTTAGAAGCTTTAAACCCTAAAACAGTTATAGCAATTCAACAAGAAAACAAAACAGGCTCTGATACCACTGAAAGGTTTTCTGCAAACCATGAACTAAATAACCTTAGTTCACATGCAACCTATGAGGACCTATGTTTTCTTCTAATTGAACATATAACAAAAACCTAGAGGCCAATAAATTAATCTAAAGATCAAAACAGAAAAACCAACCTTAATTTCTTGGAAGCTGAGCAGCAAAATTATCCTACCTCAAATGAAAGTCACACCCTTAGCCGGGAGGTTTATGGATCGAAATTCCAGAGAGAAAATAATAGAATAAGCAACAGATAATGAGGTCTAGAGGTCCCTATTTATAGGGAACCAAGTGGCAAAGCTAAACCCTAGCCGCAGCCCATTTTTCCAGATTATCTGTACGCGCGCCGCGGCCAAAACGTTTGCGCGCCGCGCGCCGCAATTCAACTATTGAATTTGTACGACTTTAATCCCTGACCTCCTGATTAATCTAATTAATGCCACAGAAATTAATCCAATTAATTTCTGATTAATTATTAATCAAATAATATTGATTCTTATTAATATATTATCTCCATAATATATTAACAAACAATATCTTGATTTATAATAAATCAACCCTTTCTCTCTACTTAACTTTCCACCAAACCTTCAGCTATGAGGGCAACCCAAATAGACTATGCTTAGGTAAATACTAATTATTAGTCATGGCTTAGACACCTAATCCAACATATATATATATATATATATATATATATATATATATATATATATATATATATATATATATATATATATATATATATATATATATATATATATAAACCCTAGCCGCAGCCCATTTTTCCAGATTATCTGTACGCGCGCCGCGGCCAAAACGTTTGCGCGCCGCGCGCCGCAATTCAACTATTGAATTTGTACGACTTTAATCCCTGACCTCCTGATTAATCTAATTAATGCCACATAAATTAATCCAATTAATTTCTGATTAATTATTAATCAAATAATATTATTTCTCATTAATATATTATCTCCATAATATATTAACAAACAATATCTTGATTTATAATAAATCAACCCTTTCTCTCTACTTAACTTTCCACCAAACCTTCAGCTATGAGGGCAACCCAAATGGACTATGCTACTATTAATTAGGTAAATACTAATTATTAGTCATGGCTTAGACACCTAATCCAACATATATATATATATATATATATATATATATATATATATATATATATATATATATATATATATATATATATATATATATATATATATATATATATATATATATAAACCCTAGCCGCAGCCCATTTTTCCAGATTATCTGTACGCGCGCCGCGGCCAAAACGTTTGCGCGCCGCGTGCCGCAATTCAACTATTGAATTTGTACGACTTTAATCCCTGACTTCGTGATTAATCTAATTAATGCCACAGAAATTAATCCAATTAATTTCTAATTAATTATTAATCAAATAATATTATTTCTTATTAATATATTATCTCCATAATATATTAACAAACAATATCTTGATTTATAATAAATCAACCCTTTCTCTCTACTTAACTTTCCACCAAACCTTCAGCTATGAGGGCAACCCAAATGGACTATGCTACTATTAATTAGGTAAATACTAATTATTAGTCATGGCTTAGACACCTAATCCAACATATATATATATATATATATATATATATATATATATATATATATATATATATATATATATATATATATATATATATATATATACATATATATAACAATATATAGTTAAATCACGAAATTGAAAGCTTGGGTTTCAAAACCCCAAAACAGACAAGTTACTTAACTCGATGTTTTAGGAATCATGAGCGCGTTTACGAGGTTAGATTCGAGTTTCTCTACCCTTCCCTACGAATCTCTAGGCTCAATTTGACTGAAAATCGTCTCTATTTGCTCTAGATTTGAGTTTGGGTGTTTTCCCCCAAAATGAGAGTTTTCTGCACTTAAATGGAGTTTGCACGACATTAACGCCGCTAATGTCCAACATTAGCGACTCAAATGTGGCCTGCACGACCCGTTTCAATTTGCATGCCCCGTTTCGACCCATTTTATACCCATTTCAACTATAACATGACCTGTGTAGGTTTGGCAATGTCTCGGATCAGTTTTTAAAGCATCTTTACACGACCCCGTGTGACTCTACACGACCCGTGTAACCTCTTTTGGCAATTTTTAAAGCTCAAACTTCTAATAAAATGGGTTTTTAATCACCCAAACTCATACAACAACCTAACTAATCTTAATCACACCAAGATTAGTACATAAGAAAGGCTTTAACCTCTTCTTACTCATCAAACAAATCAAAACTCAAAGGCAATCACTAAAGATTACAACACCCCTACTCTAAGCAACTCATAGCTAGAATCACACCAACTATGAGGTAATAACTCTACTTACCCTAATAAGCATCTCAAAATGAAAATGGGTCTTACACGTGGGAAGTGCAATAACTCATGAATCATGGGTGGGGTGATACATGGTCTTTCATGGTCGATTTACCATTCAAACCTATGATTCATGACATACTCGTCATGGGAGAGAATGAGCATAATGGGATTATACATGCAATTGATTAAACTCAATGAATCCCATAAGATTTAGGAGTTTCATAGAGACTGAAATTGGCAAAGAGCATTGCCTATCTAAATAGCTTCTTGGTGTGATTACGACATACCTCTTCATTATCGGAAGTGAAATATGGATCCTAGGCTTAATAAAATTATTTTTGGGTAATTTTTTTAAGCATTAATCAAACTAAATAAGCTCTATTTTAGATGACAACTAAGGAAAGTTTGAATCTTACAAGTTTTTCACTGTTTACTCGATCAAAGCAAGCTCAACGACATAAATTCTGCATGTTGGTTCCGGAATTGAGAAGAGTACTCAATTTCAAGGGAAAACTTTATATAATTGAGGACTGAATTTCTAAGGACCATATAGCCAGATCCACTTATGGTAAAGTAAACGATCATCTTAGACGTATAAATTATACAAATAAGGTTGCTCGTCCCATATAAGACATCATGATTCTTGAGCTTCAAAGAAGATTGTGGGGTGTTGGTTCTTTTGACATAATTAACAAGCTTAAGGAAATGTTCCAAGAGCAGGTTAAACAAGAAATATTTGAAGTTATTTAAGCATTATTAGGATGCAGGCTATAGGAGGGACAAAGTGGCAATACCCATATGTTTAACATAAGAGGGTACTTTGACCAAATGTGGAGGTTGGGATTTCTAGTATGTCGGGAGTTAGCCATGGATGTTGTCCTTAACTCGCTAACAAGTTCTTATGATCAGTTCCTTTTGGAGATCATTATATAGAACTTAAAAGGACCCTTCGAGTGATTGGCTAGGGAATCCGACACCACAGTTCCTAAAGGAGGTATCTAAAGAAAAGGATAGATGTGACACCCCATTTCTACTGTTTGTAAATACTATGGTTTTTCATAAAATTTCAGGAATACAAAAATACGGTTTATCAAAAACCGACAATTTACATGTTTGAAAATAATGGGTGTACAAATCTATATCAAAACTAACCATAGTAAGCAAGAAAGGATTAAACCTTGAGTCCAAGACGGGAGCTAACTCGGGCTCCACTTCAGCTAAACTTCTGCCAAATATACCTTAGCTTTTAACCTGGAATACATGGCAAAACATAAAATACGTAAGACAATAATATCTCGTGAGTTACATGAGTTTTAGACTCAAACCTTTAACTTATTTTCCAACTTTTATAAAACTTATAACATAAAACATCTTTCAAAGTTTTATAATAATATCATACCATAGCTCATTACTTTTCAAAATCATTACATATCATGCCTTGCAAAATTATCTTGTTTCAAAACTTTATAATAGCAACATACTATAACTCTTTACTTCTCAAAAATAATTTTATGACATACTTTACAAATTTTTTGGAACTTTACAAAAATAACATCTTTCTTACTTTCTTTGACTGGTTTTATAAGCTTGTTGGATTTTTATACTTAGGGCTTTAATCACTATAAGTGATACCCCAAGTCTCTATGGCTAGAAAGAACGGATCAATCCTCACCATAGAAGTGCTGAGGCAATCTACTTCGCGATGGGGATTTTTCCCCAGTAGACCCCTTACCTAACCCGGGTAGGTTGGAACATAGTTTCCTTACTAACGCTGCTTGCTACAATTACCAGTCATATAAAATACTTGCTGCTTGCTTGAACATTTTTCATATACATATTACTTGTGGCTAGGTGCCAAACTTCATCATTTTATGTCTTTATGGCTAGATGCCAAATATAGCTTTCATCACATAATAGTCATATGTTTAAAACATATTTTTCTAACATGTTAAACTTTATACCAAAACATACTTTCCAACATCTTATGGCTATATGCCATTAATACTCGAAAACATATACGGTTTGTAACCAAAACATACTTCTTAAACATCTTGTGGCTATATGCCATTCATACTTGAAAACATATATATCTTGTAATCAAAATATACTTTCACATAATTGGTTCATAGATCAACATACTTTCACTCAATTGACTCATAGGCCAATATATACTTTCACTTAATTTGACTTATAGTTCAAAACATAGCTTCAATTATAGCATTATACTTTCACAAACAAGTTAGAAATAAAACTCTTGCATATAATTTCACATATAAGATTTTATAAGAAATCTTGAAAATACTTACTTGCCATGTACCCCATAATGGGTAAAAATACTGCATGTACTCACCTTATAACTCTTGAAAAGTCGATTAAACGTTCCTTGGTTCTTTACCCTTTCGATGCCCAATTACTTGACTTGCACCTATATGTAGTATATGATACATTAATTTACATTTTAATTGACTCTATAACATATTAGAGTCCTTATTATACCATTAAAGGTCGAAACAAGTGTATATCTTTTAAATATTTAACTTTAGATGAGTCGTATTCAATACGTACACTGCAATAGTACCCTCGAGGGGTCGTATTTCATATTAAAAATTTATTCCACCAATTTTAAACCATTATGGACATGTATTTAAAGTTTGGGATCATTTGGACATGTATAGCAAGTTTCGGAGTCCAAAACCCCCTGCTTTAAACACACGACCCGTGTAAATTTATGCCTAGAAGAGCACGACCCATGCTTGCATTAAATAGCATGGTACTTTGAAGTTCCAGGGAGAGCACGACTCGTGCATAATGAGCATGACCCGTGCTCTTTCTGGGCAGCATCCTCTTGCCTCTTCTTGCTTCGGTTTGGCACTGTAGCAGTCCGATTTTTACATCATAACTTCCTGTTTTGACTTATTAAGAACTTGATACTTAACTTAATACTTATGGAATCATTTCATGACCAAAACCTTGAGTTTATAACAAGTTTTAATCCATGAAATCATTCAAAAACTTAAAATGTAGAATTTAGGGTTCTTGAGCCAAGAATCCCCGAATCTGTGAAATCAACCAAAACTCTTGGATTATTGAGTATGTTCTCAACACACCTTCATGTCCAGAACATAATAACCACGTTAATCACTTGGAATCATGACTGAAAATGGGATTTCAATTCAATCCCGTGAAGAACAAACTCAAGAATTGAAGCTAGAACTTAACTACTAACCTTAATTTCTTGAAACTTCAACCCTCGTTTGCTTCCAATTCTCTTGAATCCCAAAGATCAGTTCTCCCAACTCTTTCCCATAGCCTCTAGAGTTTTCTTCTTAATTCTATGATTAATGAGATATTTTCTCATTTTTATATTTTCCATATTTACAGTTATAGTCCCTGAACTTTCATTCCTTGAACTTTGGCCACAATAATCAAGTTTTATGACATAAGACTTTCATTTCTTATATTTTTGCCACAAGCAAACAATATTTTAACATATTTGGTCCTTCACATGGTCTAGTGTCCAAATTACCCTTTTATGGCAAATTGACCAAATTACCCTTTTTACTAGAATTAACTTTCAAATACTTATCACCATTATTTGGTGTCAAAATTTTATTTCAATATATATATTAGCTCCAAACAAATCATATTTCCTTACTTAAAAGTCATTTGGATGTCAAATGACCATTTTGCCCTTTCTCATCATCTTTTTCCAAACTTTCGGTATTTTACCACATTTCTAAACAAATTATTTTGAAACTTTCAAAATATTTTTGGTCTTTTCCTTACGTATTTTCTCGAATATAAATTCGAGATTTTTGGGTCGTTACAATAGACCCTACGAAGGGAATGATATTTTTGAAGAAACATCAATCCTGAAATCTTAAGGAACTATATTGTTTCCACTACAAGGAGGTGGGACACACAAGGCATAAATACTCAAGATATATGATGCAACAGAAGTAGTTGCAAGCCAAAGAGTATTACGCTTAACGTATATTTGTTATTACATAAAGTACTTTGCTTATGACCAGTACTGACACTTTAATGTTCATGGACTAGAAGAAAGTAGAGAACTAAAACATGGAGAAGTGGAATACAAGCATCTTGCTTTCATCCATAGAATTAAGAACCAACTTCTCTCTAGTGTTTGGTCTATGATTTTACAATTGACGATTGTTAATGTTGGGCCATAGTTATTGTTGGTTTAAGCTTTGCATTTAAACGGACCAAATCCAAGAGTTTCTGGGCTAAAAGGAAGTGACTTTAGGTCTTGCTGGTCGATTTTGATGAGGACCAAAATCCCCCTTGATTTCGGTCGTGTTGATCGAAAACCAGAGGTTTTCGGTCTACTGTTCATGATTTTGGTTTTCGGCGCTGATTTTGGTCAAGGACCAAAATCCCCTTTTATTTCGGTCCTTGATCGGCTTGGATCAACGATTTTGGTGGGCTTGCTGTTTTCAGTCAGTTCAGATGTGAGTACAAATACTCACATCAAGTGTCATTTGTTGTGTTGATTGTTTTGGGAGCTTATTCATAGACTAGAGAAATTATTCTTAGTTCGAGCAACCAGAGGATCTTGTGTACCCAACTGTATATATTAAAGTGTGCATTGACGATCGAATCTCCTCGTGCTTTGTGTTTGTGATTGATACCTCATGTTCTAGCAAATATATGTGACCCACAATTGGTATCAGAGCCTGAAAACCTGGTATTTTTGGGTATTTTGGTATCAATCTCATCATTTCCTTTGCTTGGATTGTGAAGATTTGGATGTTTTTGGATTGTTTTAGTCATTCTTGGGTGGTTTTATTCATCTTGTTCTTCATGTTCTTGGCATCTTCAAGCAAAAATCACTCAAAAACAGAGTTTTGATCCAAAAACGGCGTTTTGTGAGCTGTTAGTGCATTTCAGATCTCGACGTGGATTTTGGTCTGGTCTCCTCGTTTTCGGTGTCGGCGGATCTGATCCAGCGATTTCGGTTAGGGTTTGCTTGGTTTTCGGTCCGTTAAGTGGTTTTTGGTCAAGCCCATTCAGCATTTTCGGTTATCATTTAGGGTTTGTTGCGGTTTTTTTCGGTTTTTTATATTTCAGTCAACATTTCTCAGCATTATTTTAGGTCCAGTGCAGTTTTCGGTGGTGGTTTTCGGCTTGATCTAGTGTTTTCAGTCCAGTTGCTGTTTGACTTGCTGTTTCTTTATTCAAGTGCTAGTTGACTTTTGGTGTTTCTTAATTCATTTCAGATGGATTCAGTTACCAACAATGTGCATTCCGATCTCGATTCCATTATGAGTATGGTCACCCGTATTCCTAGGCTGATCAAGGTTGAAGGCTTCTCGGAATGGAAATATAGATTTAAGCAATACATTAAGATGAAGGATGTGAAATTCTGGAGAAGTTATTGCGTACTCCTATCAGAATTACAATTACTAGAGATGGTGCTACAATTGACAAACCTTTGGAAGAATATTCTGACTTGGATTTTAACAAAGTTGATCTAGATGAGAAAGCCCTTGCTACTCTCTCTATGGCACATTCGCCAGAAATTGCTCACAGTTTTTGTGAATATAAGACTGCAAAATCTCTATGGGATGCGTTAATTGAAGTCTACGAGGGGAATTTTGTCAGAGGTTTAACATGTTCAACCACGTGCTTAGAGTCACTCGAGGCCTAATTACAATGCTTCATCACATTAAACACTGAAATGACAACTGTTTGAATCACTCTTTCAAAGATATAAGTCAACAAGAAGCTTCTGAACTCCCTCCCGAGAAGCTGGGACATGAACGTGGCTGTTATTAAGAAGACCAAGGATCTAGCCACACTTTCTCTCTCTGAAATCATGACTATCATCAAGTCATGCGACATGGATAACAAACAGAGAGAGATCAACCATGTCAGCTCCTATCAGTTTGCTAATCTTGGAGTTTCTACAAATAGCACTTTCTCAGGTCTCCTTGCTCAAGCTTCGACTCAGCAAGCTTCTTCATCTTCCAATATACCTTTGACACCTCCAGCTTTTTCTGCTCCAGCCAGTGCTGCTAAATCAACTGCCTATGCTCTTCCCAAGGGGACTGAAGAAAATTTAGGCTTGATGGCTGGTCTCCTAAATTGTTATAATGCTCTTGTTGTAGGTGAGCTAGTTCAACCAATGATGGTTGGAGATCTTGATCAAGTCAACCCTGATGATTTGGAAGAGATGGACATTTCCTAGCATATCGTTATGGCGGTATTCAGGGCCAAGAAATTCACACAAAGGACAGGTATAAACAATTGGGCTAACAACAATGGAGATAGCAAGGTGGGATTCAGCAAAGCTAATCTTCGATGTTATAACTACAACGAGCCAGGGCACTTTGCTCGTGAGTGCACTAAGCCCAAAATGGAGAATACTAAGAGGAATCTGGTGCCCGTTCGAACAAACTGTGAAGCTGCTCCTCAACCCCAGAATACAGAAAAAGCCATGGTATCTCAGCAATTCACATGGGAAAACCAGTTGCATGATCTGAATCTGAATGGAGATGGTAGAGCTCACCTTGCACAGATTGAGGGTGATATGGACGTTGATGCAGCTGAAGAACAAATGATGGATCTCCAGTTCGCCTTCATGGTTTCTACTAATCCTGCTACCACCCCTGCCAGTGATGAGGTTAGTGAAGTTTCTTGCTCCTCTAAATCTTGCATTGATAAAATTGCTAAATACCATGAATTGAATGATAATATTGTTAGAGAAATATTTGACCTTGAAAATCTTATTTATAGACATAAAAAGAAACTGAAACCTCTACAAGAAATGTTAGATTCTGGAACCTCAAACTATCACAAAATACAAGAAGAACTTAGTGTAAAAAGATGCCATCTTAGGTTTGCCAATGAAGATATTGCTAAATTAACTGCTGAACTTGATACATTTAAATTAAAATTTCAAGATGCTGAATTCAACTTTAAAAAATTTGATGTGTCAAGTGAAGTAGTTGACTCTATAATTAAACATCAATCCAAATGGACTAATAAACATGGTGAAGGATTTGGTTACAGAGCTGTTCCACCTCCTTTTAACAATAACTTTATCCCATCTGTTGAAACCGAAGAGTCAGAAGAATGTTACCTTTCCAATTTCATTTAAAAGGACAAAACTGGCACCACTGAGAGTACTGAAAAGAAATCTACTAATGCTTCTACCTCATGTACAGATAAATTGAAAACGAAGAATGAGGACAAGGAAGACTCGCCTGCCTTTATTTTTGATAAAAATTGTTTGAAAACTGATACTTCTGTTTTGCATGATGGTGTGAAATTTGACATTAAAACTTCTAATGTTTTTGAAAAACCATGTGATGTTAGTTTTAAAAAATCTAGGACAAAGATTTTGGTTAAAAAATCTATGCATGCTTGTGTGTGTGGAAATGCTTTGAATAAATCAGGACCTCGACAAAATTCCAATGCCCCTTTGAAAAGACAAACCTGTTTCAATTGTGGAATTGTTGGTCAGATTGCTAAAAATTGTCCTCGATATTTGTATGCTCAACAACATGAACAATTTTGGCAGAACGTGCCAAGGTGGAGATCTTATAAAAGAAAACCCTTGAGGTCACGTTCTCGAAATAAAAATCGAAACTTTTCAAAGTCCAACACTCAAACTCCCCAGGAAAAAAGGACCGACTCGAACAGTAGTCCTGTTTCCAAATCAAATGTAAATGTTCCCATTTGGACCAAAGATAAAATATCTAAATCAAATTATAGATGGGTTACTAAAGGCAGTGTTTGAAAGACTCCTGAAATCTCTTCTTCCTTATTTCATAAACATGATATGAGCTTAGGGTCAGTTTCCTGTGTCGATAATAAGGGTCAACCCAATTTCCGTATGGATTGGGTCCATAAATCTAATTAATCGAGTAACTTGTGCAGCAATAGCTATGGAGGAATATCATCAGACCCTGTTATGTTGATAGTGGTTGTTCCAGGCACATGACAGGTGACATGTCCCAATTACACGACGTTGAAAACTTTAATGGTGGATATGTTTTCTTTGCAGGTTGTGTCGAACGGTGTGTTGAAATTTGAGAACATTAGCTTTGTTCCTAAGCTCAATCACAGTCTTCTGAGCGTTTCTCAAATCTCTGACAAAGGTTTTTCAACTCATTTTACAAAAAAAGAAGATCTGATTTTGAAACCTGGTGTTGTCATTCCTGAGGAGTGGATTCTTGTCAGATCCGAACGCAAAAGCAATGCTTACATCATTGACATGAATCTCAACACTCCTGAAAACGTCACTTGCTTGTTCTCAAAAGCTTCTGAACAAGGTGCCATGTTATGGCATCGTCGTCTTGCTCATGCCAACGTGAAGAATTTGAATCGTCTCGAAAAGAACGATCTTATCCGGGGGCTTCCAATCAAGGACTTCATTACATTTGAAAAATGTGTTGCCTGTGCTCAAGGCAAACATCATCGGAAGCCACACAAGCCTAAAATAATCAATTCCATCGATTCGCTCCTTCAGTTGCTTCACATGGATCTCTTTGGACCTGTCAATGTTCTCAGTATTAACCGTAGTTCTTATTGCTTAGTTATTATTGATGATTAATCATGTTTTACATGGGTTTTCTTTTAGAAGAACAAAAGTGAAACTGCAGAAAGCTGGTCATGAGATTCATCACCCTTATCGAAAATCAAACGAATCAAAAGATGAAGGCTATACGATGTGACAATGGAACTGAGTTCAAGAACGTGGTTTTGGATACGTTTTATGCAGATAAGGGAGTGCAGTGTTAGTATAGTGCTGCTCGAACACCTTAACAGAACGGTTTTGCTGAGCGTAGTAACATAACTCTAATTGATGCTGCGCGTACCATACTGTGTGACTCCAAATTGTCGGTGATCTTTTGGGCTGAAGCAATTAATACAGTCTGTTATGTTCAGAATCGGGTCATCATCTACAAACCTCAACTGAAGACTCCGTATGAGATTCTTTATGGACGCAAACCGAATGTCTCACATTTCCTAACCTTTGGTTGTCCTTGAACCCTTCTTCATCATGAAGCTACTCCAAAGTTCAACTCCAAAGCGGATGATTGCTACTTTGTTCGATATGCAAGTAAAACTGCGTATCTGGTGTACAACAAGGTAACCAAGCAGATCGTAGAATCATATGACGTGCGGTGGCTTGAAGAGAACGAGACGAATGCCTGTTTTGGACCTGACTGGTTGTTTAATTATGCTGATCTGTTTAAACCATTTTATGTGCTTTCTGGTGATGTTTCCGACACACAACCAGGTCCAAGTGGAGCTAACATAGATGATGATAGGGAAATAATTGCGGATCCCATCAAACCGTCTGTAATATTTGAAGATCTAATTCTTAATGACGGTGCATCTCCTGCTTCCACTACTGTATCTGAAGATGCTCCTGCTGAATCACCCCAAGTTTTTGGTGAAGCATCGGTTGCTGAAGCATCTACCATTCGTGAAGACATTGACAATTCTGAATCTGCTGATTTTGTTCAATTCTACTCTCATGGATTCTTTCTTCCCAGAAAGAATTCCTGATGAGTATATGGCAAGCACTCCTCATGACTTTAGAGATTCTGACAGAGGTGCTTCAGGCTCAGGCAGAGTTGAAAACATAACAAACCTTTTAGTTTCTACTACTTCGCTCGAGCATACCATTCCTTCAAGAATACAATGCAATCATCCGATTGATCATGTTATTGGCTCTCTAGACGATTGGGTATTTCTTGACACGAGATGGGTATTTCTCAACAAATAAGATGACTCTGGAGTTATAGTGTGAAACAAGGCATGCTTGGTTGTACGTGGCTTTCGTCAGATTGAAGGTTTTGACTACACATAGGTGTATGCTCCGGTGGCGAGATTGGAAGCAATTCAAATTTTTCTTGCCTATGCTTCATATATTAACTTTAATGTGTATCAGATGGACGTCAATACTGCATTCCTGTATGGTGAAGTGAAGAAGGAGATTTATGTTAATCAACCTCCAGGTTTTGTCAACTCCAAATTTCCGAATCACGTCTACAAGCTGGATAAGGCTCATTATGGTCTTCATCAAGCTCCTCGTGCCTGGTATACAACATTGACAGAACATCTGTTTCCGCATGGCTACACTCGAGGCACAATCGACCGAACTTTGTTCATAAAGCGTGAAAAGATTGACCAAATTGTTGTCTAGATTTATGTGGATGATATCATATTTTGCTCTACAAGCGAAACGTTGTGTAAAGAGTTTGAACAAGTGATGAAGAAACTTTTCGAGATGAGTTCGTTGGGTGAGATGACAATGCTTCTTGGGTTGCAAGTTAAGCAAAGTTGAACGGGTATCCTGCTTCACCAAGACAATTATGTGGAGGACATTCTCGAGAAGTTTGAATTCAAGGATGCAAAAGCTGCCAATACTCCAATGTCTAAGCGACCACTGCTATCCTCAGATCCAGATGGAGAATCCATCGATCAAACGTACTATCGTTCTATTATTGGATCCCTAATGTATTTGACGGCCAGCAGACCTGACATCGTTTTTGCTGTTTGCCAGTGTGCTTGACATCAGGCTAATCCTAAACTTTCTCATTTAACTGCTGTTAAGCGGATCTTTTGATACCTTAAAAGGAGACCGAAACTAGGTCTCTGGTATCCTAAGATGGATGCAACATCAACTCCTTGACTATGGTATGAACTTCGTTGATACTCCCATAATTTGTGATAATGATGCAGCTATCCTAATTGTCAAAAACCCTATCCAGCATTCAAAGACCAAGAACATTGACATAAAAAAATCATTTTATTCGAGATTGCTACGAGCGTAAACTGATTCACATGGAACCAATCCACATAGATCGCAATGTGGCAGATTTGTTTACAAAACCTTTTGCAAAAGCTCGGTTCCATGTGCTGGTTGAACCTTTAAAATTGATTTGTTCATGGTTTTTACTTTCAAAATTCTTTCCCATGCACAAATTTAGGGGGAGGATTAAAACAAAACATAAATTACAAAACTCTTCAAAAATTCAAAAACATTTTTCGTTCTCTTCATGTATTTAATTTAAGAAATTCAAAAATCCAAAAATATGCTTTTCATTTATGTCTTTATTTTTCAAAATTTTAAAAATCCAAACCAGTATAAGTCAGCTTATTAACTACAAACATCCTACCAAACCTTCAAACAATTTTTGTCTATTGCCTACTGACGACGCACCGAGTAATACCACTCACAGCTGAAGTAACACTTAAGTGCTAGTGATTGCTACTGTTACACCATAGTAAGTATGAAGCTCTAACAACTTTTTTCTCTAACCAACCTAAAGTTTCTTCTGCAACACAAAACCTCTAGACACTTTGAGTAAAGCCACTCAGAGTTGAGAGTTAAAATTCTGTGCCGATGGTTAGATTGCTTACCGTAATCTATCACACGCACTAATCCTTTCTCAACCACCTTTATCTTTCTGTTGCAAGAAATAGACGACTCATTACTTTAAACCAAGTGGTGATTGTCACACCCCGATCCTTGGCGGAATCGATCAAGGCGTGATATATTGTTCAAAGTCTCATGACAACTATATTATAATATGATTAGATTCAATTAAGTACTAAGTATGCAAACAAGATCCACAACATACAAATACAAATCCAAATCCAAATACAACAACATTTATTACATCAAATTTAAATAGTCTTGTGGGTTTCTAAGGTACACCATACTTTTCATCAACTTCATTCTTCAAATCGGCATCATGGGTAAAAACAGGTCAACTACGAGAGTTGGTGAGTAATCTAGTTTTATTAAAGAAAATTGTGAGATTTGCTATAGCCTTCGGTTGTTACGAGTAGCGTATGGGGGTCGTAATGCCATCTATGAGAAACACGCATATGGACTTGTGAGTTATTTGTAAATTGATTATGGAAATTAAGTTTGTAGACATTGTTGGGTAAAATGATTGTAAAACACTTGTTGGGCCACGGTTAGGAGTGTTGGGCACCTTTTGGGCTTTCCATGGGTACTAAATGTGAAGCATGTACCAATTGCGTGGGCCCCCACAATACTAAGTTTTCACATGTTTTTCCCACTTCTAGGCCCATTAGGGAACTTAATAGTCTAATGAGTTGGCCATTTTGGAGTGTATCCTTTCGGATACGTTTGATAAGGTCGGGTATTTTGATGGCTCAAAAGTAATGTGAATGACGCGCTTTGGCCTATAGGTTTGGGAACTCTCGCCTTTGGTCCCCAGGTAAGCAAACTGGTCCCTCGGTTGATTGGGATGTATACGAATGCTTACCTAGTCAGCACTTTCGGGCTACCGGCACCTCCCCCTTCCAGTTACTACGCGTCCATTACTTTGATCCTACCCAACTAGAGTGGATGACTTTTAATTTCCTATGAGATCTAAGGAATATATATGTATATAAATTTTTATTTTGAAACCATTTGAGTATGTGTATGATTTTAAGAGAAAGAGGAGAAAATTCACAAGTGTATGCACACATATAAGTGTCGGGAATAATACGTAAGCACATAAGGGAGCAATTAGCACACAAAGGTATTCCTAGGATTTTCTAAGTGCGAATTGCATGCAGTTGTGCGTGCATTTTATAAACTAGCATACGAGAGGACCCTAGAGGCTATAGACTAGGTCAAGGCAATTAACCTAATTCCCTATAGTCAAGGGCTCTGATACCAATCTGTCACACCCCGATCCTTGGCGGAATCGATCAAGGCGTGATATATTGTTCAAAGTCTCATGACAACTATGTTATAATATGATTAGATTCAATTAAGTACTAAGTATGCAAACAAGATCCACAACATACAAATACAAATCCAATTACAACAACATTTATTACATCAAATTTAAATAGTCTTGTAGGTTTCTAAGGTACACCCTACTTTTCATCAACTTCATTCTTCAAATCTGCATCATGGGTAAAAACAGGTCAACTACGAGAGTTGGTGAGTAATCTAGTTTTATTAAAAAAAGACAAAACTTCATAAATGGTCCCTGTGGTTTCAGAAGATATCGAGTTTGGTCCCTAACTTTCAAAAACCTCAAGGGTAGTCCCTGTGGTTTGAAAACTTTTGTTAGATCGTCCCTGAGCCATACAAAATGACTAATGTACCCTTTTTAATTTCTTTTACATTTTCATTAACTACAATTTATTTTTAAGGGTAAAAAAAAGAAAAAAAACAAAACACACCTTCATCCTCACCCCTCCCCCTCCACCTCCTCCCGTTAGCCACCGCCGGCCGACCCTCTTTATGCACGTATGCAAACTCTCATAGGTAATGAATAAGGTTGCATTTCTAGGCCACTCTTCAATTTCCCTGTTCAAAGGTCAATTTCTTACATACGAAGATACACCTTTGTCCAGATATTCGATTAATTTTCTGGATTTTCTAGTTTTAAGAATTGATGTACATAGTGGATTTTTTCATAGAGGGTGTTCGTCTGCGATGCCTCCTCCATTGTCGTCTTCTTCATTCACTAGCTGTGCAGAATTTCATTCAGAAAATCTTACCCTAACCCTAATTTCAGGACTCCCGGACGATTTAGCAGCCTTAATACTTGCTTTCCTTCCATACTCTCATCACGGGCGACTCAAATCCATTTGTAAATCATGGAAACACTTCTTCTCGTCGAGAACCCTGCGCTCAATCCGCCATAAACACATCCCTTTCATTAAACGCCCTCACCTCCTCTGTATCTTCCCTCAAGACCCTTCCATTTCTTCACCTTACCTATTCGACCCCCAAAATCTCGACTGGTGTTATCTTCCTCCCATGCCATGTAACCCTTATGGCTACGGTCTCTGTAATTTCACATCCGTATCGCATGATTCTCACCTCTATGTACTTGGCGGATCCCTTTTTGATACCCGATCATTCCCGCTTGATCGCCCATCTCCATCTTCCGCAGCATTCCGATATGATTTTGTGACACAAAGCTAGGATTCTCTTCCTCCCATGCTTTCACCTCGTGGGAGCTTTGCCTGCGCTGCAATCCATAACACTGACTAAATTCTTGTGGCTGGCGGTGGATCCAGGCACACCATATTTGGTGCTGCCGGAAGCAGGATGAGTTCTGTGGAGATGTATGTTATTAGGAGAAACAAATGGGTGGCATTGGATGGATTGTCAAGGTTTCGAGCAGGTTGTGTTGGGTTTATGGTGGGCAATGGGGATGACGACAAATAATTTTGGGTTATGGGTGGGTATGGTGAGTCAAGAACAATCTTGGGTGTTTTTCCTGTAGATGAGCATTACAGGGATGCAGTGGTGATGCAGTTAAAACACGGTCAGGTTCCAAAGTGGAGAGAGCTTGGAGATATGTGGGAAGAAGGGGAGAGGAGGTAGCTTGGAAGAATTGCAATTGTTGAGGATATAAATGGAGGTAATGGTGCAGGCTACCTTGGAGGTCGGCAATGGTATAATGAGTGGAGGGGGAGGCGTGAGGATGAGGGTGTGTTTTTTTTTCTTTTTCTTTTTTACCCTTAAAAATAAATTGTAGTTAAAGAAAATGTAAAAGAAATTAAAAAGGGTACATTAGTCATTTTGTATGGCTCAGGGACGATCTAACAAAAGTTTTCAAACCATAGGGACTACCCTTGAGGTTTTTGAAAGTTAGGGACCAAACTCGATATCTTCTGAAACCACAGGGACCATTTATGAAGTTTTGTCTTAAAAAAAATTGTGAGTTTGAAATATTTATAATTTGAAACTTGTTTTCTTTGGAAGTCGACAAGCAAGTATTATTGACATAACGGTTTATAAATCAAAAATTGATTAACAATGATAACAACAACAATAAGTCCTCACCCTATATATACATATATATGTATATATATAGGATGGAGCATCTAATCATCATACACACTCAACCACGTTCAATCAATCACCTTAGCGTCCCAAGGCGGGGTGGTCAACCTAATAGCGCAATTATTGTCCATAATGTACCTCAAGAATATGGGCATAGTCATGGATATTAAACTAAAAATGGTAATGCACTACAAGTACATGTAGCGTAAACAAACAATAATTATACAAATAATGATTCACATATAAATGTCCCAACAATGTCTCAATGGTTTAAAAATAATAAAATATAGTTGGAACATATTAAAACCACATGATACACCCCAAAAGTATTGAAAATTATAAAATATGGGGTAGATTACTCACATTAGTCCAATAAGGATTGCACGTGTTTGTACGATAGAAGGCTCGAGTCAAAATGTCGTAGAACCTAATATAATTAATAGTTTTGACTTAGGAATCGATAAACGGGAATATAGTATTAATAAAAATAATTAGACACATATTCTTATATTAGATGAATTAACAATAATCCAAATTTTGTTTTGAATATTAATGTATTTATATGTTAAATGAATTTTAAATTGAATTAATTACTTTGCTTAATTAATTTATATTGTCACTTTAGGCAAGATTTTAATAATTTCTTATTAAAATAATAACTAGTCAAATTATAAGTATTTACAGATTTTATATATTATTTATATGAAATAATCATTAAAATGCATTTTTACATGCTTAAGTACTTAGGAAAATAGTTTTAATGAGTAAACAGTATTGAAAAATTCGGAAATTATTAGGAAATCATTATTTCACATAATAGTAATTACTGTAAAATTTCATATTTTTCGGAACTGGTTTAGTATTTATTTATTATTTTATTGATTAAACAACATCAAAATTCGAGAAAAATAATAAATGATCCCTAAAAATTCTGGAAATTTAAGCATAGTTTTCTAACATTATAGTGACCCTACGGTAAATGTTTTGGATATTTGTGATTTTGGGAAGTATTTCTTATGTTTTTCATTATTAATTAAGCAATAAAATCATAAATAATAGTAAAAGATTAAGGGAAATTCATTAAACTTTTTATTTATGTTTAACATGCTATATAGGATATTCATATAAGGTTTTGTAATTTTTGGACATGTGTAGCTATTTATTATCAATTTAAATCATTAAACTATCATTAAATCGGGAAAAATAAGCAAACATTCTTAAAAAAAATCTGTAATCATGGAGTCTCTATAATGTTAACAATGTGCGAAAAATATAAAATCCAGTTTTTGACATAGGTAACTATATTTTGCTATTTATTTATCTACAACAAAATAAAATACAAAATAAGAATCAAACTGTAATATAAATGCATTAAACTTCATAAATCCACTTTATGCAATATATGGGTCATTCCAGAATTTTACCAGAATTTATTGAGTGCAAAAAGTATTTTATGTGAATTATTGCCCTATTTTATTGCAATAATTATAGTAATTCAATAAAAATAAGTTATTTTCTGAAAATTTCCAGAACTTCTTATTTTATTGATGAGAGTCTAAGAAAAATCAGGTTTATGCATAAAATGAGTTTTAGATATTTTGGTGGATTTAATTTGTTTCATTCATGAATTTGAGACTTTTAACAACATACCTTGATGAATGCTTCAAGAGGGATGAAGATTTGAGTATATTGTAGTGTTCTTAGCTAAAATATGAAGATTTCTATGAGGAATTTCGAGATTGAGAGTGAGAGAAAGAATAGAAATGGTTTGAATGGTGATGAGAATAATGTTTTGGGAGATAAATGAAAGGATAGATGATGGGAGGTGTGAGTGGGAGACAATGGGAATAACATTTTACTTTTGGTGGTCTTCATAATTCCCCACAAACACAAGCATCTTAAGAGTTTTATAAAATTTAATGTAGTGTTTATAAAAATAGAGTTTTATAAAAAAATAGGTTATTATTGGATTATAACAATCTACTTTGATTTGAAGTTTAATTATAGCATTCAAGTTTGATTCTTTTAATTTAATTAGAGCATCATACTTTGATTTGATTTTAATATGGTATAATAATTTAATTTGATTATAGTTATAACGTTATACTATGCTATATTGCTATTAACGTCAATTTATATCGTAGTGTAAGGGTTTTGATCCTATTAGCATCAAGAAATCTCGAGTAGGGTTTATTAAATTTCCAATTGGGTTGGGTTGACCTGAATCCATTTTAGGCGGATGTCACAATCTCCCCTACTTTAGGAAATTTCGTCCCGAAATTTAAGAAGAGAATACCTTAAGAGAAAAGTTGCGGGTATTTGGTACGCATTTGATCCTCATGCTCCCATGTATACTCGGGTCCACGTGCTGACTGCCACCTGACCTTGACCAGGGGAATGCGACTTCTTTTGAGTTGCTTTTTCTTTCGGTCGGCAATTTACAAGGGTTTCTCGACAAATTGCATTGTCTCGTCGATTTGGATATCCTCGAGAGGAACATGAAGGTTCTCGTCTGCTAAACACTTCTTAAGGTTGGCTATATAAAATACTGGGTGAACTTTATTAAGCTCTATTGGTAGATCCAACTCGTAGGCTACTGGTCCGATCCTTTTTAGGATTTTAAACGGGCCTACATAGCGTGGTTCCAATTTACCCTTGCGTCCAAATCGAACCACACCTTTCCATGGGTACACTTTTAACATGACCATGTCACCCACGGTAAATTCAAGCGGTTTGCGTCGCTTGTCGGCGTAACTCTTTTGTCGGCTATGAGCTGTGAGAAGGTTATTGCGAATCTGAATGATTTTGTCGGTTGTTTCCTGGATAAGCTCAGGACCAACGATTGAAGAATCCACTGTTGCGCGAATCACGTGGGACTCGCCAATTTCATGCCAGCAAATAGGAGATCGGCATTTACGGCCATACAATGCCTCAAATGGTGGCATCTTGATGCTAGAATGATAACTGTTATTATAGGAGAATTCCACCAACGGTAAATGAGAGTCCCAGTTTCCTCCAAAATCTAAGACACACGCCCTCAACATATCTTCGAGTGTTTGAATTTTCCTCTCAGATTGACCATCGGTTTGAGGATGATAGGCGGTACTGAGATCGAGGCGGGTTCCCATGGCTGCTTGTAGTGATTGCCAAAACCGAGAGAGAAATCTCCCATCACGATCTGAAATGATGTTGAGAGGGATGCCATGCCGACTAACTATCTCGTCGATGTAAATCCGAGCAAGTTGTTCGACCTTGAAATGTTCACGGATGGGAAGGAAATGAGCGGATTTGGTCAAACGATCAATGATTACGCAAATGCTATCGTGTCCCTTAGTTGTACGGGGAAGTTTGGTTACGAAATCCATGGCAATCGCTTCCCATTTCCACTCGGGGATTACCGGTTGGACCAATAGTCCAGAGGGTAGTTGATGTTCTGCTTTGACCCTGGAACATGTAAGACATTTGGCCACGAATAAAGCAATATCCTTTTTCATTCCTGACCACCAATAATTGGTTCTCAGGCCATGATACATCTTATCAGCGCCAAGATGAATGGAATATCGAGTTTTATAGATTTCTTCCATCAGGAAGGTACGAAGATTGTCGCGATCTGGTATCCAGATGCGATCTTGATAATAGAAAATACCATCAGATTTACTTTCCAACTCCCCATCAATTCCCGTGGGCATGTCATTTTCGGTAATTGCCGAGTGTTTGGCTCCTCGAATTCGGTCGCTGAGATTGGACAAGATAGGAGAACATTTTAGATGAAATGCTTTGGCATGTTCTTTTCGGCTTAACGCGCCGGCTACCACGTTTTCCTTGCCCGGATGATAGCGTATTTCACACTCGTAATCATTTAGGAGTTTGACCGATCGTGTTTGTCTCATATTGACTTCCTTTTGATTAAGAATAAGTTGCAAGCTCTTGTGGTCGGTGAAAATTACGCATTTAGTACCGTAAAGGTAATGCCTCCAAATTTTAAGAGCGAAAACCACGGCACCGAGCTCCAAATCATGAGTCATATAATTCCTTTCATGGATTTTGAGTTGTCACGATGCGTAAGCTATAACCTTTCCCCTTTGCATCAAAACACAACCTAGACCGAGATTGGAGGCATCGCAGTATACCACGAAATCTTCGGATCCTTCAGGGAGTGTAAGAATCAGAGCGTCACACAATCTTTGTTTAAGGGTTTGGAAAGCGTCTTCCTGCTTGGGTCCCCAATCAAATGACATACCCTTGCAAGTGAGAAAAGTAAGCGGTAAAGCGATCTTTGAGAAATTTGAAATGAAACGCCGGTAATAGCCGGCTAAACCGAGGAATGACCGAATTTCCTTGGGGGTACGTGGGGCTTTCCAATTCTTGACTGCTTCAACTTTTGCGGGATCGACTAAAATACCATTGTCACTTACAATATGACCGAGGAATTGTACCTCATTTAACCAAAACTCGCATTTCGAAAATTTGGCATAGAGCTGATTTCCTTGCAATGTTTGGAGAGTTAGACGAAGGTGTCTTTCATGGTCTGCCTTTGTCTTGGAGTAAATGAGGATGTCATCAATAAAGACAATAACAAAACGGTCGAGATAAGGTTTAAATACCCGATTCATCAAGTCCATGAATGCCGCAGGGGCATTCGTTATTCGTAATGACCATAGCGGGTTCGGAAAGCGGTTTTGGGGATGTCTTCTTTCCGTACTCGAAATTGGTGATAACCTGAGCGGAGGTCGATTTTTGAGAAGCATGAAGCTCCTTGAAGCTGATCAAAAAGGTCGTCGATCCGAGGTAACGGATATCGGTTCTTGATGGTCAATTTATTTAACTCCCGATAATCGATACACATACGAAAGAACCATCTTTCTTTTTGATGAAGAGAACCGGGGCTCCCTAGGGTGAAGTACTAGGGCGGATAAATCCCTTATCGGTTAATTCTTATAGCTGACTTGCCAATTCTTGCATCTCGGTTGGAGCCAACCGATATGGAGACTTGGCTATCGGAGCAGCCTCAGGAACGAGATCGATGTGGAACTCTAGCTCACGTACTAGAGGGAGTCCAGATACGTCATCGGGAAAGATGTCGGGAAAGTCTTGTACAATCGGAATATCTTCGATCTTCTTTTCTTTGACCTTTGTTTCCACCACATGGGCTAAGAAAGCCATGTATTCTTTACGTAGATATGATCGAGCTTGAGTACATGACATAAGACTAAGCTTTTTTGAACGAGTCTCGCCATAAATACGAAGACTTTGACCATCGGCAAGAGGAATACGAATAAACTTCTCGTAACATACTATTTCAGCATGGTTTTGGGATAGCCAATCCATTCCCCCGATGATGTTGAAGCTACCAAGTTCCATAGGAACTAAATTGTAAGAAAATTTATGACCGCAAAAATCGAAAGTGCAATCTTGGATGACTGCATTGAGTGAAATGTATTTTCCATTGGCAACTTCTACGGTAAAGTGTTCATCAAGAATCGTACGAGGTGTGTAAAGTATGGGTTCAAATTCCAAAGACACAAAACTTTTATCGGCACCTGAATCAAAAAGTACTGACGCATAGCAGCCATTTATGAGAAACGTACCATTTACGACCTTGTTATCGGTCTGTGCTTGGGTTGCGGTAATGACAAATGCTTGGCCTTTGGGAGCTGGAACCTGCATTGTTGGATTTGCCTGGGCTTGAGTGTTAATGATATTGACAAGCCTAGGACACGCGTTTCTGAAATGGGTGGGGTCACCACAGTTGAAGCATGTTCCAGTTGGATACCGGGTTTGTGTTTGCTGATTTGAGGGTAGAGCGAATGGTAGCTGATTTTTTGGTGCACGGCATGTGTCCGCCAAGTGGCCATAACGACCACAAGTCGTACAAAGGCGACATGGGCTGGTGGACATATGGTGATAGTTACAATGGTTACAGAGGGGGTGAGGTCCAGTATACGACTTTTTGTTTGGTTGGGTGACTTGGGTGATAGGAGTAGCAGGGTTAATAACAACATGGTTGTGGTGATGGCTTTTCCGCTTCTTTTTGTCATGTCGGTGTGAGGACTCGGACTTGACAATTAGGGGAGTATCAGGGGTCGGCTTTTCAGTTGTCATCTTTGAACCCTTGCGTGGGAGGACACCATCGTTCATATTATCCTCGTTGAGTTGACCTGCTATTTCAATAGCGGATTCCAGGGTAGATGGCCCGCTGCTGGTCACCGAATCACGGATCTGGCACGGTAACCCTTTGATGTAGCGGCATATTGCAGTTTTCATAGGTTGAACCATGTGAGGTAGGAGTCTTGAAAGATCATATAATCTATTAGTGTAGGTCGCGTTGTCTCCTCCCACCTGTTTCAGATTCCAGAATTCTTCCTCGAGAGTTTGCAATTCGCTGTCCGGGCAGAACTTCTCCATCATGTGTTCCTTTAGTTTTGACCAGGTCATTCCCAAGGCAACAGCCTCTCCTTTTGCCCGTTTTTCTAGGTTCCACCATAAGAGAACATGACCTTGGAGGCACCCTGTAGCGTGACGGACCATCAGGTCCTCAGGGCACTCGCTGTGGATGAAAGTACTCTCCATTTCTTCGATCCATGTGAGGAGTGCGGCGGCACCATCGATGCCTTTGAAGTAAGGCAGATTACAGCTACGAAAGTGCTTAAACGAGCAACGATGAGTGGTTGCTGGAGCTTGCGGCTGAAGAGCTTGAAGATGGGTTGCAATTGTTGGGATGAGATTTGCTACAGCCTTCAGTTGTTACGAGCAGCGTATGGGGGTCGTAATGCCATCTATGAGAAACACGCATATGGACTTGTGAGTTATTTGTAAATTGATTATGGAAATTAAGTTTGTAGACATTGTTGGGTAAAATGATTGTAAAACACTTGTTGGGCCATGGTTAGGAGTGTTGGGCACCTTTTGGGCTTTCCATGGGTACTAAATGTGAAGCATGTACCAATTGCGTGGGCCCCCACAATACTAAGTTTTCACATGTTTTTCCCACTTCTAGGCCCATTAGGGAACTTAATAGTCCAATGAGTTGGCCATTTTGGAGTGTATCCTTTCGGATACGTTTGATAAGGTCGGGTATTTTGATGGCTCAAAAGTAATGTGAATGACGCGCTTTGGCCTATAGGTTTGGGAACTCTCGCCTTTGGTCCCCAGGTAAGCAAACTGGTCCCTCGGTTGATTGGGATGTATACGAATGCTTACCTAGTCAGGACTTTCGGGCTACCGACACCTCCCCCTTCCAGTTACTACGCGTCCATTACTTTGATCCTACCCAACTAGAGTGGATGACTTTTAATTTCCTATGAGCTCTAAGGAATATATATGTATATAAATTTTTATTTTGAAACCATTTGAGTATGTGTGTGATTTTAAGAGAAAGAGGAGAAAATTCACAAGTGTATGCACACATATAAGTGTCGGGAATAATACGTAAGCACATAAGGGAGCAATTAGCACACAAAGGTATTCCTAGGATTTTCTAAGTGCGAATTGCATGCAGTTGTGCGTACATTTTATAAACTAGCATACGAGAGGACCCTAGAGGCTATAGACTAGGTCAAGGCAATTAACCTAATTCCCTATAGTCAAGGGCTCTGATACCAATCTGTCACACCCCGATCCTTGGCAGAATCGATCAAGGCGTGATATATTGTTCAAAGTCTCATGACAACTATGTTATAATATGATTAGATTCAATTAAGTACTAAGTATGCAAACAAGATCCACAACATACAAATACAAATCCAATTACAACAACATTTATTACATCAAATTTAAATAGTCTTGTGGGTTTCTAAGGTACACCCTACTTTTCATCAACTTCATTCTTCAAATCTGCATCATGGGTAAAAACAGGTCAACTACGAGAGTTGGTGAGTAATCTAGTTTTATTAAAAAAAATTGTGAGTTTGAAATATTTATAATTTGAAACTTGTTTTCTTTGGAAGTCGACAAGCAAGTATTATTGACATAACGGTTTATAAATCAAAAATTGATTAACAATGATAACAACAACAATAAGTCCTCACCCTATATATACATATATATATATGTATATATATAGGATGGAGCATCTAATCATCATACACACTCAACCACGTGCAATCAATCACCTTAGCGTCCCAAGGCGGGGTGGCCAACCCAATAGCGCTATTATTGTCCATAACGTACCTCAAGAATACGAGAATATAATTAATAGTTTTGGCTTAGGAATCGATAAACGGGAATATAGTTTTAATAAAAATAATTAGACACATATTCTTATATTAGATGAATTAACAATAATCTAAATTTTGTTTTGAATATTAATGTATTTATATGTTAAATGAATTTTAAATTGAATTAATTACTTTGCTTAATTAATTTATATTGTCACTTTAGGCAAGATTTTAATAATTTCTTATTAAAATAATAACTAGTCAAATTATAAGTATTTACAGATTTTATATATTATTTATATGAAATAATCATTAAAAATGCATTTTTACATGCTTAAGTACTTAGGAAAATTGTTTTAATGAGTAAATAGTATTGAAAAATTCGGAAATTATTAGGAAATCATTATTTCACATAATAGTAATTACTGTAAAATTTTCATATTTTTAGGAACTGGTTTAGTATTTATTTATTATTTTATTGATTAAACAACATCAAAATTCGGGAAAAATAATAAGTGATCCCTACAAATTCTGAAAATTTAAGAATAGTTTGCTAACATTATAGTGAGCATACTGTAAATGTTTTGGATATTTGTGACTATGGGAAGTATTTCTTATGTTTTTCATTATTAATTAAGCAATAAAATCATAAATAATAGTAAAAGATTAATGGAAATTCATTAAACTTTTTATTTATGTTTAACATGCTATATAGGATATTCATATAAGGTTTTGTAATTTTTGGACATGTGTAGCTATTTATTATCAATTTAAATCATTAAACTATCATTAAATCGGGAAAAATAAGCAAACTTTCTTAAAAAAAATTTGTAAATTTTGTCATGGAGTCTCTATAATGTTAATAATGTGCGAAGCATGAAAAAATCTAGTTTTTGACGTACATAACTATATTTTGCTATTTATTTATTTACAACAAAATAAAATACAAAATAAGAATCAAACCGTAATATAAATGCATGAAACTTCATAAATCCACTTTACTCAATATATGGGTCATTCCAGAATGTCCCCAGAATTTATTGACTGTAAAAAGTATTTTATGTGAATTATTGCCCTATTTTATTGCAATAATTATAGTAATTCAATAAAAATAAGTTATTTTCTAAAAATTTCCAGAACTTCTTATTTTATTGATGAGAGTCTGAGAAAAATCAGGTTTATGCATAAAATGAGTTTTAGATATTTTGGTGGATTTAATTTGTTTCATTCATGAATTTGAGACTTTTAACAACATACCTTGATGAATGCTTCAAGAGGGATGAAGATTTGAGTATATTGTAGTGTTCTTAGCTAAAATATGAAGATTTCTATGAGGAATTTCGAGATTGAGAGTGAGAGAAAGAATAGAAATGGTTTGAATGGTGATGAGAATAATGTTTTGAGAGAAAAATGAAAGGAAAGATGATGGGAGGTGTGAGTGGGAGACAATGAGAATAACCTTTTACTTTTGGTGGTCTTCATAATTCCCCACTAACACAAGCATCTTAAGAGTTTTATAAAATTTAATGTAGTGTTTATAAATATAGAGTTTTTATAAAAAAAATAGGTTATTATTGGATTATAACAATCTACTTTGATTTGAAGTTTAATTATAGCATTCAAGTTTGATTCTTTTAATTTAATTAGAGCATCATACTTTGATTTGATTTTAATATGGTATCATAATTTAATTTGATTATAGTTATAACGTTATACTATGCTATATTGCTATTAACGTCAATTTATATCGTAGTGTAAGGGTTTTGATCCTATTAGCATCAAGAAATCTCGAGTATGGTTTATTAAATTTCTAATTGGGTTGGGTTGATCCGAATCCATTTTAGGCGGATGTCACAGTGATGATATTTCGAAACTCTATGCCAGTGATCTTTGCTACAACACTAGTAGTATATGTGAGGCATCAACAACCATTCTTACATACAAAGTTTTTAATTCAAGAGTTGGATGATCCAGTGTAATAAACCATACACTGATGACAATTCGAAAGTCTAGCCGATGGGATGTCTTGTAACCAAGATATATTACACGCTCGTACCACTATTGACCATAAACTTTCTTCTAATGAAGATGTGCGTGACTCAATGTGATTTTACATTGCATTGATGAAATATCGAAACTCTAGGTCAGTGATCGTTGTTGCTTACCACAATAGCTGTGAGACCCCAACAACCTTACCGTATTTAAAATTGGCACTAGGATGGCACACTCAGCAGAGTTTGGATACCATTAAACGTCTCGCCAAGAGCCAAGTCAACTTCTTGACTTGTCAACTGCATTGAGATATTTGATCAAGGATATGCAGTGGCCAAAATCAAAACGGCCACGAGTAGTTCTCCGATAGTCAAACAATCGCAATTGCGTTCCTGTAGGTTCACACAGATACGGTGAGAAGTCTCGTCCGGAGCCAAGGCTGGGTCCCTGAACAATTGTGGTGAGAGTTTTATGACTCTATGACCCACTGGATTTGCGGTCATAATTCATATCGAGAAGCGTCAGACAAAGTGAAGTTCAAAAGTTTCGACATGAATAATCTGTTACCGAAGAAGATGAATCATAACTCCATGTGACTGCGTTGAATTCCTCCTCAATCAGTTTGTTGCTACATCTACATCTTTATGTGATCAAGAATAGAAGATGAAGAGTCAGACGCCCGTTCAAGTCAAAGGCAAATCAAAAGCTGGATATGCTGATTCTGTTGGATTAGGTGTCTAAGCCATTACTAATAATTAGTATTTGCCTAATTAATAGTAGCACAGTCCATTTGGGTTGTCCTCATGGCTGGAGGTTGTTGGAAAGTTAAGTAGAGAGAAATGGTTGATTTATTATATGACTAATAAATCAAGATATTGTTTGTTGATATATTATGGAGATAATATATTAATTAGAAATAGTATTGTTTGATTAATAATTAATCAGAAATTAATTGGATTAATTTCTGTGACATTAATTGGATTAATCAGGAGGTCAGGGATTATAGTCGTACGAATTCAATAGTTGAATTGGGCGCGCGGCGCGCCAATGTAAAGGCTGCGACGCGCGTACATATCCGTACGAATTCAATATTTGAATTGGGACGCGCGGCGCGGCAATGTAAAGGCCGCGGCGCGCGTACACATAATCCGGAAAATGGGCTGCGGCTAGGGTTTCTAGCTTTACCCTTTGGTTCCCTATAAATAGGGAGCCCTAGGCCTCATTATCAGTTGCTCATTCTATTATTTCTCTCTGGAATATCGATCCATAATCCTCTTGGCTTGGGTGTGATCTCATTTGAGGCAGGATACTTTTGCTGCTCAGCTTCCAGAAAATTCTAAAAGGTTGGTTTCTCTAATTTTATTCTTTTAGTTAATTTTCTTATGGCCTTTAAGTTTTGTTATATGTTCAATTAGAAGAAAACATAGATCCTTATAGGTTGCATGTGAACTTAGGATTTTTAGTTCATGGTTGCAGAAAACCTTTCAGTGGTATCAGAGCCTGTCTTGTTTTCTTGTTGAATTGATATAACTGCTTTAGAATTTAAAGCTTATAAACTCTAATTTTTATGTGGATCGATTTCTTGGATTAGGGTTTTGGAAACCCTAATCCCCCCATGTAATTTTCGATTTTGGCTTTTAGGGTTTTAGAAGGTTTTCTATTTTTGGTAACTTTATTTGTTAATTAAATGGATAACCTTAAACCCCATTATTTGAATTCGATTTTTAGGGGGTTTAGGATAGGTTTTAATTAATTTGATTAATTTGGATAAACCTATGTTCAACTGAATTAATTTAATTAATTGTTAATTAAAAGATAATTCAAAAGGATTTAATTAATTTTAAATTGTCGAAAATTAATAGAAAAATCCAGAAAAATATTTTAAAATGTTTAAAATATTTAGATTTAATTAATTTAATTAATTGGTAATTAAAATTGATTAAATCGAATTTAAGGTTTAATTTAATTCAAAATTTAATTGTTAAATTTGGTAAAATTAAAAGATAAACCTTGAATATTTTAAAGGGTTTTAAAATACATCTTATATATGCTATTAATTGTTAATACTATATGTATAAGATAAAATTGGTCAGTCGATTCAATAGTAGGCCTCATTCACGAAGCTGGTCTATAAAGTGGGTATAAGGAGGCTGCCTATAAAATGGCAGTCTAATGGGTGATCACTCTCACCCACCGATCGCCTGATCAGTGGAGGGTCGTTAGCCGAACAGTTTTGATAGGACCACATAATCATTAAAAGTATAATGATCAAAGTACTAGACCCTTTACACAAAATCCCAATCTAGTTACTTTAAGAAAAATGTGAATTTGATGCTACCCCATGAAATTGCACATTGCACTTTATGAAACGTTGGTGGAGCGTGTGTGGTTTACCGGCACACCAATGGGGGTTCATAAAGAGTGGCAATGGGTGTCTCGGGTGTTATCATTGTTGATGGAGCGTGTGTGGTTTACCGGCACATCAATTTGAGATGATAATGGACCCCGAGAGTACCAAGCTAATTTGCATGGTTATTCACACCCGGTTTGTGATCCTCGGCATCCCAGTCACAAACGGTGGGCCATATCCGAGATTAAACATGCTATTGAACAGTTCAATATATATCAAAAGAAACTAGGAATTCCATTTATAATAAGATTATTTTTCCGCGGTGGAATTGGCTGAATCGTCATTCGCCTACCTTTATAAAATTTGCTTATAGATTACGGCATCCCTCTTCTATGTTGCAAATTGTTATAGTTGGATCCTAGCCTTATTTTATATTGGGTTATTATAAGGACCGACAAGTATCTAATTAAACTTACCTTCTTTTATAGATGTCTTCTGCTGATCAATCCGCTCCCCACTCAAACTCCAGTGTTCCCTCAATCCTCTCATTGTGTTCAAAGGTTCAATTGAACGGGACAAACTACAATGACTGGATTAGAAATATCAAGATGGCTCTAAGGTACGAGAACAAGGAGTATGTCCTCGAGACTGAGCTTGTCGATATTGACCCTGAAATTGCTACTCCCGAGGAGATTGCCTCGTACCAAAAACATTCTGATGATGCGACCAAAGTGGCCTGCATCATGATCGCCACAATGAACCCCGAATTGCAGAGGATATACGAAGACTACTGGCCCTTTGAGATGCACAAGGAGCTTGCGGAAAAGTTCCGCAAGCAAGAGCGCATCGAGAGGTGCGAGGTGGTCAAGGACTTCACGAACAGCAAACCTAAAGATGGAGAGTCCATCTGCACTCATGTGCAAAGAATGCAAGGTTACGTGGAGCGGCTTAGAAAGCTTGCGATGCCTGTACCGGAACAGTTGGCCGTTGACATAGTGCTTAACTCGTTACCGAGTTCTTATGACCAGTTCAGGCTGGCTTATCATTTGAACAACAATCAGGCTAATATTACTGAGTTGCATCACATGCTTCGAGTAGCTGAGGACGGGATGAAGGGTAAAAGTGTACCCTCGGTTAATCAGCTCGTCCTAGCCATCGGAAGTGGCAAAGGAAAGAAAAGGAAGGGCCCTCCTAAGCAAAATTGGAGGGAAAAGGTTCAGGTCGGGTCATCCAGTAATGGCTCGAGAACCAAGTCTTCCCAAATTCCTTGTGTGGCCAACCCCGATGAAGCAAACTGTTTTTACTGCAAAGAGAAGGGCCATTGGAAGAGAAGCTGCCCCAAATACTTGCAGGATGTCAAGGATGGGAAAGTAAAGCCATCGACAGCAGGTATATTCACTATCTCTAAAAACTCACCATCTTCTAATTCTTGGGTCCTTGATACAGGATGTGGTTTTCACATTTGTTCTGATCTGCAGGGCCTAAAGGAAAGCAGGGAGGTGGAGCACGGTAGACTGAACTTGATCATGGGCAATAGGAGATCGTCCCCTGTTACCAAGATCGGCATTTACAGTTTAGTGCTTAGTAGTGATGTTAGTATAGAGTTATTTAATTGTTGCTATTCGCCAGAAATGGCAAGAAACATTATTTCATTTCACGCATTGTTCAGACAAGGATTTCAATTTTCTTTTGATAATAAAATTGGCTCGATTTCTGTTTTCAAAAATGGTATTTTGATTTTTACTGCTTATCCTTGTGATGGTGTGTATGAAACTGTTGAATGTGTTGACAATTTAGGACATAGTGTAAATTATATTGATTCTACTAGTGGTGTAGAAAAGGCATGTCTGTGGCATAGTCGGCTCGGGCACATCAGCAAGAAACGCATCGCCCAACTCCAAAAGGATGGAGTGTTGGAATCATTCGACCTCAGGTCGGATGATGTATGCGAATCTTGTCTGTTGGGCAAGATGACTAAATCACCTTTCAAAGGATCTTTTGAAAGAGGTGAGGGTCTGCTGGACATTATTCACACGGATGTGTGTGGTCCATTCAGATCAACCACAAAGGATGGCACGCGGTTCTACGTGACCTTTACCGACGATTTTAGTAGATACGGTTATATCTACTTGATCAAGCACAAGTCGGACACCTTTGAAAAGTTCAAAGAGTTTAAGAACGAAGTAGAGAATCAATTAGGCAGGAAGATAAAGATGCTCAGGTCCGACAGAGGCGGAGAGTATCTAAGTATCGAGTTCCTAGACTATCTAAAGGAATGCGGAATAGTTTCACAGTTGACACCTCCCAGGACACCACAGTTGAACGGTGTTGCAGAGAGGCGCAACCGAACCCTGTTGGATATGGTTCGTTCCATGATGAGTCGAGCTTCACTTCCCATTCACTTATGGGGGTATGCCTTAGAGACTGCCGCCCATATCCTCAATCTTGTCCCAACTAAGAAGGTTGCTAAAACACCTCATGAGATGTGGACGGGGAAAGTTCCCTCGTTGGCACATATCAAGGTCTGGGGTTGTGAGGCTTTCGTTAGACGAGAGACTCAAGACAAACTCGCAGACAGAAGCGAAAGGTGTTTCTTCCTTGGTTATCCCAAACAGTCATTTGGATATCTATTCTACAGACCGAGCGAGGACGTGGTCTTTGTAGCTAGACGAGCGGTCTTTCGAGAGAGAGAGCTCATATTCAAAGAGGACAGTGGGAGTACCATTGATCTGGAAGAAATTCAAGAGTCATCAGATGATGCAACCTTAGGAGAAACTAGCAACCAACATGAGGAAGAAGTTCCTGTTGCTCCGACAGATGTATCCTTACCTCTTAGGCGTTCCGGTAGGGTTAGCATGCCACCCGAGTTTTATGGGTTCCATATAACTTCGGATGGGGACACGTTTGTCAGTGATAGGACACTGATAAATTTGGATGAACCAGCTAACTACCAGGAAGCAGTAGCGGGCCCTGAGTCTGCAAAGTGGAAAGAGGCCATGGATAGCGAGATCAAGTCCATGTATGACAATCAAGTTTGGAACTTGGTTGACAACGTACCGGGTCGAAAGACAGTCGGATGCAAATGGATCTTCAAGAAGAAGACCAACATGGACGGAAAACTACACACTTTCTAGGCAAGACTGGTTGCGAAGGGCTTTACTCAAACCCCAGGGGTTGACTATGACGAGACCTTCTCACCAGTAGCCAAGATAAAGTCTATTAGGATTATGCTAGCCATAGCTGCGTTTCATGACTATGAAATTTGGCAGATGGACGTCAAAACCGCCTTCCTTAATGGAAAGCTGACTGAGGATGTTTACATGAATCAGCCAGAGGGTTTTGTCGATGCAAAGTATCCTAATAAGGTGTGTAAGCTTGAGAGATCAATCTACGGATTGAAGCAAGCTTCTCGCAGCTGGAATCTTTGTTTCCATGAGAAAGTCAAAGAGTTTGGTTTCTCTAGGAGCGAGGATGAGTCCTGCGTATATGTCAAGGCTAGTGGGAGTATAGTCACCTTTCTGGTGCTGTATGTCGATGACATACTGCTCATGGGAAACGATATTCCAACCTTGCAAGGTGTCAAGGCTTGGCTTGGGAAATGTTTCGCCATGAAGGACCTAGGAGAGGCTGCCTATATTCTCGGGATAAGAATATTGAGAGATAGGAAGAAAAGACTAATTGGACTTAGTCAGGGTACATACTTGGAAAAGGTACTGAAAATGTTTAGTATGGAAAATTCCAAGAAGGGAGAGCTGCCTATCCAAAGTAATGCAAAATTGAGTAAGACTCAAAGTCCGAGTACAGACGAAGAAATAGCTGAAATGAGTCGGGTACCTTACGCTTGGGCTGTAGGATCGATCATGTACGCAATGACGTGTACTCGCCCTGACGTGGCCTTTGCTTTAAGCATGGTCAGTCGGTACCAGGGTAACCCTGGAAGGGCGCATTGGATAGCTGTAAAGAATATACTCAAGTATCTGCGAAGAACAAAGGACATGGTGTTAGTCCTTGGAGGCAGTGATACATTGAGAGTTGAAGGATATACGGATGCCAGTTTTCAGACGGATAGAGACAGTGATCGGTCTCAGTCTGGCTGGGTATTCCTTCTGAACGGAGGAGCAGTAACTTGGAAAAGTTCCAAGCAAGATACGGTGGCTGATTCTACATGTGAATCAGAGTATATAGCAGCAAGTGAAGCGTCAAAGGAAGCGGCTTGGCTGAAGAACTTCATCGGTGACCTTGGAGTAGTCCCGAGTATTCAGGAGCCCGTGGAACTGTTCTGCGATAACGAAGGTGCGGTCGCCTTGACAAAGGAACCGCGAGACCATGGAAAGTCCAGGCATATCGACAGAAAGTACCACTACTTTTGTCAATACTTTATCATTGTGTTTCATTTTGCATGTTTCACTTTCTGAATAATTGGATTATTCAAATATCCACAGTCGATTACACCTTTTGGGAGTAAGTGTGAAGTAAGACTGTCATGAATTGGTAATAGATTGTCTAAGGAGTTAGACATTGCAATTAGATTGCTGCACCATTCGTGAGTACTTGGAAATGGAGATTTGAGTATTGGATAAACCCGCGCTCAATGGATTGCTTCATGGATTTCATCACGAGCAATGTTGAGACGATAATATCTTTTGATCTTTAAGCTAAGACATATGAGTTATGATTTATTAGACGGTTATTCATTGATAATATGAAAACGCATCGGTAACTCGGTGTTATAAAACGTATTGTTGTGAGTGATTTGTCTGGTAAAAGACATAAGTATATGAGTCGAAGCTTATTCGTCCCTTGACCCTAACGGAGAACAGATATCTGTAGGCCTCTCGATGAATTTGAAGTTGACTAAAATGGTTGGCCAACCAGGACTAAATTGGTAGTCTAAGAGTCATATGCAAACCGGATATCGAGGAACAGTGAATCAGACCAGGATTGACTTTAATCCATGTCTTGAGTCTGAAAATATCTTGTTGGACGGAGGATCATCTGATCACTTATCTATGGACAGAACTGATTAGATCAGAGTTTGGCAATGGTTTCTAGGAAGCTAAAAGTGCTGGTTAATTAGAGGTTAAATTGGTAATTATAGTCATAGACTTATCCAAGTGGGAGACTGTTGGATTAGGTGTCTAAGCCATGACTAATAATTAGTATTTGCCTAATTAATAGTAGCACAGTCCATTTGGGTTGCCCTCATGGCTGGAGGTTGTTGGAAAGTTAAGTAGAGAGAAAGGGTTGATTTATTCGAGGAACTAGAGGATCTTGTGTACCCGACTTTTTATATTAAAATATGCATTGACGATCGAATCTCCTCGTGCTTTGTGTTTGTGATTGATACCTCGTGTTCTAGCGATTATATAGGACCCACAGTTAAGGAGAACTTTAGTTCATCAGATGGTTTTGACTTGGTTTAAATAAAAGTTGTTTTAAATAAAAGTAATTTTAAATGTTACTTTGGAAAAAAGTTATTGTTATTACATCTATGAGACTTGTACATAACAATAGTGTTGTCTCCGGAATCTAAGTTAGTGCAGAATACGTAATGGATGTGGAAGGATAGAGTTCCGAAAGGTAAGTTTCGGAAGATGGACAAGTCCGAAGACTTGAGGATTGCGGAAGTTTTAGATAATTACTTAAAATGGATCAATAGCTCAACAATATAATAAAAAGCACAAACAGTTAATAAGCTAGAAAAGTAAAGACAGAAAGATTAGATTGCATGAAATGTAAGAGCAAGAACAAGAACAAATATGAACAGCAATAGTTGATGGAATGAGAGGATTTATATATATTTATCAATGAAAGTTTTACAAATTGTCTCTCAAGATCATGATGACTGAAGATGGACTTGGTCTCCCTTTTATAGACTAAAGGAAGACCTTCGGACAATATCCTATGGACTGAAGAGCAGAAAACACATCTCTCGTCAGTCAGAAAATATGGATAAATTTAATATAATAATACAATGTCAGACTAGGGTGGCTTATCTAGCATAAACTAATATAAAAAGTACACGGACATGCTTCTAAAAGGCCACGCCTGATCTAGTCTAATCATTCCCTACAAGTTGAAGTGCTTATCCATTTGTCTTATCTTCAATTCTAGTCTTCAGATCTTCAGTCTTCTTTGTAGAATGTTTAAGTATAATAGTCTACAGAAGTTACTTAAATTGCTAATCCGAAATCCTGATTGGATTTCGGAGTCTGGTCGATTCTGATTCAGGTAACTTCAGAACATGGTCTTCTAAGTCTTGATCGATCTTCTGAGTGAGTTCGGAATGTAGGAGAGAAAGTCTTCAAAGAGAATCTCGGCGTAATCTATCTCGTATCCTGTAAATAAGCTCCAAAGTAGTTCTAGAAGACGTTTACTTAACTGGTCTGTACCACCAGTCCTACCAGTTAAGCACTTAATCATGTAGTGGATTAAGCATTGCCAGGGAGGCGAGATGTATCCTTTGGAAAGTTGGTATAATTTAACCAACTTGTATGCATACCCCTTTCTAATCATGGTTTCAAGTTGATGTGGGGAAGGATGATCAAATTTGGCTTCGTGATATGGGAGATGGAGGGCTGCTGCAAATACTTTCTTATCCAATGGAACTTCCTTTCCATCTACCACGGTAATCGTATAAGTATTTTGTACCTTTTTTGCTGACATTACAATCTTGTCTAGTAAGGACACTGGAATTTCTGGAGCCGGATCAAAAAATGCTCGTGCTAGTTTGTGTCGGGAAAGAATGTGAATCAACACTCTTAAATGTTCTTTGTAAAGTGAGATATTCCCTTAAATGTTGAGATTAGAGACAGCGACCAGAACGATGTTGTCGTCAGATCCACCACTTTTGGATGGGGCAGCCATTAACATGTTTCTAAGATCGGTAAGGGCAAAACATACTCAAAAGTTAGGAAAATAATCAAGAACAGTTAGACCAAAGCATTACCATTCAAAGTTCCTCTTTTGTGAAAGTAAGGTTTTCGTTAATGAGAACAAACAGGAGAACTTTTTATTTAAACATCATGTTCATATTTTGCATAAATTATTGGAGGGTGATGTGTTTACCTGAATAGAGATATCGTGAGATAGAAAGAAGATCGAAAGAGTGTGAGAACAGAGGATGAGTGCAAGAATCTAGGGTTTCGCAGGAAATCTTGGAGAACCAGACGGTGGCGATGGTGTAGAAGATGATTGAGTACAATCGTTAGTGAATAAGGTTGAAGATTGAGAGAGAGAGAGAGAGAGAAGTTTGAGCTTATAAGGGAGAGGAAGCAATGAAGAAGATGAAAAAGGGATGGGAAAGGTTAAAGTAAAATTTTTGAAATTCGTGAGGAACCGCTGGATATAGAATGAAGAGATGTCGATTGGACATTTCAGAAAAGCTTTCGCTTGGAATTTAATGTCAAGCGATGATTAAACAGTATGGTCCACTCAGAGAGGGACACGTCTGACACATCAATCGATTTATTAACAATATTATGAGAATTAAATACTAATAATTGGAAATTCAATGCAACGATATTTAAAGCACACTCCTTCAATTAATTTGTCGTACCTAATGTTGGATGAAGAAGGAGTACAAAAGGATTAAGGAACAGAAAATGTGTACCTTGATTCTGAGAGAACGTGTTCTGAGAGTTCCGTTCATGGAGAAAAATATTGTTAAGTTCTGAGGGTTGAAGAAAGTTTTAGATTTGAAGTTTGAAAAATTCAAAGATTTTATATTGAACGTGGTTACTCAGAAACTTGGACGAGATTCAGAAGTCTGAAACCAAACGAGCATGCACAGAAATTAGAAACTCAGAAATTCGATACTGCGCTTGGTTAGTCAGAGATGGAGTCTGTCAGAAGTGAAATTTGATACGAGGTTCATTTTGAAATTCAGAAAATGTAAGTTCCGAAAGTATAGGTCAGAAAGCTTTAAGTTCTAAAACTTAAGAGATTAAGGAGGTTGTTTAATTTTGAAGAACGTAGAGTTTTAAATTAGACTTTCTCAGAGATTGAGTGTTTCTGAAAGAGATCCTTCAGAAAAGTACTTTTAAACGAGGTTGTCTGAGAGAAGATTCTGAGAATAATTTGTAGTTTCTGAGAATTGAAAGGGAGGTTAAGGTTCTGAGGATGGATAGATTCAGAACTCTAAGAAAAAACGAGGTTGTCTTTAGAAAAAAGTTCAGAAACTTGGAAGTCCGAAATGAAAAGTTCAGAAATAAATGAGATTAGGGACTCAGAGATTAAAAATTAAACAAAAAGAAAATAAATGCGTCAAGTCCAGAAATGATGAGAGCGACGTAAGTTCTGAGTACATGTGTCAAAGATCTTTGCAGAAACCATTATTTACACCGGCGGATGTGAAAAATCTGTCTAATCAATCGTCTTTAGCATTGAAGGGTGTATTAAAGATCTGTCAACCTCATGATTACTTCCAAGAAATTGTTCGGCGCTAAGATGGAAGAGTAATCGATCATTTGCTTGCCTATAAAATGAGAGTGAGCTTAATGGTAAAACTCACATAGATAAAATATTTAACACCAAATCTACGGCGGGGTCATCAAGGGGGTGTGGAACCACAGGTATGAGGTGCGAATGACCACGCTTACAGATGGAGAGACTGGAGGTCCGTTGACTGTCTATGTGGGGTTTCCCTTTTTGCAGCCTGTTCCACCGAAGATAGTGGTGGAATATAAGCAGTTTGACCTCGCTGAGGTCTGGTATCGCCGGGGATAGTGGCCGGCAACGATTTCCAGGACAACCGCCCATAACCTGTTCCATGTGATGCTGGTGGATGGGACTCGGTTGTTCGTGGACGAGTCGGAGCTGTGAATCCATCAACGATATCACCTTGGGGATCCTCTAATGTGGCAGTACTATAAACTTTAGGAAATGATGTAATTTTATTTTGTTGTTTTGAATCATTTTCTAATAAATGAAATCTGCCTACGTTTGGTTTGTGAGTCTTTAACAATTTGTAAAATGAGACAAACACACAATACAAATAATTGACATATATGGTAAGAAAAGAAGACCTTAAAAGAGAGATATTTTTATAGAAAAAAATAAAAAAAATAACCGACACAAATGAGTGATTGCACGAAGTTCCGAAAGTTATTTTGGAGCTTCTGAAAAATGAGAGATTCAGAGGGTGTTACGTTCTAAAAATAGAGATTTACGATCTGAAGATATTTTTCAGAGATTGTGACATTCGGAAACCAAAATTGAAAGATATTTATTTGACATAAGGTAAATCATTCTCTGAAAAAGTCTTAATCAGGATTCAGCATTCCGAACATTTCCAGAAAATTTTGAAATTTTGTGGAATCTAATGCCTTGGTAAAAGCATCAGCTACGTGTTCCTCACTAAGAATAAAGTATAGTTCAATATTACCTTGTAAAATTTGATCTTTAATAAAATGATATCTAAGGTCGATATGTTTAGTCATGGAGTGCTGAATGGGATTGTGAGATATGGCTATTGCACTCTTGGAATCACAGTAGATGGGGACTTGAAGAAATCTGTATCCATAGTCCAGTAGCTGAGTCTTCATAAAGAGTACCTGTGAGCAACAAGTAGAAGCAGCAACATATTCTGCTTCTGTTGAGGAGAGACTAACACAATTTTGCTTTTTTGATGACCAGCTCACGAGCCTTCCACCCAGAAATTGACAGCCTCTAGAGGTGCTTTTTCTATCTAGTTTACATCGTGCATGGTCTGAGTCAGTAAAGGCTTGGAGCTTGAAGTTGTCTCCGATGGGATACCATAGACCCATTGCCTTTGTGCCTTTAAGATATTGGAAGATTTGCTTCACTGCAGTCAGATGCGAGAGCTTCGTAGCTGCTTGATATCTTGCACAAATACAAGTGGCAAACATGATGTCAGGTCTGCTCGATGTTAGGTACAGGAGGGAGCCAATCATTCCACGATAGATTTTATGATCTACTGGTTCGCCTTCGGGATCTACAAAGATTTTATGATTGGTGGATATGGGAACGTTTGCAGTGGAGCAATTCTCAAGGGAGAACTTCTTTAGCAATTCATTCGTGTATTTTTTTTGGTGAATAAATATGCCTCTGCTTGTTTGTTTGATTTGAGTCATAAAAAGAAATTGATTTCCCTGTTCATGCTCATATGAAATTTATCAGTCATAACTTTAGCAAACTCATCAACCATAGTTTGATCTGTGGATCCGAAGACGATACCATCCACGTAAACTTGTACAATCATTATATGTTTCTGATGGGATCATACAAAGAATGTAAGATCAATGGTTCCTCTTCTATATCCTGATTTTACTAAGAAATTCGACAAAGTTTCATACCAGGCTCTTGGTGATTGCTTCAATCCATAAACAACTTTATTTAATCGATACACGTGGCTAGGACGAGATAGATCTTCAAAGCCAGGAGGTTGCTGAAAATAGGCAACCTCCTGAAGATCACCTTGCAAAAATGCACTCTTCAAGTCCATTTGATGAACAATGATGTTTTTGTGAGCAGCATAGGCTAGGATGATTCTGATGGCTTCTAGCCTTGTCACGGGTGCATATGTCTCATCATAAACAAGTCCTTCAATTTGACTATATCCTTTTATGACAAGTCTAGCATTGTTTCTGACCCATGTCGTCTAGCTTGTTTCAAAAGACCCATCTTGTGCCGATAATAGTGTGATTTGCTGGTCATGGCACAAGATCCCATACCTTGTTTCTCTCAAACTATGCTAACTCTTCTTGCATGGCTTTTATCCAGTCATCATCGTCCAGTGCATCAAAGATGGTCTTTGGCTCAAATTTGATGATGTAAGAAGCAAATGACATTCATCCTGAATTGTTTTCTTGGATCTTGTCTGAACTCCAGAAAAGGGATTTCCAATGATCTGGTTCGGAGGGTGGTTCCGAGTCCACTTGTGGAGCCTCGGAATCAGTGCTGGATCGGATTCAGGAGGCGCAATGTCCTAAATGAATTCGGGGTTCTCAGGAGTTACATCTGGAATATGTGATTCTTCAGCAGATATCTCTTCATCAGCTTGAAATGTGAAGATGGGTGCATCATTGGAAGCATCTGCTATGGAGTTGTTTCTTTCATCTCCTGAGTGTTGATGGTCCGCCTCAGATTGTGGGATTCCATCAACATGAGTTGGGAACGGGAGGTCCCCCTCAACTTGTGCTGGGAGCAGAGGTTTCCCAAATGATCCTTGTTGTTCTTAATGAAGCAACGACAACCAAAAATATGAAAAAAATTAACGTTGGGTTTTCTCCCATTTATGATTTCGTATGAAGTCATCTAAAGTCGTTTGTTGATAGTTGAATGGTTCTGAACAAAACATGCTGTTGCTATGGCTTCTGCCCAGAAGGATAATGGATGGTTTGCTAAGTTTAGCATTGATCGAGCTACCTCAACTAGAGTCCTGTTCCTTCTTTCCACTACACCATTTTGTTGAGGTGTATACGGAGCTGAGAAGTTATGCTCGATTCCTTTTGAAGTCAAGAACTCCTCAACTTGTCGGTTGCTGAATTCAGTTCCATTATCACTTCTAATTCTTCTTACTGGTAGTTGCACTTTGAGCCTAATTGATTTAATGAAATTTCGGAGCTCCAAGAAAGTGTCTGATTTTAACCTTAAGAAAAACACCCAGGTAAAGCGGGTGAAATCATCCACAATAACCAGAATATACTTTTTTTGGTTCAGACTTGCAACTATTGAAGGACCACAAAGATCGATATGGAGAAGTTCTAGAGGATGGGAGATGCTTGAATCAGAAATTGTCTTGTGAGGTTTCTTCTTCTGTTTGCCTAGTGCACATGCTGCACATAGATTTTCGTTGTCGAATTTTAGAAGTGGAATTCCTCTGACCATCTCTCTAGTCACTAACTGATTCATGTATCAAAAGTTCAGATCTGCTAACTTCCGATGCCAGAGCCAGCTAATTTCGGAATGTGCCTTCGAATGTAGACACAATCTAGGCGTTCCAACGAATAAATAGATGTCTAGAGGAAACATATTGATATATCTCGGAGACTTCACTAAGCACTCGTCTTGGGTACCAGTCATGATATAGCTGAACTCATTATCAAATTCTACCAGGAGACCTGTGCTGACCAGTTGTCCTACGCTAACAAGATTGTGTTTGAGTCCTAGAACGTAGGCAAATTTCTGAATGGTGAAGTTTCCATTTGTTAATACCCTGTATCCTTTGATGATTCCATTTGCATCGTTTCCAAATGTTACGTATCCTCCATGATTGACTTCTCGATAGTCCCTCAAAAAGTCCAATCTCCCAGTCATATGCATTGAGCAAGCACTATCAATTAGCCATTCGTCATCTTGCTCTTCTGCACTGAAAGCCTGAAAATTTACACAGTTAGTTTAGGCACCCAAACTTGCTTGGGGCCAATGATTTTTGTAGACTTGGGAGATTAGTTCCTAATTGTCCTGTTCTGAGAAGTTTCAACTTCTGGGACATTAAGTATTGAGTCAGAAGATTTATGTTCAGAAGGTGATGTCTTTATAACCCATTTTGGACAATCCGTTTTGGAGATTTCTGACAGAGATTTTTGTCGTGATGGTTGAAAGTTTTAGGACAGGAAAATTTTGAAAATGTTTTGCAACAATGACAGTAGGTATTATTTTGTTGTCTTTTCAAGATTTTCATAACCTGTTGGAAATTTTTGGAATTTTCCTTCTTAGGTGTTGAGTCATAAATGAGATTGAGTCAAAGACGCTGATCGGATTTATCGCCATATTTAGTGCCTTTAGTTTAGCTATCGGTTATGGAATGGGCCTATCCTTCCATACTTAGTTTTTGTATATATAACATGCACGTACCCTAATTAGGGTTAACTTTTGTAATCTCTTTACGGCACTCATACAGAATAGTTCACTTCGAATTGTTCTTGAGTTGCATATTAATCATTCGACATCAGTTCTTCATATTGTGTGTTCCTGTATCTTGTTTGTCATTCATATTCCGCATTGTTTGAATCTAGATCCAGCTTTTTAATTCAACAATTGGTATCAGAGCAGGAGATAGTGTTATTCACATATCTGTCTCTGATCATCTTCATTGTTTTGATCGATTTTAGATATCAGATCTTGATCCTTACGTTAGATTCTACTTTTGATCTATCATTACACTTCTGATTCAAACTATAAACAAGTTCACATGGCTTTTGACGACTCACACACTCAATCATTCAATCTTTCAAGCAGTATTGGATCTACCACCAGGACCCCAATCCTTTTTACTCAAGAATATGAGGTTTGGGCGTTGCATTTTGAAGATTATGTTCTTGGCATTGAAGAACATGGAGCAACCATCTGGCAAGCCATTACTGAAGAAACCTATGCTCATACGGCCACAAGAAGGGTTATCAAAACCCTAAAAGAATACAACAATCTGCTTGTTACTCACAAAGATATTCCCCAATACGAAAAGGATAAACTGATGTGCAATATCAAGGCATTCAGAATTATTCGTTTTGCTCATCAAGCAGACACTCTTTGCTTGGTAAGTTCTTGCGAAACGGCAAAAGAAATTTGGGACAGACTTAAAGAATTATACTCTGGAGATGCTGACCTAGAGCACTCAATACAAACCACTCTTCTTTCCGATTTCGGCTCTTTTTTAGAAGGTTCGGAAGAAACTCTGACCCAAACATTCAATCGCTGCAACCATCTTCTTAGTCGGTTGTTAAAGTACAAGATTGCTCGGACTGTAATTGAGCAAAAATATACTTTTCTAGATGGTCTTCGTTCTGAATGGAAGGCCATTGTCTGAACCATAAAAGCGCATGAGTAGTTCAAAACCTACACTCTGGCTAAAGTTTTGGGAATTCTTAAGTCCCATGAAAAGGAAGTCACTTCAGAAGCTAAAGCAACTGCTAGTCTGGGTTCGCTGGCTCTGGTTGCAGCAGGAAAGAAAACTGCTGAAGTCGATTCTGTTTCAGATTTCTCCGACGATGATCTGACCAGAGAAGATAAAGCCTTGATGGTCTCGAATCCCAAAAATTTCTTCAAGAAAAACTTCTCCAAATACAAAAACAGGTGCCGACAGGGAGGCTTCAATTCTGAAAAGACATCGGAGGAAAGCCAGAAAAAGAAAGGTGATGAGGAGAAGAAACTTGTTGGTGACTCTGGTTATGACTGCCATTACTGCAAAGGCAAGAACCACTTTGTAAAATACTGCTTGCTACGAAAGCAAACTTAAAAGAAGGAGCAGGTAAAGGATGAAGCATACTACGCAAAGAAGATTGCGGAATTGAAAAAGAATGATGCTTCTACTGCCAAAGCAGCCTTTGTAGTGAAAGAGGATAGTGAGTTTGGTGCTGTTGAGGTCTGGTCAACGGATTCGGAAGATGAAGAAGTGAGAAATCCAACGCATGGCCGATGTTTGATGGTGAAGGTTGACCATTCCGAAAGCAGAGGGTACTCTACTGATGGGTGCCAAACTTCAGCAAGTTGTTTTGCTGCGAAGCCTGTTTCGGAACAGGTAGAGGAATGTTAGGCTGTGGTCAACAAGGTACGCTCTATCCTTAAATCTTTAAATATCTTCTCTTCCATTATGATACTGAATTAGATGATCTTAGATTTACTGTTTCTAGTTTGAGTGATAGCTTAAAAAAACACGTCTAAGTGATCAATTGAGCAGGGTATCGAATAAAAATGAGGAGAGGCGAATGAGAATCGAGGCGTTGGATAGTGAGTTAGTTAGAGCACGAGATGATATCATTTATGTCAAAAGAGATAATTTGGTTCTTGTTAAACAGAGGAATATTTTTTGTTTAATTCCAAAGCGTCTTTACAATAATATTACTCAATTGCATCTTGACAGTGATATAGACAGGGGTTTACATAAAACGATTTTGCCCTTTCTCGAATTGAAAGAGGATGAAATCGATGCTGAATGCTACAGATGTGAAACCATTGTTTCATCCGATGAGGTTTCAGAAGCTTATCGAATTGGACTTGACAAAATTGAAAGTTACATTCAGTCCAAAGAACATAAAAACATGGTTAAAGAGTATTTTTCTAAAAACGATCATGAGGAAATTAAAACAGGAACCTTAAAGAACTTTCACTCATTATGCTCTAAATTAAATTCTGATAATACTCCCATTAATGAGAATATTTCTGATTTTGATGAAAGTGAAATGAGTGAGATATCAGTTGAGGATGAGATTGACTGTTCAGAATTCATAAACAATTCTACTGAATCTAAGAAAAATCTCATTTCCGAAATTTCGATAGCTTTTGCAAGGATTGTTGAAAATAAAGGATCACACAATTTAAACAAACAAGCCACTGTTTTTCCAAAGATTCAGACGGTCCCAAATCAAGTTTTTGTTAAACCATGTCTGAATTCTAAAGATGTAACTGAACTTAAAGTCCTGGTTGATAATGATAATTCCGATGTCTGTGATACCTTCTTCTGGTCGGAACCGATTGACAATTCGGATGAGACCAAAGGTCTTTCCGAACTGACTTCTTGGAAGACTCGTGGTAAATACATCTCTGGATCGTTGAATTGCAAAAATTTTGTTTCGCAAAATGGCTCATGGGGCACAAAGAATTTTCCGAACTCTAAGTCGAGTAATTCCAAGTCTATTTCTAACAATTGTTCAACGTCTCGCATTCATAAGTCTCCTGAAGAGCTAATAGCCAAAAGGAAACAGATGAATGCCAGGTACAAAAAGAATTTGAAAGAAAGACAACACTTTTGGAGAAACAAAAACGATTCAAACTTATCCAAGAGAGCCAATTCAATTCCCATTCAGAAATCCATGCTAATTCCGATACCTACACCTAAACCCTTACCTCCCTCAAACACAAAGAATCTCAATCATATCCTCAGAACAAACGATTCAAAAGGAAAAGCCAAGCTTTATCCTGAACCAGAAATCGGGCAATGTCTCAAAAGCAACAAGATTCCCCAAGTTGCCTTACCAAAGCCAAAATCAATCTCTCAATCAGTCAAACTACCAAAACCCACTCATAACTCTCTAAATCTGAAAGCTCATTATTATCAAGTGTCCAACACATTCATTCCTACAAAATCTCGATTTGCTAATGAAAGTTGGCAATCCACAAAAATGAAAGTGTTCCGAATTTAAAATAAGAAAAACAAACCATCTGTGAAAAAGTCATTTTGGGTTGAATAGTCATGCATATTTCCTATTTCTCGTAAATTCTCACATGGGCCTACAATGGTTTGGGTTCCTAAATCTCTCTAACTTGTGCAGGTACTACGTGACAAACAGTATGATCCAGAATGGTACATTGATAGCGGCTGTTCGCGTCACATGACAGGGAGAAAAGAAGAATTACGAGAATATCGTTCGCTACCGAATGGAGGAAAAGTTAGCTATGCAAACAATGCGACAGGGAAAATCAAAGGATATGGCATGATCACGAATGGGGAAATCTCGATCCGAAAAGTTGCTTATGTTGAAGGTCTTCAGCATAACTTAATCAGCGTTTCGCAATTAGTGGTTGGAACTGGCCTTAAAGTTTCATTTGATGAAGATAGTTCCGAACTGGTCGAAAAGGAAACTAAAAAGATCGTTCTGAAGTCAAAACGAAAAGGAGAGATGTTTCCTTTGGATATGAGACTAATCCAAGGAAAACCAGCCATTTGCCTACTCACAAAAGCTGCAAATGATGACAGTTGGCTATGGCATAGACGTTTATCTCACATGAACTTTCGTGATATTAACAAGCTTGTACTTGGTGACCTTGTACGTGGATTACCGCTACTCAAGTACGACAAAGACCGCTTGTGTGACGCGTGTGAGCTGGGAAAACAAAGCCGAAAGAGTCATTCTACAATCGTCAAGAAAAAGATCATCGAACCTTTGGAACTTCTACACATTGATCTTTGTGGTCCGTCTGCATTCGAAAGTGTTGCTCACAACAAATACATTCTGGTTGTGGTAGACGACTTTTCTCGCTTCACATGGGTGTTCTTTCTCAAGAAAACATCTGAAGCAGCGATAAATATGATTAACTTCATCAAGCAAATAGAAATTCTTCTCCGAAAGCAAGTTCGGATGATAAGAAGTGATAACGGCACAGAGTTCAAAAATAAAATTCTTGATGATTTCCTTGTCAATAAAGGAATCTCCCATAACTTCTCTGCCCCTACACTGCTTAACAAATTGGAGTGGTAGAAAGACGCAATCATTCTCACTGTGAAGCTGCTCGCATCATGCTGTCTTTTGCGAAACTTCCTCTATATTTCTGGGCCGATGCCATCGCAACTGCATGTTATACTCAGAATCATTCAAACATCAACAAACGATTTCATCTCACTCTCTATGAAATAATCAACAAAAGAAAACCAAATGTGAAATTCTTTCATGTTTTTGGATCTAAGTGTTTCATTTTTAACTCAAAAGAGAAACGAGTTAAGTGGGATGAAAAGGCTGATGAGGGCATATTTCTTGGATATTCTCTTAACTCAAAATCATATCGTGTTCTGAACAAACGATCTCGGAAGATTGAAGAAATGTACTACATCACCTTTGATGATAGATACAATTCTAGAGCGAAGCACTCTACTATAAAGACACAAGCAATCTTTCCCGAGTCCATTAAAACCACAATTCCTCTTATGAATCTATATGAGGAATTCATGGATTTGTTTGATGAACCAGAAACAGCAAAGTCGGCAGAAGCCAAAGCCATAGATAACCAAGGGGATGAGCTGTTAAAAATAATAGACAGCGCCGTCAGTGAAACCGAGATTTCACACGATAACTCCATAGATGTTCCGATTCCGAACACTGCTCCCACTTCTGATGCTCCGATTCCAACTCACATTTTCGATGCACCAGTCCAGGGGGAGAGTTCTGCACCCATTCAGGGGGAGAATTCAGCTCCCATTCAGGGGAAGAGTGTATCTTCTGAATCGGAGACAAGCACACCTTCTGTTGAAGAAGGCAACTCTGATATTGTTGATACAGGAAACAATGCAAACTTCCAGGGGAGAATGAGTTTGAAAACAATGACATTGACACTCAGTCAGAGGTACAATCTGAAGCAGAAGAAATTATTCCAAAGATTAATCCTGAATATGATCCAAATTATCCTCCAATGCTAAAATGGTCGAAAGATCATCCACAATCTCAAATCATCGGAGAAACATCTGCTGGCGTTCTCACTTGAGCTCAAATAAAAGAAAAGCAAGCTGCATTATTTTCAAAGGTGGAATTTTGCATGTTCCACTCGTTCATCTCCAAGATCGAACCTAAAACAGTCAAAGTTGCACTCGATCATGCTGACTGGGTCCAAGCAATGCAAGATGAGCTAAATGAATTTGAACGCAACAAACTCTGGAGATTAGTTTCGACTCCGGAAAAGGCATCAGTTCTCGGAATGAAGTGGGTATTCCGAAACAAATTAGACAAAGAAGGAAATGTCATTCGGAATTAGGCAAGACTGGTAGTTAAAGGCTATTGTCAAGAAGAAAGAATTGATTATGAAGAAACGTTTGCACCAGTTGCTAGACTGGAGTCCGTTCGGATCTTTCTTGCATATGCAGCACACAAGGGTTTCGATGTCTATCAAATGGATGTCAAGTGTGCATTTCTGAATGGAGAATTAGAAGAAACAGTCTATGTTGAACAGCCACCAGGCTTCATGAATAGCAAACATCCTGATCATTGTTATGTGTTAGATAAAGCTGTTTACGGTCTGAAGCAAGCTCCAAGAGCATGGTATGAAACTCTTACTCGTTTCCTCAAGCAATCCAAATTCAAGCAAGGCTCTGTCGATCCGACCTTCTTTCGCAAAAAGGAAGGAAATCATCTTATGATCGTTTAGATCTATGTCGATGATATCATTTTCAGATCTACGCATCCAAGCCTAACGGCTGAATTCCGAAAACTGATGGAGACAAAGTTTGAAATGAGCTCTATGGGCAAAATCAACTTCTTCCTTGGCCTTAACATCAGAAAAAGCTCAGAAGGAATCTTCATCAATCAAGAAGCTTATACCAAGTCTCTCTTAGAAAAATTCGGAATGAAGGGAGATTCTAAAGTCAAAGTTCCGATGGCATTCGGAACCAAACTCACTCCTTCACTAGACAAACCTGCAGCAAACATCACTCTCTACTGTCAAATGATAGGTTCACTTCTTTACCTTACTTCAAGTAGACCTGACATTATGTTTGCTGTATGTTATTGTGCTAGATATCAGGCTAATCCCAGAGAGCCACATCACAATGTTGTGAATAACATATTCCGATATCTTAAAAGAACAACCTCACTTGGGCTATGGTATCCGTCAGGATCTGGGTTCTTTGTTCAAGAATTTTCTGATGCAGATCTTGGTGGTTGTGGATTGGATCACAAAAGAACTTTAGGAGGGTGTCAACTCCTCGATGGAAAACTTGTTAGCTGGCAATCAAGGAAACAAACATGCGTGTCACTCTCTACAGCTGAAGCTGAGTACATTGCTGCTGCTTCATGCACCTCTCAGATTATCTGGATTCAAAACCAACTGAGAGACTATGGAGTCAGTATGAAACGTATTCCGCTTTACTGTGATTCCGAAAGTGCGATTCGGATCTGCCACAATCCAGTGCAACACTCAAAAACTAAACACATTGCACTCAAATATCACTTTATCAAATATCATGTTGAAGATGGCAACATCGAGATTCATTTTGTTCGTTCAAATGATCAACTAGCAGACATCTGCACTAAGGCACTTCCCGAGCTAGCATTTAACAGCATTCTTCAAGGTCTGGGAATGATGGAAGCTGAATCAGTTCCGAAATCTAACTGAAATTCCGATTGATTCCGAAATTCGGAATGCCTCGGAATCGGACTTGAGAACAAGGATGATTCGGAACTAAAGTATCCTTTTTGTACATTTATTTTCCTCTATTTTTTTCTTTTATTTATTTAATTTTCACTATCAACAAAACATCAAAAATATGTTTTTTATATATATCAAAATATCAAAAATATTTTCTTGTATTTTAAATCTTAGTTTTAATCTTTTTGTTTTGTGTGTCGTGTTTTGTTTTGTTTTTTTTTTGTGCTTGAGAATGCAACCTCAGAATCTAAGGAGGAATCAAAAAACAAAAGAAAGGCATACTTTATTTAAATTGAAGGAAGGTAGTTTAGTACATCAAAAGACAAAAAGAAAAACTACTTCTTCCTACAACTTGTAGTAGTGCCACATGGGAGGATCACCCAGATGGAAGGCCTGGTAGATGCGCAGCTCACTCTCATCGACGAAGAGGCACGTCCCATCCGCCAGTCCCACATGGAACTGGTTGTGGGGAGTTGTGCGGGTGATCACCGCCGGCCACCACCCCCTCCTGTGCCAGACCTCCACGAGGTCAAACTGTTTGTACTCCACCAAGATTCTTGGTGGGACAGGCTGCAGGTAGGGATAGCTAGTTTGAATCGTCAGTGGTCCACCGATCTCGTCATCGTGGAGATTTGTCATCTTCACCTCGTATCGGTGATTCCAAACTCCCATAACGACCCCGCTATAGATGCCACCAGCGTACTCGCCTTCCTGCATCTTGACCTCAAATTTGTCAAAGCGGTTGTAGGGACGACGAGCCATGTGATATCTTCTCTGATGGTAATTTTTTCTTGGGCATGGGTTATTGCTACTAACAATGGTTCTTTTTTATAGGCGGAAATGACACCGGTTAAGCTTCCAATTGTGGATATTTAATTACTTTTTAAAGTAATGATGGAGTCTGCATTCATTATTACGTGTCATCAAGGCAGAGACGGCTGATTAGTAACTAATTGGACGTTTTCCACCCTTTTCGCCTTAGCAATAAATGAGTTCTCATGATAGCCAAGTCCTCGTCTACATTCCTCAGCAAGAATATATTTCTTTTGTAACTATTTTGCATTGATGGATTTCTTCTAACCACGTTTTCTAAGTACCTAAATCGAATATCTATGATTATTGAAATAAAAACCAATTTCAATATACGATTTTGGAAATTCTAGTCAAAGATTGCAACTCATTTTCACCATGAGGAGCTGTGAGACTCATCAACCTCTCTTAACCTTTCTATTATTTCTCCATACTCAACACATTTACATATAACTGTAACCCTTATGAAGGTTTTTAGCGTTACCACTGGAAACTGATGGTTACACAAAATCTGTGTTCATGATTTCGGAATTGTTTCTACCACCATTCTGAATGAAACCCAAAAATCCGACTACCCTAAGGAATTGACGAAACTTCAAAGAGAATCTCAACTTTTGTTTTTGCGTGATCTTTATGAAATCTACTCCACCAAAGTAATTTCTATCCAAAGAGATCCAGTTTTTCATTTTTTTGAGATTTCAAAATATTTCCTAAGTCAGATAAACAACTCCTCACCCTTACTTGTTCTTATGACTTCACTGGTCAAACAAGTCCTTTCTTCCGATTTCGGACATTTCTCACGTTTCGGAATTCGAAAGAAAGTTAAACCCACCACATGAAACTAAAATCTTAAAAGATACCTTTCAATGATTCTTATTAATCATATGATCGTAATTCAACGGGAAACCACAAAAACACTTCCGAATCTCTCTTGATTCCGAAGGAAGAGATCATTGCCCGGGATCAATTAGTTTTATGTCTTTCCGACATCACACATTACCAGATACATTTTGATTTACTTCTTTATTGATTGGCACACTCTTGCACAAAAATCATTATTGATTTTTCTAACTCTGGTTTATTTGTGATAAGGGTTTCAATTTGATGACCTGCCAATATCTACTCATCAAGTTTTTGAATTTTGAATGAGGTCATCAAGACGTGTCAGTTACAATGTTATCATAACGACAGCAGTTCTTCTCGCTTTTCACGTGCGTGACAAGCGACTCTTGGGGGCTACTCATGATCATAAAGCGAAATTTTTGGGAAACGGAATCGACTGATGCGAGATTTCCTCTTATCAGACAATTTCCAAAAGATATTTAAAGGGTTTACTGAGTTCTTCTCTCTCTTCTCCAACACATCAACCTACACCACCAAAATCACCACCACATAAAACTCCACCTCACCAACAAACACCACCTAAATCTCCATCTCACCAACAAACCCCACCAATTTCTCCACCACCAAAATCCCCTCCACAAAAATCCCCAAACCCAGAAACCTCCACCCACAACTCTCCGAAAATCCCAGAGCCTACTTCCGAACATGAAGATGAAGACGTCCTGATTTACGATGATTAGGATGACATGGCGGATTACATTGAGTCTCCCTTCAATGTACACTTTCACGATTCGGAACCTTCCACTCCTATGACTAAGGAGCAATTTCAAGAATTGTCTACGAAATTGGACAAACTTCTTCAATCGCAGCAGGGTCCTTCCACTTCCGACTGGCAATCCCAGTTGGACACTCACAAAACTCAAGTAGAGACATTAATTTCGGGAAATGTCAATCTAGTGGAAGAATTCTCCTCCAACATGGAAAGAGCTAAGGCCAATATGGAGGAGACTGCAAAGAAAGTTGGCACCTTAGAAACCGATATTCTGGATTTCATGAAGGCCTACAACGAATCTACTCAGTCCCACAATGACCAAATGTCTAAGGTCATTCATGGGTTCACAGAGACCCTAAAGGCTGAAAAAGAGGCGATTACCACGCTTCGCTCTGATCTTCAGAAGGAAAATTCCAACCTCGCATCTTCTTTACAATCTAAGATTGATAAACTGCGAGAATATCTGGCATCGGAAAACAAGTTGATGGATCTCGTGGCTTCAAAAACTACGAATATACAACTCTTGAAGGCCGAGCTAAAGAACACTACAGCAGTCTTGTCATCTGCTGTCTCCCAAACGCAGGCAGTTCGTAACTGTGTCACCAAGATTGACACATACATTCGTCGGATGGTAGAAGAAGATGATCCGGTCCTAACTCATTACCTTCGTGGTCATATCAAAAATAAGCTTCATCCGATCTTCCTCTTGCTAAGTAAGATTCAGGGTGTTTCGGAAGATGTTGCCATTTCGAAACAAGGGGGAGATGAGAACAAGAAGGATAAATCCGATAAGGATGAATCCGATGACGATGATGGAGACGATGGGCCTGAAAAGCCTAATGATAAGGAAAAGGAGAAGGGGAATAAAGACGACACTGCCAACGTTACCAAAAATGACAAGGGTGATGGAAAGAAGAAGGCTACTAAAAGCCTAGTCCACCATCAAAATTCTCTACGATCACCAATGTGAAGAAACCAGGGACTCAAGAGTTTGCTGATGACATTCAAAAACCAAAAGCTGATTGGTTTGAGAAAATAAATGTTGGTGACACATCTGCCGGTCCTTCGAAACGAAAGGCAAAGAAGATCGGTGAAGATGATGTAGATGAAGATTTGGACTTATCGGAGGCTGCCAAACTGGCTAGGGCTGAAAAAGAGAAAGAACTTAATGAAATTCTTCGGATCACCAAACAGCTTGATGCCGAAGATGCAGCCAAAGAACAAGCGGCAATTGAATTGGAAGCTTGGAGAACCCTCTTTCCGAATTGGGATTACGAAACCATGAAGTCTGAAGCTATCACAAAACCCATTGAGAACTGGTTGCAGCCAAATTGCTCTTATGATGTCGGAAATCAAGTAGACTCACAACTTGATTTTCCAATGACGGAAAGAGTATTCCTAATCCGCTGCTTCGATGAACTGAAAACGAACACAGAACCTCCGGCTGTGGTCAATGATAAGCTGTTCAACTTCTACTTGGAGCATTCCAAACCACAATACATGTCTTGGAGCCTGAAGAAGATTGTGAAGCTCACTCCAAGAATGCCGCGTGTGACTTCTCCTTTCTGAAATGCCATTTTCCTCGCAAAGGATCAGAAGATGAGAAGGATGAATTCACCCTGGCTGACCTTCCCTTCATGAATCCATTTGATTGGGTGTCTCTGTTCAATATCCTTCCAAGGAGAGAAGACCATGAGATTCTTCATGAGCATGTCAAGAAGCTACTCATGGGCTATATTTTGGAAGTGTCCAAGCTTGATGTAGAAGTGGCTTCTGTTCTGAACTCAGTTCCAGAATGTTCAAACCTCCTTCTGATCTGAAGAGACGTCATCTTGGAAAGATCAAAAAGGGTGACTGGAACTTGGCTTATCCGTCCAAGGAGGGAAAGGATTCGGTGAAAAAGATATTATATATGCGAGACAAACATCTCTACCGAACTCCTGCATTGAAGAAAATTCTCGATCTCATCAACAAGACAAAACTGAATACCGAGAATGACAAAAGATGCTTCAATGATATGCTGACCTGGTACATCGCCTTTCGGAAAAGAATCTTGCTCTTGATTCCGAAGGTATTTGAAAAGGTTCTGAAGGTTGCGAAGCAGAAACTGAGGAATGAAGTTTGTTCGCATTTTGACTCAAAGGGGGAGATTGTTGAGTCATAAATGGGATTGAGTCAAAGATGCTGATCGGATTTATCGCCATATTTAGTGCCTTTAGTTTAGCTATCGGTTATGGAATGGGCATGTCCTTCCATACTTAGTTTTTGTATATATAACATGCACGTACCCTAATTAGGGTTAACTTTTGTAATCTCTTTACGGCACTCATACAGAATAGTTCACTTCGAATTGTTCTTGAGTTGCATATTAATCATTCGACATCAGTTCTTCATATTGTGTGTTCCTGTCTCTTGTTTATCATTTATATTCCGCATTGTTTGAATCTACATCCAGCTTTTTAATTCAACATTCGGAATGTTTAAAACATTTTTCCCTTTTTGAAAATTGTTTTTTAGTTCGAAAACATTTCGGTGATGATTGTTCTTTGTGGTTTTTGAGAAATTGATTTTTGATTTGTTCGACTCAGAAAAATGTCTTTTTGTAACTGAGGAAACAGACTCTGCTGTTTTCACAATGTATGCAAGTTTGGGAAATTCCGAATGGTAATATAAACAGTTGGTAAATTGATGATAATGAACAATTTTAGTGTTTGGATTCGGAAGTAACCCTTTGTAGATGTAACTATGTGAGGTCAAAGGAGCGGATTTTAAAGTATGATTCGGAGTGGTGAAAGTCGATTGGGTGTTTGATTTTCTTTGATTGTGAAAATGATTTTTGTGTTCAAATCTTGCGTAGGATCGAGGAGATCGGATATATTTTTGGTTTAAAGTTGGTTTTACCCCGTTGTTTGTTAAGTTTTGTCGCTTGCCTTTTTGAAAAGTTATTGTAGGTGAAGAGTCAGATAAAGAATCATTTAAAGTGTCTGACTCTTCCTGATTAACTTTAAGTTTTTTGATGGAAATATTTGTTTCCGATTTTGGAATTTCTGAAAGATTACGTTGTAACACATCTACATATGATTTTGTTCCTGATCCGGATGATTCAGCATTCACCTTAGATGTATTATCAACATTGGGACTTTTGATTCTGATTCTGTTACAGTCGTTTCTGATGATAATTTTTGTTGGACATTTATCCATATCAATTTCTTAATCAACAATTTCTTCTTCTGAATTCTCCATGGTTAGGAGACATGGGTTGAATTCTTCAGTAACGCAGTTACCTTGTAGGTTTGAGAAGAATGAGTGTTGAGATGTTGAGGAAGAATCCTTTGGGATCGAAGTCAGATGTCTAGGCACAAAGGGGACCAAAGCCGTTGACAATTTACTGCTTTCCACAGTTTCGACTTCTAAAAAGTAAGAAAAAGGGATTGCAGCTCCTTTAGATGATTCAGAGATGGCAATCTCCGAGTCATCTAAGAGATATTTGGATAAGTTCTTGGTCAGGTCCTCATCGTGCTTATCATCAAATTCATTTGAAGGGTATTGGAAAAAAGGATTTTATTTAGAGTAAATTGGATAGTTTTTATTCTTTGATTTTGTAGCCCAACCCCAATTAAAAGAATTATCAGAAGTGTTTGTGTTTACAGGAGATTTGAAAACTTCGGTTGTATGGTACAACTGATCGATTAATTTGTTAAGTCTTACATTATCGATACGGGATATATCCCTCTACGAAGTCAAAAGCTGATTTGAGTTTTCTAACAAATTTCTAGAAGTCTGTTCGACTTTCAAAACAACAGTAAGCTTATCACAAAATAGTTTTCTATCCTCTAGTCTATTCTTCAACTTTAACACTTCATCATACCCGTCATCCCTCTCCTCCAAGACTTGCTGATATGCTACTAAGGCATCTGCGCATGTGTTAGCAATTCTTTCTAGAGCAGGTTCCAAGTCAGTAGAATAAATAAGATGAGAGTGAAGCATTTGACGTACCTATTCTATAATGCTCACTCCTTTGCTGGATCGATGGTTGCCCATAAACGCGTAATTCTTCGACATGTAGGAGGATGTAGCTTCATCAGCGTCATTAACAAGCTTGACGCCCCCAAACCCTGGATTGGAGTTCATGAGGTTCCTTGCACAAACATACACTCACCAATACCTTTTCCTCTGTTGCATTTTTTTTTTCAAAATGCTCATCTTCATCCCCGGAGGACCAAACCTCGACGTTTTTGGACGTAGCAACAAACGCTTTAACTTTCTCCTCTTCTTTATCCTTCTGAAAGTTCCTGGGGGCTCTCCAATCCGCTGCATAATGCCAAAGTCGTCCACAGTTGTGGCATTTGATTACATCCGATTCTTTCTTTTTCGGGGTTCGAATCTGGTTGGAGCTGGCAGCAGGGATCAGAGCCTTTGGCTTCTCTTGATGTTGTTCATCATTACTGTGGTAGTGCTGATTCTGATTTTGATTTTGTTGGTAATGACCTCTTTGGTAATTGTTGTTCTGATTCCTTATTGGATAACCTGCATGCTGATTAGATGGTTTGTATTTTTTCTTGAGGCCTGTGTAGGATGGAATCCTATTAAACTTTTGATTTATCATGGCAATCTCCTGTTGATACGCAGCCTCTTCTGCTGCATCGTACTCAGAATAGACAGATTCTGAATGTTGAGTTGGATTAGGAAGAGCTAAGGTTGGTGCTACTGACTGGATGGTTGGTTGTGGGGCAGGTGCCTGATACTAAACTGTTGGAGTTTGATAATATGATGGGTAGGAGATTTGTAGTTGCAAAGGGTGATAGGACGGAACAGGGTTGATTTCTTGGTTGGACCTTTCTACTCCAGAACTAAGGAGTCTGGTAACTATTAGGGAAAACGAGTGAATGCTTGTTTAAGTGATTCTCCGGGAAAAGTTGTGAACTGGTTGTACTCGGCAAGGCTGGAAACGAGCTTTTGATCATTTGCTTCCTCTGTTCCTAAGAACATGTTCTACAGAAGAACCCATATTTGCTGGGCCGTCGTACAATTCTGTATGAGGTCAAAGAGTTTTGGAGGGATACCACACGAAATCCCTTGGAAAGCAATTTGATGATTGTCTAACCTTTTAATATCCAATGGAGTTAACCTTGGCTGAGGAGCACCACCCAAAGCGCCTTCAGCAGTGTCGGCTCTGGGGGTAAGTATTGGGATATGAGGTCCCTCCTCAACTGATCGCCAAATGTCTTTCCCCTGTCTACGAAGGTAGTTACGCATCCTATTAGCCCATCCATTGTACTCAGTTGGGATGAGTATGGAAGCTCTGTTGGAGCTACCCACACTATTTGCTACGTTTAAGGAATAACTAATTTGCATTTTGAAAAAGAAGAAGTTTTAATTGTTTGAAATTGAAAAGTTTAAGAACTTCAGCTATAATAGCATGCAAGGTCTATAAAGGATTCAGAGGTTGTTGCTACAGCCAAGGCTTTGAGCAAACTAGGCACTGAGAATCTTATAGACAGCTATTCAGGTTCTGATACCAATTGTTGTCGCCGGAATCTAAGTAAGTGCGGAATATGTAATGGATGCGGAAGGAAAGTTTCGGAAGATGGACAGGTCCGAAGACTTGTGGATTGTGGAAGTTTGAGATAATTACTTAGAATGGATCAATAGCTCAACAATAATAAAAAGTACAAACAGTTAATAAGCTAGAAAAGTAAAGACAGAAAGATTAGATTGCATGAAATGTAAGAGCAAGAACAAGAACAAATATAAACAGCAAGAGTTGATGGAATGGGAGGATTTATATATATATATATATATATATATATATATATATATATATATATATATATATATATATATATATATATATATCAATGAAAGTGTTACAAATCATCTCTCAAGCTCATGAGGACTGAAGATGGACTTGGTCTCCGTTTTATAGAGTAAGGGAAGACCTTCGGACAATATCCTATGGAATGAAGAGCAGACAACACGTCTCTCTTCAGTCAGACAATATGGATAAATTTAGTATAATAATACAATGTCAGACTAGGGTGGCTTATCTAGAATAAATTAATATAAAAAGTACACCAGACATGCTTCTAAAAGGCCACGCCTGATCTAGTCTAATCATTCCCTATAAGTTGAAGTGCGTAGCCATTTTTATTATCTTCAATTTTAGTCTTAAGATCTTCAGTCTTCTTTGTAGAATGTTTAAGTAAAATAGTCTACAGAAGTTACTTAAATTGCTGATCTGAAATCCTGATTGGATTTTAGAGTCTGGTCATTTCTGATTCAGGTAACTTCAGAACATGGTCTTCTAAGTCTTGATCAATCTTCTGAGTGAGTTTGGAATATGGACTTTCGAACTTTGAGCTGCTTCTGACTTAATATCATTTGAACTCGGTTCTGAAATCCAAGACTGGATTTCGGACATACATAAAGTAAACATAACATATGACAATCACTAACAAAAGCATGCTCATTAAGGATAAACGGAACATACGTAATCCAAACATACAATTCAGAACCATAGAACTATTGTCTTTGAATACTTATCCAAACATTCTAACAAGCATAAAACATCCAAACATTCCATCAAAATAAACTAACTCCAAACTCAAGCCCGAGTTGGTCAATAACATGTTTCAAGCACTAACAAATAGTTCAAAATTAATTTGAAAGGATCCAAATGTTTGGATGATATGTGTTAGTGGGATTATCTGATTTTTATAAACTTGAAAAAAGCTAGCAGAACTTTAAGTGGATAGTATTGTTTATAAATAGAGATAACTGCGCAATACTTACAAGTTATAGTGAACAAAGGATCTGTTGTACCTTGTACATGTAGTGTATTTGGACTATTCAGTTTATTCACTAAACCTTCTAAAATACTTTGTTATGTTTGAAGCCTATATGTTGTTCAGTACTTTTAAGACAAAGTATAGAATCAAGTAAGAAGAGGAATATATTCTTAAATACAAGAATGGATGATGAGTTTCTTAGTCAATAATCTTACGATCATCAAATGAAAAGTGTTTCAGAAGTCAATTCCATTTGATACACCACAGTATCACACGGTGAATCTAATGGAAATCACATACAAAGGTTTGACTTATCATGAATCGTATTATGCTTTCAATCAGTGTGTGAGGTTAGACCTTAGAGATAACAAAAAACACCGATTAAAAGAAGTGTTATTCGACTGGATTACTTGGATATAATAAACATTTTGACAACAACCTTATGCTGCTCAAATGGCAGTCTTCTATAATAAGAAGTTGGTATTCAAAGAAATCACTGGGAATCAGTTTGATCTTGAAGAGGCTCAAAGGATCAAAGTGTTGGATTAGGTGTCTAAGCCATAACTATAATTTAGGAATATACATGAATTGATGGCAGCACAGTCCTTTTGGGTTGCCCTCAAAACCTAGCAGAGGACAAGATAACTTATAAAGAGAAAGAGAGAGAGATGATTTATAAATATATTATGAGGATAATATATTAATTAGAAATGATAATATTTAATTATGATTGATCAGAAATTAATCAGAATTAATTTTGGGATTAATTAGATTAATTAAAAGTGCAGGGGCTGAATTGTAATTGTTCAATAGTTTAGCAAAGGAAAATTAGGGTTGTGTATATGGGTTGGACGAATCCAAGGCTTAAAGCCTTATGGGTTTCGAAATCCATATATGGATACAAGGTCTAATTATGGTAATGATAAGCCAGTTGAACTATATGATAAAAGCCTTATCATATCAGGAATTCAAATAAGCAGTTATATGCCTTATCACCTATCATCTGGAGACTATAAATAAAACCCTTGGCACCTTATATTCATGCCAATTACAAGGGTCTTCCCTTCCTCTCTCTTTTGCTTCCTGCTTACTTTGGTTCTGTGTGTGAGCCATTAGAGGCACGATACTTGTGATGCTTGCTTCCAAAAGATCAAAAGGTATGTTTTCTTTATGAAATTTTTTATTATACCTTTAGTGTTCTTATCATGTTCTTAGTTATAGGTTCAACAGAGAAAGCATAGATGCTTATAGGTTGCATGAGAACTTAAGCGTTTAAGTTGATTGTTTGCCTATTCCCCATCAGTGGTATCAGAGCTATGATTTGTTTTCTGTTGAATAACTATAATAATTGAACTGTTATTAGGGTTTAATGGTCTTAAACCCTAGCCACCATAATGTCGACTCCTAGCTAGGGTTTTAGAAACCCTTAGCGTCCCCCCCCCCCCTTTATTTTTCGAAAATTAAAAGGCTCCTTTAGGGTTTTTATATTTTTGGTAAATATGTTTATTTAATAAATGGAAATCGTTGGCCTTATTTTTGGAAAACTTAGTGGGTAAGGAATAAGATTAAATTAATTGATTTAATTTGTTAATCCTTATGTGATTTAATTAATTTAATTAATAGTTAATTAAAAGACATACATTAAATCAAATTTGGGTTTAATTTTAAATTGAATTAAATAGTTTAATTTGAAAATCTAAAAGGATAAACCAAATATTTTAAATGTTTAAAATACACCTTATACATATTATTATTAAAAGTTAATACCTATATGTATAAGATTATGTCAGTCAAATCGCTAGTATGCCTCATTCAAGAAACTGGTTTATAAGGGGGAGGGGTATAAGGAAACTGCCTATAAAATGGCAGTTGAATGGGTGTCCACTCTCATCCACCACTCCCTTGATCAGTGGAGTATCGTTAGCAGAACGGATTTGATAGAACAATCCTAATCTCGTTAAAAGTATAATGCTATTAGTGAAAAGGTACTAGAACCTTATACAAAAATCCCAATCTAGTTACTTTAGGAAAATGTGAAAAGTATGCTAATCCATGAAATGGCACATTACACTTTGTGGGTCGTTGGTGGAGCATGTGTGGTTTACCGGCACACTAATAGGGACTCACAAAGGGCAGTAATGGGTATCTCATAATTTATCATTGTTGATGGAGCGTGTGTGGTTCACAGGCACATCAATCGAGATGATGAACGACATTGAGGTTACCAAACAATTTGCATCGTTATTCACATCTTATTTGTGATCCTCGACATCCCAGTCACAAATAGAAGAGCATAATCCTAGATTAAACATGTTATTGAACAGTTTCAATGAATCTTACATATCTAGGAGTTTCATGGAGACTGAAATTGATAAAAGTATATCTACCTTAATGACCATTATGATGTGATTACGACATCCCTCTTCACACCATAGTTGGGAGATTTTGGGTCCTAGCTTATTAAATAATAATTGGGTAATTATTTAAAAGGATTAAATTAAACTATTAAATTATGATTTTATAGATGTCTAAAGTCAGCGTCAACTCTCCTCCTCCTCCTCCATCACCCATTTCTGAGAGCTTCAGAAAGTGCCTATTGAATATGGATAAGCTGACTAGACTGAAATATGTGGAATGGCATCGCCAGTGGAAACTACTTATGAGATATGAAATCAAGCCATATCTAATTGAATGTCCGCTTCCCCGTCTATCGAAACATGGCATCACACAGCATCTTTGTGATGATCATGACTTCTTGATTGATGAGTCCGAAGAAGTTCGTAGCCTCATGTTGTTGACCATTGACCCTGCCATCCGTAGGGATTTTAAATTACTGGGGCTATATGACTTAACACTACTGGTTGAGGAAATGTTTCGAGAGCCAGTTGAAGAGGAACAAGCTAGGATCTTCAAAGATCTTGGAGAGTGCAAGCTGAAAAAAGAAGTAGTGTTAGTTCGCATGTTCTCAAGATTGAGGGATACACCGGTTATGAGATGTCTCAAACTGGGAATCCACAGGGTCGGATACAGTCACAAAAATATTGGAAGATGCTCCAAAGCCAAACCGTTTGGAAACTCAGGTATATCTAAAACTTAAAATTCCTGATCCTTAATTCCTTGATACAGGATGTGATTGTCACATTTGCTTTGTATGCAGGGACTCAGTAGGATGTGGGATATTGATGCATAGGAGCACATTCGGATTGGATCACGAGCTCATGCGGTTTTGAAGTTTAAATAGATATTTGATTATGTTATTAGATGCATATAACATTGTTATCATATAGTACATTGTTTGAGGATATTTTTCGATTTGATAAAATGTTATTTTTCTTTAAGGACATGGTTGTTTAAATTATCCTTGAAATGTTGTATGAGTATGTTAATTACATGAATAGTAAGAAATTGAATGTTGATGCATCCAAAGTGTGTTGGATTTATAAATTGTGTTGTGTGATTGTTAAAGATAAATTTTAATAAGAATCGCTTCAACCAAAGGTATAGGTGGACAGGACTTTGGAATCATTTGACTTAGAGTCACATGATGAAGAGAGTTCTTAATAAAATTAATTGTTGCAAGAAATGTATCACCCAAAGATCCAATGGATAGGATTTTGGAATCAGATGGCTTAGAGTCAAGTGATGAATGCACATCTTGAACAAATTAACAAAGCCATTAATTTGCATGGAGATGTAAAAGACATTGAGATTATGATCAACAAACACATTAGTGAATTCTTCGAATCTATAAATAAAACACAATTAGTTATAATTCATGTTATTTTCCAATCAGTATGACAAATATAGCTTTGCTTATCAGATTAAGCGATTGATTGAAACATTGAACTGTTCAAGGACTTCAAAGGAAATATAAGATCAACAAAACCAGAGTGAAAATATCAACTAATAAAATGTTTCACAGTCCTTCCTCTTCGAAGAACATTAATGGTTGTAATGTGTCTTAGGGAAGAAGATCGAGCATTGATAAAAATAGTTCGATCGAGAATGTATTTGATACAATTCCAATTAGCTTCAATAAATTCAACCAATCAGACAGTAAAACCATATTCCGACCACATCTTAGACTAAGTAGGTTGCACATACATCGTCTGAAGTGTAAAGTAGGGCTCGCCCCTACCTGTACATAGAGGGTGCATGGTCATGTAACGTTCAAAAGAACCTCATAACAAGCCTGAACCTGATCAGCTATGTCATATTCATTGGCCACCCGCAAGTACTTATGGAAAGATGAGTTCTTTTAGAAAGGACTCACATTCTAAGGAAACAGTTGGAGCAAGAGTGATCCTAAAGGAGTTCAACGGTCAGCCAAGTGAAAGAACCTCTAGTCAACACTAGGACTTAACCAGGAATCGGATTCCCATTAAACCTGACATACCATTCTCTTCACAGACAGTAGTATTAGTCACCATCATAAAGTGTTATGATCTGGGTGACATACGGATTAGTGATAGAACACTAAGATTGGTACGGATAAGCAATGATGAGGCAGTGAAGAGAAATTCAAACTCCGAAAAACGGGGGATAAAGTCGTACGCGCGTCGTGGATCCATGTCCTACGCGCCGCTGATTGTCAGATTTCACATGTATAAATAGAGGTCATTAGGTCGAATTTCATAGGAAGAGAACGACCCCTAAGGTGGACTTAAGGCTTCTTTGACTCAAGGATTCGAAATTTCAGCAACACAACTGGTATTTTTTATGTTTTCACTTTTAGTTCAATAATCTTTAGTTTAGATCTTCTTTAGTTCTATTGTTTCTGGATTGTTCATATCAGTAGCATTAGTCTTGGTTTGTTATTTTCGGATTTAAGTACCCTTTGTTCTTTGGATTTGGTTTTTAATTCAAGTAATCATTCGGTTTATGGTTTATTTACAATTTTCGGTATCATTGTTGATTGGATGTGTTTTGAATGCAATTGGTTAGTTTGTTTGCTTCTGGATTCTGAATTTAGTTTCTGATTTCAGTAAGTATCTTTAGTCTAGGATTTGATTTGGTTTAGTTTAGTCTATGTTTGATTTGGCTTTTGGCATTGGTTTTGGAATTGTGTTTTCCTTTGGTTTTTGGAAAAGTAGAAATAGATCATCTGGCTTTAGCATGACACTATAGTTGGTAAGCTATCGTCCTATCTTGACCACCAAACTCCCATGGATCGACCCTTGCTACCGCTATACTAGTGAGTCTGTGATGTTATTTTTCTTATTTTTTACCGCATAACGACCTAGGCGTGTCAAATTTTGGCGCCGTTACCGGGGAGTTGTGCTTTTAGGATAAGGCGATCAGTAGGTTTGTTTCTGATTTTTTGATGTTCAATTTTATTCTTTTGATTTTTTGTATGTGTACGTCCTTGTAATGGGCGATTACATATATCTGGATCAATACACGTATTATGAAAATCTGGACGACAACTATTACGAGGATGATTGCAACAATGGATCATTCGATGACAATGGATGGCGGACCGAGGGGCCAGCTCGACTTGAAAATTCTGCAATTTGGGCTCAATTCTTGGACCTCATGGTTAATACCTACCAAGCACAGAAGGATTAGGCCAGTGCTCTTGTAAGATTGCAAGGTTCATTAGATCAGTTGGAGGAAAATATGGGATGTCCGCCACCCTCGCCAGAACTCGAGGAGAGTGATTTTAATACCAATGATAATTTTTGTGAACCTGCATCACCTGAACATGTGATGGAAGGGCATACACCTTGGGAAATTCAAGAGACCACCGAGAGGGTCAAAAATGTTGTTGAGGAAGAGGTTGTAGGTGACAATGCTACCCCTGACTCAACAGCTTCTGATGTTTTTGAAAATGTTGATCTGGTAATAAGTGAACCCATATCATCACTAGAGAACTCACTTGAAACGGTTATCAGGGAAGGGGCGTAGATGACAATATGACAACGCCTAGTAATATCAAGTATTTCAGTCGTTGTTGAACCCTATTCTTGGTGAATTTATATCATATATGTTGTGGTATTCTCACTTTTTGTGTCAGTGCTTGTTTGGAAAGAAATGATGTAAACATGGGCTAAAAGCGTACAAAATGGAAGAAGTTTGAAGATAAAGACAAAACAATCGAATTCGCAAGGGTGCCACGGATATGTAAAGGGCCCGACGTGCCGAGTCAGCATTGAGGCGGTATAGAAGATTCAAATTCTGAGAAAACAAGGATAAACCAGCACGCGCGCCGCGGAATCTACTTGTGCGCGGCGCGGTCTTTTATTTTTCACAACTATAAATAGAGGGTTCTAGGTCGAAAAATGCAGCAAAGACCTAGTATAGGAACAACTCCCAAGGCTTCTTTGACTCCGAGTTTCTATCTTCAGCAACCATAATTGGTATTTTATGTTTTCTCTTTTAAATTCCAAGTAGTTTAGTAGTTTTGGTAGTTTTTGACTAGTGTTATTGGGTGTGACAACCATTGGCATTAGTTTTTAGTTTCTGAATTTTATGTTTTCTGTTTTGGAACAAGTAGATCTGAGTTTTTAATAGTTAATCATTCGGTTAGTGTTAACTGCTCGTTTTATGGTTTTTATGCTCTTGGATGCAATTGGATGTTTGAATGTGTGATTGTGTTGATTTGATCTTGATTACTTCTTAATTATACTTCTGATTTCAGTAAGTGATTAGGGTTAGTTATTGGTTTTGGTTTTAGTTTAGTTGATGCTTGTGTTGGAATTGTTGAATGTCTATGATTTTTGGGATTATTTTTGGTAAAAGTCGGAAACTAGATCCTCTGGCTGTAGAGTGACACTACAGTTGGTAATCTGTTGCCTACCTTGACCACGTAACTCCTGTGGATCGACCCTGACTACCGCTATACTAGTGTGTTAGGTTATTTTACTATTTTTTACCGCACGACGACCTAAGAGTGTCAAATTTTGTCGGGGAGTTGTGAGCTTAAGAGTAGGCGATCTGTAGGACTTTTAGTTTCTGATTTTGGTTTTAGTATTAAGAGTGTCAGTTGTTTAGTATTTCAATTTTTGATTTTGACGGGCGTGTTGCACTAGTGCATGCGTACCCGTCGGGGTGAGCAGTTATCCCCTTGCTTTTTGACTCAGAGATTGAACGAACCACGTGCAAGAACAGTGCACGAGGGCGTTTAGATATAATGAGTTTTAGTCATGTTAGTAGTAGCTTGCAGAATGTTGCGCAAGAACCTTCGGGTGAGGCAACGGGGATGTCATTTATTCCCCCAGTTTCAGAATTTCACATTGGGAGCACGAGTGCTACTGGTGGTGCAGTTTCAGCCCCTACACCAATACCATCATGCACTCTGCCATCTGTTCCGCCATTTCAACCACAATCTACAAACCCTTTTACATCTACTATGTCTTGGGGAGCACCGACCCGTGATGGCACCCCAGTGACTACGCAGCACACTACATTTCTCAACCACAATCACAACCACCATTGATTTTTAAACCACAAACCACCTTTCAACCCATACCACAACAACCCCAACAACAACCATATCAACCACAACCTTCACAGTAGCAGCACCAGTATCAGGAGGTTAAGCAGACTTATGAGGACGAAGAGGAAGGATGGGTTCCGCAGCAGAAATGGAACCGAGGTCGGGGGCCTCCACGAAGAGCACCACAGCAACAACCACCGCAAGTTCAGCGAGGGTACAACAATGATCATCAATATAATGGTAATTTAGTTAGACGTTTGTACTTTGCACAACCGAGAGGGCAGTCGGTTGCATCGCATTTCCAACCACGGGAGTACGATGATTCATCGCCCATTTACATTCCCGATGATATAGATACTCAAATAGAAATTAGGCCCTAGTTGATAGGAGTATTAACACAGTTTAGAGGGTATAAAACGGATGATCCATACAATCATTTGTAGGAATTCATAGCAATAGCGAATGCCAATACTCCTAGGTACACCAATAGGGATATTTTTAGGTTAAGATTGTTTCCTTTCACCTTAAAGGACAAAGCCAAGTACTGGTTTACATCTCTTCCACCTAATAGTATCACTACTTGGGCTCAACTTAAGGCAAGGTTTTTACAAGAATTTTACCCAGTTAGTAAGACCACTGAAGTTAGACGCGCAATTCAAGACTTTCAGCAGAAGCCTGGTGAAGCATTTCATGAGGCTTTCGATCAATTGAAGGAGTTGCTGCGTTCGTGTCTGCATCACGAAGTTCCCAAGTGGCAGCTGGTGAAACTATTTTTTGAAGGAATGAATGAGACGCATCAAGCGATGATAAATGCTTCATCGAGTGGGACATTCATATGGCAAGAGCCAGAGAACGCACGGAGATTTTTAGAACAATTGAGTTTAGGATCTAAGGTCAGTGGATCTATGAAGGATAGCACCGTATATGTGACGAATATAGAAGCAGAAAATAAATGGAAAAAGGAGATCCAAAATGAGCTGAGTGCTGTTACCAAAAAGTTCAATCAAATGCTCACGAGATTTTAGAAGGAGAAAGGTGCGTATGTATTGCATGGACAATTTATTTGTAATACATGTGGTGAAATAGGACATAACCATAATGAATGCTCAATGACACATGAGGAAATTAGCCAGGTGCATGGATATGGTCAATTTCACAATACGTCACGATCATTCAGAAATAATCAGCAGAGAGAAGCAAGGCAACCACCAGTGAGGCAGCAGCATGTACAACCAGCACCTCCAGCAGGAAATATGAACATTGACATGCAGGAGATTTTTAGAATTTTAGTTAAGCTCAAGGAGGTAGAAGATGCCAATTCGCAAGCAATTTTGAAGTCAGGAGAAGTGCTCAGTAAATGGAGCAGGGAAAAGAACAGGAAAAATCACAACCACCAAAGGTGCAAGTAAATGAAGTTATCACGCTCAGAAACAGAAAGAAGGTGGACAACAAAGTTACAGCTCCACCAGCAGAAGAAGATAGTGATGTGGAAATAGTATTTGATGAAAAGGAAAAGTTGGAGAGAGAAAAGAAAAAAGAAAAAGAGGGACAAGCACAGAAGTCGAAACCAGCAAGTACATGGGAAGAGCCGGAAAAGCGACCGTATGGAAAAAAGGGACCACAAGCAGAAGATATATGGGAGCTGTTCAGTTAGATCAAAGTCAACATCCCATTGGTTAAGCTTATCAAGGAGGTCCCTGCCTATGTAAAGTTGCTAAAGGATATGTGTATCCACAAGAAGCATATTTTGTCACATCTGCCCAAAACGATTAGCTTGCCCGAAAATGTAAGTTCTCTAATTATGGATACATTACCTCCTAAGATGAAGGACCCAGGTGTCCCTCTCATCTCTATCGATTTAGGTGATGTGCATATTAAGAAAGCTCTGTTGGATCTGGGCACGAGCGTGAATATTCTACCGGGACAACTTTTTGACAAATATGAATTTGGCACCATGAGAGCTACAGATGTCATTTTGCAGCTTGCTGACAAGTCCACAAAAATTCCTAGGGGAATGTTATCAGATGTCATCATCAAAGTGGGAGACTTCTACTATCCAGCAGATTTCTTAGTTTTAGATACCCGCCAGGCTGCCAATGGAGAGCAACCGACAATCATTTTAGGGCGACCTTTCTTAGCTACAGCTAATGCAAACATTGACTGTCGTACAGGAGAGATGGGGATATCCTTTGGATATCAGAAAACTAATATTAACATCTTCAATGCTAAAGGAAGTACAATGGAAGATGAAGAATGCTACCAGGTGGACATCATAGATGAGTTAGTACAACAATACACACCTGAAGTGCTACAACAAGAGGTGATAGACATTCCTGAGGAAGGAAACACTGAGCATGAGAAGCAAGAGGAAGTGACACGCCTAGGTCGTCGTGCGGTCAAAAATAAAGAAAACCTAACACACACACTAGCACAGTGGTAGTCAGGGTCGATCCGCAGGAGCTTCGTGGTTAGACTAAATGACAGATTATCGACTAGTAGTGTCACGCTACAGTCGGAGGACCTAGTTTCTAAGTGCTCAACTACCCAAAAGGCAATCACCAAACAAAGTCAAGCCAAACATAAGCTAAACTCAACTCAAACTACCTAGTCACTTTCTGAAATCAGAAGTGCATCTCTGAATCAGAAGCAAACAAAGGCATCCAAACCAAACAAGGCATAACCTAACTAATAACAAGGGTTCTGACTGAACAGCTACTAGCTAGAGTTCAATGCCCAAAACTAACCTAATTGGCTACTGATTTCAGCAAGGGAAAGCAGTTCCAAACAAGGCCAAAACAAGTTCCAAACACAATTCAAACAATCAAAACACAAACAAACATCCAAATACCGAAATACCAATAATACTCATAACCAAATGATTCTCATTCATCAAACTCAGATCCAAACATCAAAACAGTAACTAAATACTACTAAAACATAAACCTAAGCTTAATATCAATGGTTGTCACTCCCAAAGATACAAACCAAAGCTTACAACTATCTAACTAATTGAAATAAAATCCAAAACATGAAAATACCAATTGAGAAGTTGCTGGAACGAAATCTTGGAGTCAAAGAGCTTCAAGGTCGATTTTACACCCGGTCTTTGCTAGGGTTTTCCGCTGGAATTGCCTCTATTTATATTTGCAAATTTCTCGCAGCCGCGCCGCGCAAATGAAGAATTCGCGGTGCACGTACTTATCAGATCCCGTTTTTTCGTCATTTGAATGTGTTACACCGCCTTAAGCCCGCGTCGCGCGTTTCATAGATCCGCGGCGCGCGTACGTGTTTCCTTGATTTTTCATTCTTTTCCAAACTTCTTCCTTTTGCACGCTTTTAGTCCCTGTTTCCATTCTTTTCTTCCAAATAAGTCCTGGCACGAAAAGTGAGAATACCCCGACATATCTGATATAATTTCATCAAGAACAGGGCTCAACAATGCCTAAAATACTTGATATCACTAGGCGTTGTCAAACACCCCACACTTGTGCCTTGCTTGTCCCCAAGCAAGAGAGTTTTTAACAAATTGTAATAAAGACTCAAACAATTTTTGACTGTGTTTAGTTTCAAAGTTTATTGCTTTATGAGTTAGAGTGGAATAGTTCACGAAAACATAATTGAATTGTTCTTTGGAATTCATGGCTTTCTAGAGAACCCTTGATTACAAACTTTCTGTTCACAATGAAGTGTACTTACTCATTCAGATTCTAAAGGCCATTAAATAATTGTCCATGACTTTCGATGTTGTCCGTGTAACGAGCTTTCAGAAATACCATCCCAGAACAGACGATGTTAGGTGGTAAGGTGCATAAGTCCTACCCATTTTAGACTTACCGGCTCGAACAACAAAGGCCACTGATTGACATTTCCTTCCTAAATTCCAATCCTAAAACAGCTCAATCTTCTAAACTCGTAAAACTCAACTTATTTGACTAACTAATAGCATGATCACAACTATATAGTATTTCTTGAAAAATACTAATGCTATCACAATCACAAACCATTCATTTCAAAATTGCAATTTATTAAAATTTTTTGAAAAATATTGCTAAAAATTGAAAAATTGATCATTTCTGCAAAAAAAATTTTAAAAAAAAATCTCTTTCAACCGTCCACACCCCACACTTAAAACCGTACAACGTCCCCGTTGTACAAAAAATTATTTCAAAACAAGGGAGAAAGAGTTACCCCTTTTGGACGATAGATTGCTTGGTGCTCAGTATCACAGGTATAATTGCGAACAAACGGATCCCTGATTTCGTATGCTGGAGTTGTAGCGCTACAGTGAACACGCCGGTGGTCGAGACAAGTGGAGAGGGCACGGTGACCCCACACTTGTCTGAGACAACTCCTTCCCAATTTGATATAACATGCATAATTCAACAAACAAATTAAAAGCAAACATGATAAATAGAGTATAAACAAATATACAAATAGTGGTATCATAAGTTTTGTACATATATCCCTAAAAAGCAAAAAGAAAGAAAAAAAGTACATCAATCATCACCAGGTGGCCTAGAGGGTCCAGCCTCGTGATCGTGGGCCCTGGCTGGGAATGGTCGGGGGCGCTGACCCTGCGCTGATGCAATCTGTAGGAGTACCTCCCCGATCCACTCGAGCTGGTCCTCGATCCTCGTGACTCTAGCCTCCAGTCGGTGCATGGCCACTGGGTCCTCCTGCGGCTGTGGCTCTGCCGGGGCTGCTGGTGCTGGCTCTGGCCTCCGGCGTCTCCTGCCTGGCTGAGCGTATGCCGGCTGGGGTGCCTGGGGATGCTCTGTCGGTGCCCGAATGAACTGCCCCGGGCGCTGCTGCTCGATGAGCCTCATCCTCTCCAGAGTGGGCGCCGTAGTGCGAGACGGAGGCAGAGCGGTCAAAGAAGCAGCCACGGAGGCAGTAAGGATCCCGTACGAATGGGCCAGGCGAGTAATGAAATACCCCCAGGCCAGTGGACTGCTGGCGGAAGCTCCCATCGAGTGGGTGGAGAGGGTGACTGCGAGGGCAAATGGGAGGTGGAGGAATCTGGAGGGGTCCAGGAGAACCCAAAAATAAGTCATGTCGTCGCCCTACACCTTCTCGCCCCCTCCCGATGCATGATGGAGGTGGATACGATACGGTGCATGAGGCGATGGAGTGGGTCTCGAAGGTGGCTCTCCCGGGAGGTCCCTGCCTTGTAAATGATGTTGGATAGCGATCCCCAAACCTCCATGTTGCCAGGCCTCTCCGGCTGGCCCTGAATACAGGCTCCAAAAAACTGAGTGAAGTGGCGGTGCTGAAGATCCGCCGGAGTATATAGGCCTATGCGCCTCCCGAACTCCCGGAGGTTGCACTCCCTCTGTGCACCTCCCAAATGAAATCGTATAATCCTGGAACGTGGGTCTGACGCCCGAGGAGCGAAATGGATAGTGGAGAGAAACTCCAGCAGCAGCTCGGTGTAAACCACGTCCTCGTCCGTGGCCATAATCCTGTCCCAGCCACGGCATGTGAACGATGCCTCTCCGAGAGTCCAGATGCGATGTAAATATGGCTCAATCGCACCCCATAGTCCTGCATCTCTCAAAATGTCCCGGTCGATAACTATCGCCTCGAGGACCCGGCGACTGGTCAGTGCGTCTCTCCGCGAGATGTACTCCGCGGAGCTAGCAAGTCCCTCGGGGAACTGGAGGAAAGGGTGATCTAATCTGAACATCATCTGCACAAAAAGACACATAGCCACAAAAGACAAAATTGTTTTTGCAAAATTAGTCCTTTTCTCCCCCACCGCACCGCGGCGCGTCCCAAGAGCAAGGTGCGTCGCGGCGAGCGGCTGTTTGCAAAACCCCGAATCAAACTCACAATTTAACCTACTAAAACTTGATCCAATCATACCTCAAGGTAGCCTAAGTGCTGACTAACTCATCTAGGGTCTCCATTTGGCAAAACAAACACCCTATGAGTTAGCGTTGGCGATTCTAAGTTTTGAACATTTCTGGACAAATCACTAAAATTAACTACCTAATTGCTACTTTTAACAACTAATAGGTAGTTAGAATAGCGTACCTTGGCAGTAGGAACAAAATGAGCAAGAAAAAACGCGAGAGAAATTCGTCAATCAGAGCTCCTAGTCGTGTGAGGTGTGTGTTGAGTCGCGGCTTACCTTAATATAGGAGAAAACCGTCTGATCGTTCCCCGCGTCGCGCATTTATGCTTTGCGCGTCGTGCGTGTCACCAAATCAACCCTTGCGCATCGGGTTGGTTTACGACCCCGCGTCGCGTAATTCAAAAACCCGCGGCACGGTCTTCAAAAATTTAAAAACTTCTCACACGACCCCACACTTGTTTTAGACCACTAATACCTGCAAAAAGATTGATGTATCTTCCTAATTAAATATAAGAAATATAAAACCTAACCTATGACACGATGGGTTGCCTCCCAACAAGCGCTAAGTTTAACGTCTTCAGCCAGACGTGCTACTCCTTCTACAGCTACGGTGGATCGTATGCCATTTGTTTCTGCTGCATTTCTACTTCCACCGTCCTTTCGCTGACCCACTGCCCCTCAAACTTTCCTGGGTCGAATGGCTTGCTGGTTCTCCTGCTACTGCCCGGTTGCCATCTTCTGATTGCTTCCCGCGAATGCTTGGAGGTAGCTTTGAACCTCCAAGCTCGGTCCTTCCTTCTACATCTCTTCAAAGTCAAAGGCTTGACATGAAGCACGCCTAGGGCCGCTTCCAGTAGTTGTTTCACACCTCGGTTGCTAGTGTTTCGCATGTTCTCTTCAGGTTGCAATTTTGGCTTGCAGTACCAATAAAATTTTTCCAATCGAATGGGATCGGAAGGCAACATATCAGGATGCTTCCATATGTCCTCATCAATGGTATTGATTACATCTAATCTTCCGTTCATGAATGGATCATGAGTGGTAATAGAATCATGTTTATTATTTTCAAATATCAATTCGTCAGCATCAACTTCTTGATCATCTTCCAACAGGTGGATCGGAACCAATAGTGAGCGACTGGTTTGATCTGATGGTGGTAAAAAGTCGCCCATCACCAGATCCTTGCTTTCAAATTTCTCAAAATTTTCAAAAATTCTAGGTTCAGGGATAGTATTGTCATCTACACCCCCTTCCCCAATAGTATCAACAATTTAGGGGATCGTTGGGCTGGGGTCTGTACTGTCACTTACAGCCTCCTCCATAGCATCCTCATCAATCAAATCGACCGGTGATGGTATAGATTCACTCATCACCAGCTCGACATTATCAACATTTCCAAAAATATCAAACACATCAAAAGATGTTGAGTCAGAGGTAGCATTGTCACCTACAACCTCTTCCTCAACAACATTTTCGACCATCTTAGAGGTCTCTTTACTTTCCCACGGTGTATGTCCTTCCATCACATTTTCAGGTGATGCAAGCTCACACACATTATCATTGGTATAAAAATCACTCACCTCCGGTTCTGGCGTAAGTGGTGAACATTTCCAATTTTTCTCTAACCTATCTAAAAAAGCTTGCACTTTTTCAAGAGCTTCAGCCTGGTCCTTCTGCTCGTGGTAGTTGTTATACATGAGTACCCAAAGTTGGGCCCAAGTTGCAGAATTCTCAGTCTGAGATGACTCCTCGGTCCGCCATCCATTGTCATCGAATGATCCATTATAACAATCATCCTTGTAATAGGTGTCGGCCGGATAATAATCATATTGATCCGGGTACATGTAATCGCCCATTATGAAATCGTACACATACCAGAAATCAGAAAAATAGAATCAAACATCAAAAATCAAAAGCTAAGTCCTACAAATCACCTAATCTAAGCTCACAGCTCCCCGGCAACGGCGCCAAAATTTGACACGCCTGGGTCGTCGTGCGGTCAAAAATAAAGAAAACCTAACTCACATACAAGCACAGTGGTAGTCAGGGTCGATCCGCAGGAGCTTCGTGGTTAGACTAAATGACAGATTACCGACTAGTAGTGTCACGCTACAGTCGGAGGACCTAGTTTCTAAGTGCGCAACTACCCAAAAAGCAATCACCAAACAAAGTCAAGCCAAGCATAAGCTAAACTCAACTCAAACTACCTAGTCACTTTATGAAATCAGAAGTGCATCTCTGAATCAGAAGCAAACAAAGGCATCCAAACCAAACAAGGCATAACCTAACTAATAACTAGGGTTCTGACTGAACAGCTACTAGCTAGAGTTCAATGCCCAAAACTAACCTAATTGGCTACGGATTTCAGCAAGGGAAAGCAGTTCCAAACAAGGCCAAAACAAGTTCCAAACACAATTCAAACAATCAAAACACAAACAAACATCCAAATACCGAAATACCAATAATACTCATAACCAAATGATTCTCATTCATCAAACTCAGATCCAAACATCAAAACAGTAACTAAATACTACTAAAACATAAACCTAAGCTTAATATCAATGGTTGTCACTCCCAAAGATACAAACCAAAGCTTACAACTATCTAACTAATTGAAATAAAATCCAAAACATGAAAATACCAATTGAGAAGTTGCTGGAACGAAATCTTGGAGTCAAAGAGCTTCAAGGTCGATTTTAAACCCGGTCTTTGCTAGGGTTTTCGGCTGGAATTGCCTCTATTTATATTTGCAAATTTCTCGCAGTCGCGCCACGCAAATGAAGAATCCACGGCGCGCGTACTTATCAGATCCCGTTTTTTCGTCATTTGAATGTGTTACACCGCCTTAAGCCCGCGTCGCGCGTTTCATAGATCCGCAGCGCACGTACGTGTTTTCTTGATTTTTCATTCTTTTCCAATTTCTTCCTTTTGCACGCTTTTAGTCCCTGTTTCCATTCTTTTCTTCCAAAGAAGTCCTGGCACGAAAAGTGAGAATACCCCGACATATCTGATATAATTTCATCAAGAACAGGGCTCAACAACGCCTAAAATACTTGATATCACTAGGCGTTGTCAGGAAGCAGCAGGAAAAGATAAAGACATGAAGCATGAAGAATGTGCATGCATAGAGAAGCTGCCAACGGAGATTCCGAATACATTAAAACCATCTTTATAGGAACCACCAGCTTTGGAATTAAAGCCGTTACCAGTTCATTTGAAGTATGCCTTTCTGGGAGAAAAGGAAACTCTGCCAGTGATCCTAGCAGCTAATTTAACGATGGACCAAGAAAAGGATTTGCTTAAGATCTTGTCTAAATATAAGGAAGCTATTGGATGACGATTGCATATTTGAAGGGAATTAGTCCAACCACATGTATGCATCGGATTATCACAGAGGACGGAGCCAAACCCGCTAGAGATATGCTAAGAAGGTTGAATCCAAATCTGAAGGAAGTCATGAAGAAGGAAGTTTTGAAATGGTTGGATGCGTGGATCATATATCCCATCTCAGATAGTGAATGGGTCAGTCCGACACAAACCATACCGAAGAAATCTGGTATAACTGTAGTGGATACTAAAGATGGTGACAAGGTATCCACAAGACCTGTTACTGGATGGAGAGTATGTATTGATTACCGGAAACTCAATGCCGCTACGTCTAAGGACCATTTCCCATTACCATTCATTGATCAGATTGTAGAAAAGTTAGCTGGACAAAAATACTATTGTTTCTTAGAAGGCTATTCAGGGTATAATCAGATTGCCATTCACCCAAAAGACCGGGCGAAGACCACATTCACTTGTCCGTATGGTACTTTTGCATTTCGCAGAATGTCATTCGGCCTATGCAATGCTCCTGCCACGTTTCAAAGGTGCGTTGGAGATCGTCATGGATGACTTCTCGATTTTTGGATCGACATTTGAGGCATGCTTAAGTCAATTGGAAAAGGTGTTACAAAGATGTGTCGAATCTAATCTAGTGCTTTCTTGGGAGAAAAGCCATTTTATGGTCAGGGAAGGAATAGTCTTAGGTCATATGGTCTCTGAGAGAGGATTCGAGGTATATCGTGCTAAGGTCAAAGTCATTTCCACATTGCCACCCCCGACATCTGTGAAAGGGATTAGATCTTTCTTAGGCCATGATGGTTTCTATCGTAGATTTATCAGGGACTTTAGTACTATCTCTAAACCTCTTTGTGGCCTTCTTTTGAAAGACGCACCATTTATTTTTTATGAGGAATGTGCAAAACCATTCAACATTCTAAAAATTAAATTGGTCGAGGCTCCCATTCTTAAACCTCCTGATTGGACCTAACCTTTCGAAATTATGTGTGATGCTAGTGATTATGCTGCGGGTGCAGTATTAGGACAAAGGATTGATAGGAAGCCAGTAGTCATATGCTATGCTAGTAAAACTTTTTCAGAGGCTCAAATGAATTACATAACCACCGAAAAGGAGTTACTTGTCATAGTATTTGCATTGGATAAGTTCAGATCCTATATCTGGGGATCAAAGGTGGTGGTATATACCGACCACAGTGTTGTTCGACACCTGCTTGCGAAAATGGAATCTAAACCAAGGCTGATCAGATGGATACTTCTCTTGCAAGAGTTTAATGTGAAAATCAAGGATAAGAAAGGAGCAAAAAATGTGGTGGCAGATCATTTCTCACGACTGCCAGTAGAATGATTAGAAGCTGGAATTAAAGATTCGTTCACAGATGAGTAGCTGTTGGAGCTCACTAGAGCTCCATGGTATGCAAACTATGTTAATTTCCTGGCTACAGGAGGAATGCCAACGCATTGGACTAAACAAAGACAGGAGCAATTCCGCTCGTATATGAAGAGGTTCATTTGGGATGACCCTGATCTTTTTAAAGTAGGGGAAGATCAAATAATTCGTAGGTGTGTGCCTGACAGCAAGATTGGTGATGTTTTGGAACATTGTCATGCTTCAGCATGTGGAGGACATTTCAGTGGCAAGAAGACAGGATACAAAGTTTTGGAAGCTGGACTATATTAGCCAACCATTTTCAGGGATTCCACAGAACTGCCAAGGAGTGCCTGAACTACCAGCAATTGGGAAATATATCGAAAAAGGATCAAATGCCCTTAAATCTGATTTTGGTGGTAGATATTTTCGATGTCTGGGGAATCGATTTCATGGGACCATTCCCCACCTTTCATGGATATTTCTACATTCTTGTAGCAGTGGATTATGTCTCTAAATGGATTGAGGCAGAGGAGACCCGCACAAATGATCATCACGTGGTGTTCAAATTTGTCAAGAAAAATATTTTCACTCGACATGGAGTCTCACGGGTTATCATAAGTGATGTGGGGTCGCACTTTAAGAACTTCAAATTTGGGAGGCTGCTAAAGCATTAAGGGGTGAATCATCGGATTGCAACACCTTATCACCCACAAACAAGCGGCCAGGTAGACGTTTCGAACCGACAGATAAAAGAAATTCTTCAGAAGACGGTCAGAACAAACAGGAAAGACTGGTCACAAAGGTTGGATGACGCATTATGGGCATACAGACTGCCTATAAAACACCGATTAGGACCACTCCTTATCGGTTGGTTTATGGGAACGGCTGCCATTTGCCTGTAGACATGGACTATACTGAAGTCGGAAAAGAACGAAAGTCACAATTGTCTGAGTTGGAGGAACTAAGAGGCGAAGCCTACGAAAATGCTGCGACATACAAGTCAAAGATAAAACAATATCATGATGCCAAACTCCATTTGAAAACCTTTGAAGTTGGGCAGAAGGTGTGGCTATACAACTCGAGACTGAAGATGTTTCCAGGGAAACTGAGAAGCAAGTGGAATGGGCCTTACGAAGTGGTTAGTGTCATAGATTATGGTGCAATAGAAATCTGGGATTTAAAAGGTGGACAACCATTCAAAGTCAATGGACATAGGCTCAAACCTTATGTCATCGCAGGCACATTTCAGAAATTGGAAGTGGAAACGGTCGATTTCGTGACTGACATTCCTATGTATACCCTTTAGGTCAGGTAAGTGCACGTCCGACTGACGACGTTAAACTTAGCGCTTGTCGGGAGGCAACCCAATCATCATATGTATAAATTGCATTTTTTTAGTAATTAATCACACTTAATTGATCATGGTAAGAAAAGAACAAGTGTGGGGTCAATTTGGTAATTTTGTAACATCGCAACGCGGGATCTTAGGATCCGCGCCGCGCGTGTTAAGTTTTCACGATTATCATTGAAATCAGAGTTTTACATGCGACGCGGATAGAAGCTTCCTGTGCCGCGGCCTTATCTTAATTTGAATTTAGAGATAATCACAAAAACGGAGTTTGAAAACACATCCAATTACCCCCTACTTGTATATAATCTGAATTCGCGTAAATCATCGAGTTTCTACTGCTAATAATTCAACTGTGCATTCCATTCATCTTCAACTTCGTATATCTCTCAGCAAATCAAGTATGTTTCACTAATCTCTTCTCTTTTCTTTAAAGTCTTGGAAATTCTGAAAATCATATGTAATCTGCAATGTAGCGAGTATATACTGAAATTGATGATGTAATTAGGATTAGAATAGTGTACTCTACAAAACCCAATGTTTAGAATCAAATAAAGTGGTCTAAAATAGAGTTAATTGATGATTCTGGTTTGAACATACACGCCGTGCCGCGGACTGTTGCAGTCAGCGACGTGGGAGATGAATGTTCATATGGCGCGTCGCGGCCTGTTCGCCCCGTGCCGCGTCAAACGCTAATCAGTACCCTAATTGCGAATTTTTTTATGCACCTTCGCAAGTAGAATGTCCTCATCTGGTAGTTCCGAATCACTCGATTGGAACTCTCTAACCACGGGCATGGGGTGAGTCCTTTACAATCAATTTTACAATTGCCGTTGCATTTATCGACAAAAATGGGTTCTGCCATCCCGCACGGTTAACTGGGAGTTGACCAAGGAATTGGGGATTCTAGAGCAGATACAGGACTGGCTAGTCCAGGGGGTTACGAAGAGGGTGCACTGACTTATACTTGTCGGGCTCTTGAAAACGCATTCCAAATGAATGAGCCCGTGTACCACGAGGTCTTTCTGCAGTTCCTTTCAAGTTACCATTTTGACAAGATGCACATTGGTATGGATACAATGGAGACGGTGCGATACCGACTGGGGATTCCTAACCGTAGTTGTAACTTGAGGGAATTCGGGTACCGTATCGGCTTATACACGGAGGAGGAGTCGCAGGCACCGGCATTTAGGGCTTTCTATCGCTGGGCTAGCTGTACCGCTAGCTATTCGTTTTCACCGGCCGACTTTTGGAGTACGATTTCTTCTGCTCGGTACCATGAAAATACTATCCGAGAGAGTTACATGCACTTACCGGCGCACCGGATGTTGCAACGACTCATTTCGACGATATTGTAACCTCGTGCGGATGAGGAAAGGGTGTTACCTCACGAGTTGTATTTGATGTGGGCATTGACTAGAATGCTCGAAACCGATAATATCCTATACTTAATCGCAGACTATTTCAAGCAACTAACGGATGCCCCTTGAAGTATATCGCATTTGGGGGCGGACATTTTGTGACGTGTCTGGCGCACTCGTACGGGTTATTGTCTGAGCACGTTATCAGTCAATTGGAGGTTATACCTCGAATTCCATTCATCCCACCTGTGTCTACTTCGCGGGAGATTATTTTTGTGGAAGACGGGATGACATCCATGGACCGCATACCCTTCCCAGTGCTTCGGTCCGAGACTTCAACATCCAAGAAAAAGTCGAAAGTATTTGTCAGCTTACCTCGTGGTGTCTCTCCAGCTTCTATGGAATCACGGTATCTCGCTAATGAGATCAAAGAACTCTAAAGGGCCATGAATTCTCACAAGATGGAACATAGGGTTCAAGTTGTAGCAATGCATGAGGTAGACCGGAGGTCAAAGAACACGCACACGCAATTACTTTGGTTGTCCGAATGCATGATTAACTTCATCAATGGTGCTCCGAACCCAATCCCAAGACCTCAACCGCCTCCCGAAGAGGAGGAGGAGGAATCGATGGAGGAGGATGAAGAACTAGAGGAAGGCCCCGAGGATGATACCGCGCACAATTTGGGTGATATAATTGATTTTACTACATTTTTAAGTCATTAGGTCTCGTTTTTAGGTTAGATTTGATTTTTGAATAAATGTTGATAAACTTTAGGATTTCGTGTTTTAGATTTTTTAATAAGCCGTATGACAATAAATAAAAGTAAAGAGTTTTTAGGAAAATTTGTGTTGACGGCTTTTTATGAGCGTTTGAAATTGATTGAATTTTCTGCAATTACTGCGCCGTGGCACCCTTATAGAGCGCGACGCGGTCATTTGCAATTTGACGGTAATTTCAAGCTTCGTAATTACCGCGACGTGCGCCCTACCATCACGCGCAGCGGCTTTTCGCAACACATAAAAATTAGATTGTTGTACTTTTTCTTTTAACATTTGTTTGTTTAGTTGTATTTAATGTTTTTGTGAGTTATGCATGTAATACCAAATGGAGGAGTTGTTCCAGGCAAGTGTGGGGTCATCGTGCCCCCTCCACTTGCCTTGACCACCGGCGTGTTTCACTGTTGCGCTACAACTCCTGAATTCTGAGTCGAGGATCTTTGTTCATGTTTCTGTACCTGTGATAACCAAGTACCATCAAGCAATCTACTATCTAAGGGGTAACTCTTTCTCCCTAGTTCTGAAATTATTTTTGTACAACGAGGGCCTTGTACGGTTTTAAGTGTGGGGTGTGGACGGTCGAAAGAGTAGTTTTTAAAAAAAATTGTGGGAAATGACCGATTTTCAAAATTTTTAAGAAGTTGTAATTTTGAAACGAATAATTTGTGAATGTTTTAGCATTGGTATTTTTCAAGAAATACTATGTAGTTATTATCATGCTATCTGTTTAGTCAAATAAGTTGAGTTTTAAGAGTTAGAAGATTGTAGTATTTTGAGTTTAGAATTTAGGAAGGAATTGTCAATCTGTGGCCTTTGTTGTTCGAGTCGGTAGGTCCGAAAAGTATGGCCTCGAAGAGGCACTTATGCACCTTACCACATAAGATCGGCTGGTTTGGGATGGTATTTCTGAAAGCTCGTTACACGGACAACATCGAAAGTCATAGACAGTTCTTTAATGGCCTTTAGAATCTGAATGAGTATGTACACTTCATTGTGGACAGAAAATTTGTAATCAACGGTTCTTTAGAAAGTCATAAACTCCAAAGAATATTCTGATTATGTTTTCATAAACTATTTCATCTAACTCTGGAAACAATAAACTTTGAGATTAAATGCAATCAAAACTTGTTTGAGTTGGAATTGTTGAATGTTTATGATTTTTGGGTTTTTTTTGGTAAAAGTCAGAAACTAGATCCTCTGGCTGTAGAGTGACACTACAGTTGGTAATCTGTTGCCTACCTTGACCACGTAACTCCTGTGGATCGACCTTGACTACCGCTATACTAGTGTGTGTTAGGTTATTTTTCTATTTTTGATAGCACGATGACCTAGGCGTGTCACAATACCACCCTCGACCCTACAATTTGTGAAAATTATAAACATTTTGAAAGTAAAGATCGGGTGATGGGTGACTTTATACCACCACCAGATAAAACCAGTCGCTCACTCTTGGTAGCGATCCACCTATTGGACGATGACCAAGAAGATGATGACGACGATGTGGTCTTTGAAAACAATAAACATGAATTCTTTAGCACTCATGATCCATTAATAAATGGAAAATTGGATGTTAATAATACCATCGATGAGGACATTCGGGAGCATACTCATATTATACCCTCCGATCCCATTCAATTGGAAAATTTTTATTAGTAATGCAGACTAAAACCGCAAACCGCAGATGACACGCATTATTTGAGCAGCAAACATTTCACCAAATAATTACTGGAAGCGGCATTGGGAGCACTCGACGTCGAACCAGTGATCTTGAAAAGACACCGAAGGAAAGATCGAGCTTGGAGGTTTAAAGCTACTTCTAAGCATTCGCGCGAACTTATCCAAAAACAGCGACCGGGCAGCACCAGAAGAACCGGCAAGCCATTCGACCCAGGAAAGCTGGAAGAGTATTGGGTCAACAGAGGGACGGTGGTGACTGGAATCCAGTGGAGTCAAATGGCATACGAGCCACCGTAGCCGCAGAAGAACGTCTGGCTGAATAGGTTAAACTTAGCGCTTGTTGGGAGGCAACCCATCCATAAATAGGTTAGGTATTTGGTTTTTAGAAGTAATTAGGAAAGTATGATCATCGTCATTGCAGGAATTCGTGGTACGACGCAAGTGTGGGGTCAAACAAAGGACTTTGGAAGAATTAAAAGGCGCGACGCGGTGAATAGTAAAGCGCGCCGCGCATTCGCAAGGTAACCTGATGCGCAGGGATTGAATTGGACACGCACGACGCGGATGACCTTTGCGCACGCCGCGGATTACGATCGGTCAAAACTGCCATTTAAGGTACGTAACACTCATGGCACACACACAAACACACATCGCGCAACAGAGCACCCCTGATCACTCGATTTCTCTCGTTTTTCTTGCATTCTCGTATATCTACTATTGAGGTATGTCATCTAGAACTCGTTCTTTCAAGTATTTGCACGCGTTTGAAGCTAGAAATTGATTGAAATAGGTGGAACTAAGAAAAACTTAGAAATCGGCAATGCCGACTCGTAGGGTGTTGTATTTTCAAAATCCTCACCCTAGAGGGGCTAGTTGATAGTTAGGATGCCTTGTGATTGCGTTGGATTGAGTTTAACAGGTGATTTTGGGAAGTTTTTAGAATTTTTTCGCAACAGAGGTACGGCGCGACGCGCCTTGTTCTTGAGCCGCGCCGCACGTATATGTGCGACGTGTGTGGTCTAATTTTGCAAAAACATTTGTGTGTAAATTCTTTTGTGCAGATGGACTTCAGACCGAGACATCCATTCCTTCGATTTCCTGATATGCTGGAGGAGACCCCACGCTATCGGAGTCGACTCGATGAGCTCCGTTCCTGACCTGTCCTCACCGCTATTCATTTGGACCGGGCGATTTTGACCCAAGCAGGACTATGGGCTGAGCTGCTGCCCTTCATTCACCGTACCTGGACTAAGGGGATACACACTTTCACTTGTCGGGTCTGGGATAGGCTCATGGCCAATGCGGACGACGTGATGTACAAGGAGCTCGTGCTCGAGTTCCTTTCGACTTGTAGATAGACTTTGGCTTCATAGGAGCCGTGATCGTAGCTGATTCGATTCAGTCTGGGAGGGGAGAGTCGGGAGTGCACTTTACGGGACTTTGACAGACGCATCGGGATTTACACCGAGGCAGAGATGAGGAGAATTCACTTTACAACCTTCTTCACCGCCTGCTTCGGAGATCAGCCTCATAGGGAGGCGAACGCAGTCGTTTAGGCATCCATGTCCGATGAGATGTTTCAAGCCGGTTTAGCCAAGGATAGCCATCTTAGGGATCCACTTGACTGATTGACGCACCGGATCATATCTACCTCCATCATACAGAGGAGGGGATGTGAGAAGGTGTCTGGGGAGGATATGTTCTATATGTAGGTCCTCTCTGATGCCAGCAGGTTCCTTAACCTGCCATATGCTTTGGCAGTTTCACTAATGACCCGAGCAGCAGGTACGAATGGCAGCAGTCCTATGGCCGGCGGACACTACATCACCCGCCTCGCCCGATCTTATGGTATTTTGACGGCTGAGGTTATTGCCAACATGGCACCGACCGAGCCCTCGCGGGCCTCGGTCCGTTACATGGAGAACAAGAGAATTATTCACCAGCCGCGACCGGGAATGATTGAGAGGATGCCGAAGGATAAGGAGGAGTTAGAGGACGAGGAGTCACCCTTGCGCTGACGTACCCAGCGCCGGAGAGTAGATGTACCGGTTCAACCGCCACCTCTGGCCCAGCCACCACCACAGCTCGCAGACGTGCTAGCTGCTGTGAAGGATCTGGAAAAGAAGATGACACATATTGAGGCTCACCACCGCTGGATGGCGGAGACATAGAGGCTGATCATGCTCTAGATGCAGATAGATGACATACCAGCATACCCTCCGAGAGATCATGACGACGAGGTTGGTCCATTTGGGACCCATCATGACGATTGATGTATTTTCTTTTCATCTTTTTGAGACATCGTACATGACATACTACTATCTTTTGTTTTTATAGTTTATATGCATGTTTGTTCTTTTTGCGTTTAATTTGTTTGTAAGTGTTTACATGTGAATACCAATGGGAGTCTACTGAGGAGTTGTTTCAAGCAAGTGTGAGGTCATTGCACCCCTACACTTGCCATTTCACCGGCGTGTTCACTATTGCACCACAACTCCTGAAATCTGAATCGTGAGGAGTACATGTTTTGTATCTTGTGACAATCGAGTTCCAACAAGCAGTCTACTGTCTGAAGGGGTAACTCTTTCTCCTTATTCTGAATTATTTTTTTTGTACAACGGGGACATTGTACAGTTTTAAGTGTGGGGTGTGGACGGTCGAAAGAGTTGACATTTGAAATTTTTGCAGGAAACGAGTCAATTTTCAAAAAAAAAAGCAATTTTTCAAAATTTTTAATAGATTGTAATTTTGAAACGACTAGTTTGTGAATGTTATAGCATTGGTATTTTTCAAGAAATACTATTTAGTTGTTATCATGTTATCTTTTTAGTCAAATAAGTTGAGTTTTAGGAGTTAGAAATTTTAGATTTGGGATATTTTAGGATTGGAATTTAGGAGGGAACTGTCAATCAGTGGCCTTTGTTGTTCGAGCTCGTAGGTCTGAAACGGGTGGCCTCGAAGAGGCGCTTATGCACCTTACTACCTAAGATCATCTGGTTTGGGATGGTATTTCTGAAAGCTTGTTACACGGACAACATCGAAAGTCATGGACGATTCCTTAATGGCCTTTAGAATCTGAATGAGTACGTACACTTTTTGTGGACAGAAAATTTGTAATCAAGGGTTCTCTAGAAAGTCATGAATTCCAAAGGGTATTCTAGTCAGTTTCATCAGAATCATTTTCAATCTAATTCTGGAAACAATAAGCTTTGAAATTGACCACATTCAAAAATTGTTCGAGTCTTAGTTAAAATCTGTTAAAAACTCTCTTGCTTGTGGACAAGCAAAGCACAAGTGTGGGGTGTTTGACAACGCCTATCAATATCAAGTATTTTAGTCGTTGTTATGCCCTATTCTTAGTGAATTTATATCGTATATGAGATGGTATTACTCACTTTTGTGCTAGGACTTCTGTTCAAGAAGAATACTAAAACCGGGACTAAACATGGACAAAATAGAAGAAGTTTGGATAAAAGCCATTTCAGTCGAAGTCGTATGCGTGCTGCGGAAAGGAGACACATGCATCGTGCCAAGTCAATGATGAGGCGGTGAAGAGAAACTCAAACTGCAAAAAACGGGGGATAAAGTCGTATGCGCATCGCGGATCCAAGTTCTGCACGCCGCGGATCATCAGATTTCACAAGTATAAATAGAGGTCATTAAGTCGAATTTCACAGGAAAAGAACGACCCCTAAGGTGGACTTAAGGCTTCTTTGACTCAAGGATTCGGAATTTCAGCAACACAATTGGATTTCAGTACCCTTTCTTCTTTAGTTCTATTGTTTCTGGATTATTCAGATCAGTAGCGTTAGTCTAGGTTTGTTATTTGGATTTCAGTACCCTTTGTTCTCTAGATTTGGCTTTTTAATTCAAGTAATCATTCGGTTTATGGTGTATTTGCAATTTTCGGTATTATTGTTGATTCTGAGAGAAACGCTATCAACAGAACTGAAATGAACCTGAAGGGATATCGTCTGCAATAACTGCACTTTGTGAGTCATAGCAAGAATGGATGATCTGAATCGCTTTCCTTAAATGGAAAACACAAGGGTTGCGTGTGAGACACAACCAAAGGTGTTTAGAACATGCCAGTACATATCCAAACAGAAAGGTACATGGCCTTGAGATTCATCTCACGTGCACCTCGCAAGGAAGGATCTTTGGATTCTCATAATATGCCAAAAGTTTGGATTTTTTGAATAGCCTGAAAGAGTCCTATGATTATCTCAGAAGGTTAGGATTTTCGATTATCAAAATATGCCAAAAAGTTTGGATGCTGTTGTTGGTTATATGCCCATCATTATAACAAGTTTGTAATATTAATATAAATAGTAGGGTCCTTTTGGGTTACACGCAAGAGACGTTTAGCTAAAAGAGATCGAAAAATAAACTTAAGGGGTTAAGTTAATTAATATACCAAAGTAAAGGTTTATTACTCAGAAACTAAAAAGTATAAATGACTGAAGTGAAATTATCAACAGTTTGAATTTCAAATAGTCATTATCCACAAGGGAGGAGATATGGATGAGATTCACTATAAATATAACCCTAGATCTGAGTTGTAGAGGTGGGAGTGTCACACCCCCAAACCACGATGGCGGAAACGTCTGAAGGTGGATGACTTCATGAACAGTATCACAACAACGTTTGTACAATAGTGATCAAAGCAAACACATCCATCATATACATAATTGTAAATGTTACAAGAGTTCAAAAGATTGTATGTTTTAAATACAATTACAATATGATATCAAAATACATAGTATGACGCCATAGCGACCCATCGTCAAAGGTTGTAGTTACCTTATCAATTTCCTGAGAATACAAGTAGTTTGAAATAGTGACAACATTACGTTGGTGAGTTCATAAGATTTTTTATGAAAAAATCCATAATCATTTTTCCTTGTAAAAGGATAGTGTTTGAAACCAGAAAATCCAATATTTTCTAATAAATGAGTCGTAGTCTTAAGACCCAAAGACCGAGAATGTATAAGCATTTCTATACTTGAAAATAGTATTACGTAGTTTTATTCTTGTATGAAACAGTGTAAATAGATGTTTACTCGTAGACCAATCGTAGATTTAATTCTGTAAAACTCATATGTATAAGTAAACCATACTTATATTTATATAATTGATAAAACGTAGTTTTAATTTCCATAGAACCAGTGTGTATAAGTAAAAACCATACTTATAGTTGTAACTTGTTAAAATGTAGTTTTAATACCATAATACTTATATGAGGAGTCTCTTTCTTTGTAAAACGTAGTATTGTAATCCAAGAAAATCCAATATTTTCTTATGAATGTATCCAAGTCTTAAAAACCCAAAGACTAAAATGCATAGCGTACTTTGTAGTATAAAGGCATTGAAAATGTATATTTCTACGTAAACAATTTATAAAGTTGATTTCACATGCGAGACGCCCTATAACCATACTGTGACCATGTAGGCCTGCTTCGACGTTCTTCAGGCGTCGAACTGTTATGACATTTGTCACCTCAGACCCGTCGGTCTAGCTGTAGCTAGCAGCTCAGGTGCGGGGTAGTCAATCCCGTATAGATCTATACACAAATATCACGCTCTCTTACCGAGACTCTGGTTATAAATTTCAGGACTTATAGTATGTACTTAAATAAGCACTGTGAAGACCCGTCTCACAAAAATGTATGTATCAATCAACTTGTTAAAGTTTGTATATGAAAAACCTTTGTATTTGTCCATTATCATGTTTCCCATGATAATATAGTAATGTATAATAATTATATATTTTATATAATTATTTGTCTTCTTTAAAACGTCATAGTAACATTTGTATCAACAAACTATTCCTATAATAGTTTATTTTTAGTATTCCGTTGTGAAAAACATATATTTACAAATATATGTGAAATAACTTATTTAGATGGTTATAAAGAACTTCTTTTAAGATATATTCTCCACAATAGTGGTGCAATAAATTGGTTATACCCTTTATTAATTCCAATATAATATTTCATGACTATCAAATAAAGAACGGCCAGGTAGAAGATCAAATGGGGAGGCATGACCTTTCAGCGTATAAGCCTTTTGGAAATCCAACAACCTAGCCCAAATGATCAGACTAGACGCCCTCGTAAGTAGATCATTCGATATTATTTTTGGAATTATAATAGAATTGTTGTAATAATGATGTTTACAAAATTCGCATTTCGTTTACTATTGTTACAAATGAGTATAAATAACTATTTTTATAGTATAACTTGTATTCTCCACCTTAAAAACTTGAATAAAGATAAAAAGAAGGGGTATGAACTCACCTCAATGTCGACTAGGATCTTATCGCCAATTGTTGTTAGATCGCCCGACTCTTCGTGCTTCTAACTCGAACTCACTATATTTATAACTGAAATATCTACTTCTAACGTTCATTCTTTGTATATCTCTCTATACGTATCGAAGAACTTGTTTGTGTGATTTGAATGGCTAGAATGAGTCTATATTTATAGTAGATTTATTTTCGTATTGCCGCTCTCAAGATACAGATATTCGACTTTTATAGCTTTTAGAATTTTTGTTTATAACAAAACATACCCTTAAAATACTCTTTAAATAGATTTAATATTTTTTAATTAAAACAAATAATTTTATTTTATAGAAATATAATCTACAAAAATCGTAGTTTAATAATATAAACTTTTTAACTAAAAGTCTGTAACGAATTAACGAAAGGGTATTAATTGTAAGTTTATTGAAAATATAGGGTTTAAATGTAAATACAATTTCATTTTAAAGAAAAATAAAATATTAAATATAAAACTAATATCAATGATATTAAATTTTGACGTCAGGTTGTCCGTACCGATGATACGGATTTGACGGTAAATTTTTCGTTTTATAAAACGACATAATATTATTGATAAACTTAAAAATACGTATTGAATACGTAGTGTTCGAAATGAAAATACGAATTTTTTGAGGGTAAAATGTGTAAAATTGATTAAATAATGAAGTGGGGCCCATTTTATATAAAATAAAATAAAAATAAAATAAAAATGGAAAGAATTTTAAAGTTTGACAAACCGGTTGTTTCCTTTTTTCAATGTTTTTGACAAACATATTTTATTTTTATTTTTTTTATTATATTATATAAATATTTTAATAATCAAACGTCGCTTTCAAGTTAAATTATACGTTTTTTTATCATAACTTTTTATATGTAACGTTTGGTAAAAATAAAAATATATATTCGGAACCGTTGTATTTTTGTCTACGTTTTGATATAAAATTTGTAATATTCGGAAGAGTTTTAAATTTTACCGTTCACTATTCACTTCAGATACTATTCACGACATAAATTTTTATTTTTATTTTATATTTTATATTAAAAACATCTAGCTCGGGTTTGTTCGTATAATTGATTTGAATTAGCATATGTAGTATTATAATATCTAATAATACATCATATAGATTATGAAATTTACATTTCACATATTGACCTAATGTACGCTCTAGTTGACTTGAGTTGACTTTCGTTGACTTAATTTGACAGTTGTCACAGGGAGAAACCCAAATTTTCGTACATCTCCCTCCCACCCTCGGTATATGGCCGATTTCCTCATAAACCCTAAGTATTACGTGCTTAAATGTCACACCCCCGACCGAGGCGGTGGAACATGTCGGGCTGTGCGACTAAGTTCTTGGATCACAGGCAATTGAATATACAGTAAAAGTACAACAATAAACCAAAGGATAGTTGTATTTCATCTTGAAGTTTGAATACAGGGTTCTTACAAATAATAATAGTAGAGTACGTGAAATGCCTTAACAGATTTCCATCTTCTGAAAGTCTCACTGATTTCCTGAGAATACATGTAGTTTTGAGGGTCAACACAAGGTTGGTGAGAGTTACATGTTTTATGTTGAACATAGTAGTAATACTTTTATTAGATAACTAAAAGTATTTTCTTTGTAAGTATAATCATACTTGTAAATGAGTTTGTAAAGAGTTACTGAAAACCATAAATAAAACCATACTTATAACTTAGTTTGTATAGAGTTTCTGAAAACCATAAGTAATATCATAATTTTTTTATCTTTTGATTATTTATTTATTTATTTTTATTTTTATTTTTATTTTGTATTATTATTTTTTTAGAACGGCAAATATCATACTTATAAATGATATGTACGTTTTTAAGAAAACCATCAATGTTTACAGTGAGTCCTATAACCGAGCTATCCGACTAGCATGTACCCCTACAACGGTTCATGGACTTTGTAGTAATGAATAAGATAAGTATCACCTACATCGATTTGCAAGTCGAAGTTGTAGCTAACAACCATAGGTGGGGGCGTCAACCCGTATAGATCTATACATATGTATCTCACTCTGCTTGATTAACGGTTATAGTAGTGTGGGGTCTAAGTATTTCTACTTCGTTATGAATAGTGTCTCACTATCTAAGCCATTGATAAATGTAGGATCGAGTATGTTGATAAGTATATACGTAAAAGAGCACAATACTTGCTTATTGAAAACATTTTATAAAGCTATAATAACATTTATAAAACTTGATATGAAATTGGTAAATGTTTGTATTGCACATGTATTCTCCCCCATAATATATAAAAGAAAAAAATATAGACAAAGGGGCCGTAACACTCACATTTGAAGCGTGAATTCAGTTTATATTCGAGAATAATCGCGTTCGAGAAATACCACGAAATAACACCAACGAAGAGTTAAGCAGCAAAGGGGCAAAGGGAGAGAGGAAGAAAGCTAGATGTTTGGTGAATTGGTGAAAATAAATGAAGAAGATGCATCATATTTATAGGGTTGAAAATCACTATTCATGTCACTATTCATGAGGTAAGCGCTTACATAATCATTACGTTATTATTTCCGATTTTATAATTAGTATTATTTTCTAGACCAGAGAATTGTTGAGTCGAGTGCATTGATTCTGGAAACCTAAGCAGATAATTTTTTCGAGTTGCAGAACATCGGGAAATCGCGTTTAAATATTGTGTTCATTTATCCGCACCATCCGATTAGTTGACTTTTATAACTATTTTTACTAAAAATATTTCGAGTATGGAATCCAATAATAGATCATGGTCTGAGTCCAATAATGTTCTCGGAATTTCCATATGAGGTGCGCAAGTGCCTCAACGGATCGAAACGGTTTATGTAGTTAAACAAAATCAGTGTTACACTGGTTTGTTTTGTGTTGTTTTCTTATAACAGTCGTAACTTTTGCATATGAGCTCCATTTTGAACGTTATTTATATTTTCGAAATCAGGGAAACATGTACTCTGAGGTTAGAGTGCTTGTTTTGTTTCACAAACGCTCAATACTTATTTTCAGCTTTTCAGTCGTATTAACTAGGGATTCCGTTTTTTATTGAGATTTTTCCACCATAGGAAGTAAGATTTCATCTCGTATCTTATTTTAATTGTAATGACACTATACATTTTCCAAAATATACATTAAAGCTCAAAAGGTTTGGTTAAAAAGAGGTTTGCGATGAATTGACTGTTTATAGTTCTAGGTATAAATTTCTGGGATGTCACATTACCTCCCCGTTAAAGGAATTTCGTCCCAAAATTATTTCGTAATATAACACTTCTGCTCGATCATGTAGAAGTCACACGGGTCGTGTAGGACCTTTTCGAAACTGTTTTGGCCTTGCAGGAGTTATACGGGTCGTGTTCTAGTTACTATAGCATCCAGTAGCATCCAGTAGACTTATACGGGTCGGGTTTCGGAGCACGTGTCAGATTTTTAAAAGTTAACGATGCTAATTTTAAATGTTAGTGTCGCTAACCTGCTTTAGTGGGGTTATTTGGACAGCTTTCCTTATTTACCCCATTTACGAACCAAAAATCCTCCTAGGTTATTTTCATAGCAAAAGGTGCGAAATTCGGTCATTTTGATCAAGGGTTTTGTGTAGGAAAATTTTGGGGAGGTTGGATTTAACACCCGAAATGCGTTCTTGAGATCTTAATTCACAAGGTTAGTGATTTTGAGTTTTAGGGTTTCAAACTCGAGATGTCCAAATCTGAAAGAATGCTTCGATTCATCTCATGTGTTGTTAGTAGATTGCTAATATATATTGTATTGAGTCCTTGTTGCGAATATTGTGATGTTTAATGGTTGATTTGGTAAAACCGTGAAATTGAAGTTTTGGTTTAAAAGCATATGATATTCACTAATTGTGATTTGTATTATTTATTTATTTCTTAATCATTTGAGTTAAGTATTATGGAAATGCATGAGGATGTTTAAGATATGATATGTGATGTCATTTTACAGTTGATACTCATAGGAGGGAAGGAAATACGCAAGATACAGATGGACCACGAGATGCACCTATTCCAGGTGAGTAGTTCTAATTCATTATGTATGAGTAGATTATGATATAATTGAATTAACTATAAATCTTAATTGATTGAGATAATCAATTTGTACGAGTTATACAAGGTTGAGAATTTCCTTTCATAAACGCGTACTTGGTGTGATTGAGAACTCTAAGTGACTGGGATAATTAAAGAGATTGAGATCAATGATGTTTTGTTTTACTAGTCGTTGAGAAATGATGATATGATTTAGTAAGTCATAATTATTTTCTCATTGTGCTTAGTTAGCTCATAAAAATGGTTATGTTGTATGTATTATGGGTGATAGGGGCAAGAAGGTTGCAGAGGGATGAATGACTTAACTTGGGGCAAGCCTTTTGGACTTTTTGTGAACTATGGCATACTCTTTTGTATAGTTTTGTAAAAATGGTCTTTTGTATCCTAGCTTTGGGACATATTTGTATTAAGTAATCATGTTTATGATAACTGCTTGTGCTTTTGTTTCTTAACTTTGATTACATTAATAAACCCTTTTGGTTATTAGAGTAATTATTGGTGTAATTTGGAGATAGGAAAATGGGAGTTACATGGAGGGATCCACATGTATCCCTTCCTTGCTGACTCTGTGTCATAAGAAATCCACCTTTCGAATCAAAATTCACATTTTTAAATGAGTACTGAAAATTCTTTGAACTATTTCCGCTATCAGGAGATATACATTTTTTTATTTAAAAAAAAGTCTTCTCATTATCCTGTCCTTATCGGAGTCAAGTAGTGAATGTTGAAAAAAATGGCACTTAGGGTAATGGAAAGGTCACACCTACTATAGATGTTTTGAATTTCGGTAGTAATAATGGGGGTTGTCCTTTCAGTTCTAGCTGTAAGATATTATATAAACGGGTATGTATCATTATTTGTATCTAAGATATTTTCAGTCTCATTCTTTCCTACTATCAGTTTATTCTTATATAATCTCAGATTTCCAAATCGAGGTATGGAAAACAGATCTCCTATGGAAAAATTTTCAAACACTGAGCTGAATTTCGTAAGGGAAGAGGGTACCTCCCTATCGTTTAATCAGATACCTCCACTGGAGTTTGGTAATTATAGTATCCTAAACTCATTTTATTTCTTATTCCTTTCTCTAGCATTTTGATTTTTGTTTTAAACTATGTGAGGTATAGATTTTCCAGATATATTACCTCTGTATCAACTTCAAGATGATCTTGAAGTTTTTCCTCTGATGGGTATTCACCCTGAAGATCCACCACTGCCTTTAAATCAAGACATCGATGTTGAGCAATCTCAATATATACTTCCAGGTTAAGTCATTTTGTTAAACTTTATGTTTGTTTTGCTTAATTATCTAACATACGTTATACACAGATCCATTCGTAGATGATCTTACTAATGATAATCTAAGCATAACATGCCTATACTGTATAGTGGAGTGGATCTAACAAATCATGGGTTTCTAACTGACATTCAAAATCAGGATCAAATACAGTCGATCCATGATGAGACTATCGGGTTCACTTCAGCGAATTCTGAGTTTGTGGGTGGTTTTCAATATCAGGATCATTTTCAATTGATCCAAAGTAACTTAGAAAGTTTCAAGAATGGGAATTCTGGGCTTATGGTTGATTTTGGAAATCAATAACTATTACTCATAATAGGTAACAATGAAAGTGTTAGTGATCAGGTGTTAGTTCTATATGCTCAAGGATGATCATAAAATGATATTACTAATAATACATGATCCTATAGGGTCACACCAACAAGTTTGACACCAATTGATCATTTAGAACGTTAAATTTGATTTAACATCAAATGATACTAAACTTGCAATTTAATCTTGTAGGTTATTATTATTTGAGGTAAATAATAATAACTACAAAATTAAAGGTTGATTAGTAATTCATATGTGATGAATTAATTAAGTAACAATTAAATTGTTTAAATTGTTAAACGATTTAATTGATTTATAAGTAAGCCTTTTATTTAATTTAATTAGTAAATTAAATAATATATATATATATATATATATATATATTGTTATATATATATATATATATATGTATATATATATATATATAATTATACAATTAAGATTGTATATTTAGATGGTTTATTTATATATTTGATTATGGGTTAAATGTTATTCCATTAAAGAAATGAGAAGATGTATTATTTATAAGCTTATAATTATCTAAGTTTTATAAATAATAACAACCCACTAGCACTTCATTAGTCATCATATAACTAGCCATATTTGAATAAAAAGAATGCATTAAGAACTTAAAAGAAAAAGAAGATGCCTTGTGTCTTCTAGCTTTTGATTATAGAAATCAAATGGATCTTTCTTTTAAGCTAGTTGCATGTGCTTTTCTTTTCTCTTGGTGGGTTATATTGTGAACGATTTTGAGGGCATGTGTACATTATTTCTTGCTTCAAAAATCAGCCAAAGAAACTCTCTAAAAGCTCTCTTGATAGTTAGCAAAAATTGGTTTTTGGTTTCACAAGAAAAGGAGTTCTAACTTGCAAGTTGTGGAACTAGCATTCAAGGGTGTTCAAGCTTGTGGTGGATCAACTATAGAGGGATTCTAATTTGATTCCTAGCTATCAAAATCATCCAAAACAAACCCAAGAACAAAGGTTATAATCTTGAACTTAAACTATGTTTGTTCTTCATCTTATCTCTACATGCATGTAGCATGATCCTCTTGGAATGAAACTTGTGTTCATGATTTTATGCTTCCGTTGCAACTTCAAGTTTTGAAACTAATTACATGAACCATGATTTCCAACAATTGGTATCAGAGCCATGGCTATATTGCATGTTTAGATAATAAGTTTATTTGGATAAACTTGGTTTTTGGAAGCCATGAATGTTCATCTTCTTAAATGAAAGTTTCATGCATGGCTTCTTTGGCAACATGCAATTATATTATCTATGATTTTATGTAACCAACTATATCTTATGTATGCATGCTTTTGGTTACATAAATTGTTGCCTTAGAAAAACAAAGTGTTGATTTTCTTATGATTTTATGTGATAAAATGGTGCATAAACAAGCCAAGGACCATATGATGCATGTTTTGTGTTTGTGTTCGATATGGTTGTAATCTATTGATTTATTCAAATGGTTTGTAATAATAATTAGTTATTTCCTTCTTAATATTCATTTTGTAAATATTAGAATAGTTGTATTTTATTTATTTCACAAAATGTAACAAGAGAAGGAAGTAAAAGACCAAGAGAAGATTGCACCCAACAGCAGCACTTTCTGAAGAGCTGCTGTCCAGATTTCAAAATTGTTTTGGAAGTGTTTTATAAATTCATATCTTGGTCATTTGGTGATATACTTGTTGGTAACTTTAATATCTAGAATATACATTAAGTTTCAACAAGTATTAGCATCAATATAGCCAAGAATGAATTGAAAAATACAACAAAAACAACAAAAATTCCTTCCTGCTGCCCCTGATTTCGAAATTTTTGAGGGCTCCATAGAAAAATCACATGTCACTCAATGGTGTCAAGAAATGGTGGTTTAAGTGTCATTTGGTGATATAAGAAGCTTGGCAAAATTGTAGCCAAATCGGAGATCATTTGGTTGAGTTTTTGTCACTCTTTTGTCCCTAGGTTTGGACTTGATATTTCATGTGTGGCTCACATGAAATATCAAACTAGTTGGATTGTGTTTATGCACCCATGCATGCTTGTGATGTTTGAATATTTTATTATGTTATGTTGTGGATGAAAATAAGATTTTGCATGCTAGACAACCTAGATAATTAAACATAATCATCAAGGAGTTTGTATTTTCAAAAGTTGACAATTAAAACATAAGATGTGAAAAATGGGTTTTATTAAAATGGGTTTTGTTTAAAACCTATTAAGTCAAGTTTTGAAAATGATTGAAACAAGAAATAAAATGGAGATTTTATAAACTCTTACAAACTCCAACCCTAAGTAATAATGGTAATTATTTAGGATAATAAATTGGTTCTAATATATATGTGATCAAACTCAAACTTAATATAGGATATTAATTGTTATCTTGACCACAAACAAAGAATCAATAAAATGGAGATTTTATGATTAAGGAACCAATTAACTAAATAAGATTTAATGGTACCATGTTTATTGGATGCATGCAATCTACATGATACCATATGTTTTTCAAAAATTAGAATTGTAAAACATTCAAATCCCTTATGAAATACGAATCTATGCCGTCCTTCTTAAAGACACTCATGTATCACTTGTATTTCCTTGTGGGATAAAGGATACCTAACCACTTGGAGTCTTCTTGTGATACAAGAAGTAATTTTGCAATATTGATGGGATAAAGGACACCTAACCATTAATAGTTGTCAAAACTACACGTTCGTTTAAGTAGGATGATTCGTTTGGAAATCTCTTGTGATAAAGGTCACCTAAGCATTAGAAATCCAAGGCATAGATGGGATCAAACATGCCAAACTTATAAATGTTATAATAGGATCCCATAACTCTAGAAATTATATTTGGATATAATTGGTAAACCGTTACCTACCTTGTTGATTCGAATAGGTGGGATAAAGGATACCTAACCACTTATTCGTAATGCAACTTGGATTCTAGACCTTAATTAATTAAAGTTTATGAAACAAGAAAGGGTATTAATTATTAAGGACTTAATATCATAATTTACTAAATATAACCTTGTTAAAATTTTATAGATGGCACCAAACAACACACACTCGGCTCCTAACAAAACCTCACTACGGTCTCTCCTTGAAGGAGAAAAACTTAACCATACCAACTTCTTGGATTGGCACCGTAGTGTGAGAATTGTTCTCAAACAAGAAAAGAAAGAATATGTTCTCAATGAACCACTTCCAGAAGAGCCCCCTGCCATTCCTAAGCCCGCACACGATGCATGGCTTAAAAGGATGGATGATTCCATCGATGCATCATGCCTCATGTTGGCAACAATGATTCCCGACCTTCAGAAGGATTTGGAGAATCATTCAGCCTATGACATGATTCATCAACTAAAGGAAATGTTCCAACAACTTGCAAGAACGGAAAGGTTCGAAACTGTTCGGGCTTTCCATGCTTGCAAGATGGAGGATGGGCAGTCGGTAAGCTCTTATGTGCTCAAAATGAAGAGTCACATTGATCATTTGGCATGTCTTGGAGTTGTGATGCCCGAAGAGCTAGCAACGGATATGATCCTTAACTCCTTGACAAAGTCCTTTGATCCTTTTGTCATGAATTTTAACATGAATGGTTTCAACAAGACTATCCCGGAATTACATGGGATGCTAATTACCGCGGAAAAGAATCTGCCTAAGAAAACCACTCAAGTTCTCATGATCAAGGAAGGTGGCACAAAGAGAACTAGACCAGAACACCCCACCAACTCCAAGGGCAAAGGGAAAGCAAAAGCTTTCAAAGGAAAGGGCAAGAAAGTTGTCCAATCATCCCGTCCGCCCAAGAAGAAGGCAAAAGTTGCCAAAGAAGACGCGTGCTTCGAATGTGGCAAGGTTGGGCATTGGAAGAGAAATTGCCCTACCTATCTTGCGGAGTTGAAGAAGAAAAATGCCGGTGAAGGCACTTCAGGTATCTATGTGATAGACCTAGAACTTTATAATTTATCTCCTAACACATGGGTATTTGATACTGGTTGTGGAACTCACATATGTAATATGTTGCAGGGGTTCAAAAGGAGTAAGCGACTGAAGGCAAATGAAGTAGTACTTCGAGTTGGAAACAATGCAAAGGTTGCGGTGGATTCAATTGGAAGTTTTGATTTATTACTACCTAATGGCTTGTGTATGACATTGTTGAATGTTTACTATGTTCCTAGCTTGACTAGGAATATTATTTCGGTTGCTAAATTAAGACAATGTGGATTTGATCTTTCCTTTAATAATGATGATATTTGTGTTTACAAAAATAATGTATTCTATTTTCAGGCTAGGCCTTTAAATGGAATTTATGAAGTAAACCTTGATGAAAAGACTAACCATGACTCTTTATACCACACTTTCACCAAGAAACCCAAATTTGATTTGAGTCAAACCTATCTATGGCATTGTCGCCTTGGGCATATAAACAAGAATCCCATATCCCAACTTCAAAAGAGTGGACTTTTGAAGGCAAATGAGAATGACTCATTTGATATATGTGAATCTTGTTTACATGGCAAGATGACTAAAGCTCCTTTCTCCGGAACCAATGAGAGAGCAAAGGACTTGTTAGGAATCATACATACGGATGTATGTGGTCCTTTCAAGCCAATGACTAGATATGGTGAAAGATATTTCATCACCTTCACTGACGATTTTAGTCGTTTTGGATATGTTTATTTAATTAAACATAAACATGAGGCGTTTGAAATGTTCAAAACGTTTCAAAGTGAAGTGGAAAATCAACTCAACAAAACAATTAAAGTTCTTCGTTCTGATAGAGGAGGTGAGTACTTAAGTACAAACTTTATGGATCATTGTAAGACTTGTGGAATTGTTTCACAACTTACTCCACCCGGAACACCACAACATAATGGTGTGTCTGAGAGGCGGAACCGAACACTATTGGATATGGTTCGATCCATGATGAGTAGAAGTACTCTACCTTTATCTTTTTGGGGTTATGCTTTACAAACAGCTGCTCGTCTCCTAAACATGGCACCTACTAAGAAGGTAGATAAAACGCCTTATGAGATATGGCATGGAAGGGTTCCATCTTTATCCTATCTCAAGGTATGGGGTTGTGAAGCTTATGTTAGACAAGAAGCTTCAAACAAATTAGAACCCCGTTCAACTAAATGTATCTTTGTAGGGTATCCGAAAGATTGTCTTGGATACTATTTCTACAATCCCATCGAGAATAAGATATTTATTTCTCGAAAAGCTGAATTCCTAGAAAACAAGTTTCTGACGGAAGAGGCTAGTGGGAGGTTTGTGGAACTTGAGGAACTTCAGGAACCACAACCTGATACACAAGAAGTTGAATCTAGTATTCAACAAGAAATTGTTGAACCTGAACAAACGGTTGATTAGGAACAAATTGTAACACATGGTGTTCGTAAATCTGGTAGGGTTCGAATTGAACCAGAAAGGTATGGTTACCTTTTGATGGAAGAGGAATGTTATACGATAGATTCTGATGAACCCGTCAACTATCAGAGTGCAATATCAGATCCTGAATCTGCTAAATGGCTTGAGGCCATGAACACTGAGATGCAATCCATGCACAATAATCAAGTTTGGAACTTGGTTAATCTTCCCACCAATTGTAAGACTGTTGGGAACAAATGGGTTTTCAAGAAGAAAATCGATGTGGATGGAAATGTTCACACTTTTAAGGCAAGACTTGTCGATAAAGGATACTCACAGACTCATGGTATTGACTATGATGAGACCTTTTCTCCAGTGGCAATGATCAAGTCGATTAGGATACTTTTTGCCATAGCCGCGTACTATGATTATGAGATATGGCAAATGGATGTCAAGACCGCTTTCCTTAATGGATACTTATTGGAAGATGTCTATATGGATCAACCTGAAGGTTTTGTCGATCCCAAGCATCCAAACAAAGTGTGCAAGCTTAAAAGATCTATCTATGGATTAAAGCAAGCGTCTCGAACATGGAACATCCGTTTTGATGAAAAGATTACGAGTTATGGATTCATCAAAAATGAGGATGACTCCTGTGTTTACAAGAAAGCTAGTGGGAGCATTGTCATAATCCTAGTATTGTATGTAGATGACATACTTTTATTTGGAAATGACATCCCAACCTTAAAAGGTGTCAAAGCGTTCCTTGAGAGTTGTTTCTCAATGAAGGATCTAGGGGAAGCTACTTATGTATTAGGCATAAAGATCTATAGAGATAGATCTAAGAGACTTATTGGTCTTAGCCAAAGTGTATATATTGATAAAATCTTGAAAAGATTCAAGATGCAAGACTCCAAAAGAGGATTCTTGCCAATGCCTCATGGTACCATCCTAAGCAAATCTCAGTGCCCAAACACTAGGACTGAACTTGAAAGGATGAAACATGTCCCATATGCTTCGGCAATTGGGTCCATCATGTATGCCATGTTATGCACTAGGCCCGACGTCTCATGTGCCTTAAGTATGACTAGTAGGTATCAACAGAACCCAGGTGAAGCCCACTGGACTGCTGTAAAGAACATTCTTAAGTACTTGAGAAGAACTAAAGATATGTTCTTAGTTTACGGCGGTTTGGAAGAAAGCTTAAAGGTAAAAGGTTACACTGACGCAAGCTTCCAAACAGATAGGGATGATTCGAAATCTCAATCTGGGTATGTCTTTATTTTAAATGGAGGAGCCTTGTCTTGGAAGAGTTCCAAACAAGAAGTGATTGCACAATCCACTACAAAATCTGAATATGTTGCTGCTTCGGAAGCTGCTCAAGAAGCTGTCTGGATGAGAAAGTTCATAGAAGATCTAGGGGTTGTTCCTTCCATTCGGGACCCTATAGAAATCTTTTGTGACAATCTAGGTGCTATAGCTCAAGCAAAGGAACCTAGATTGCATCAAAAAACCAAACACATTCACCGAAGGTATAACTACATTAGACATGAAGTTAAGAATGGTGAAATTAGTATTCACAAGGTTCATACAGATCAAAATTTGGCAGACCCATTCACGAAACCTTTACCCCAAACTAAGCATGAAAGTCATGCTAAGGGTATAGGACTCCGTTTTTCTAATGAATGGATTTGATTTGTGTTTAATGTTTTATGAATATGAACTTATGTAAACGACAAGAATTATGTAATATATGTGACATGATGTTTCATTCATAATTTTGTGTTTTATTAGCATGTTTAATCCTTGAATAATTTGATTATTCTAAACGTCCATAGTCGATAATAGTTGTGGGAGCAATTATGAAGTAAGACTAATATGAATTGGATTGGTTGACTTTTATGGGTAAAAGTAGCAAAAGGTTGCAACCAAATTCATAGGTACTTGTCAGTGAACAAGTATTGGACTTGACCCGTTTCAAGATCACTCCATGGATCATCATCATAAGTGATTCTTGAATAAAGGTATTATCATTGTATCCTTTGACCTGAGATACATATTTGGGACTCAAGTGTAGAGTGTACTATGCTTTGATATGGTTCACTGTTGTTCTTGAAATACAGACAACCATAAAGGCCATACTCATGCATAGTACTAACTATATGAGGGGCGTATGTAGTCAAGACGGGATTTGTTCCTCTTATGTGTTGAGAGTTAGACATCTAAGGCGCCTGATTGAAAGTTGAACATAAAATGAGAATGATTAAGATCCATGTCTCATGTTCAACATGATGTCTGTGACAAAGGGATAATTGATAGATAACCTTATACATCAATTAGAGCCTCGTGTTTTCTGAAGAATTGAATGTTGTTGAATGGCACAATGTCATGTGTTATTGGGGGCAGTAAAATGTTGCTAGACGTTTACCACTGTCTATATCATTCTGTGATGCAACCTTGTGCAAGTGGGAGATTGTTAGTTCTATATGCTCAAGGATAATCATAAAATGATATTACTAATAATACATGATCCTATAGGGTCACACCAACAACAAGTTTGACACCAATTGATCATTTAGAACGTTAAATTTGATTTAACATCAAATGATACTAAACTTGCAATTTAATCTTGTAGGTTATTATTATTTGAGGTAAATAATAATAACTACAAAATTAAAGGTTGATTAGTAATTCATATGTGATGAATTAATTAAGTAACAATTAAATTGTTTAAATTGTTAAACGATTTAATTGATTTATAAGTAAGCCTTTTATTTAATTTAATTAGTAAATTAAATAATATATATATATATATATATATATATTGTTATATATATATATATATATATATATATATATGTATATATATATATATATATATAATTATACAATTAAGATTGTATATTTAGATAGTTTATTTATATATTTGATTATGGGTTAAATGTTATTCAATTAAAGAAATGAGAAGATGTATTATTTATAAGCTTATAATTATCTAAGTTTTATAAATAATAACAACCCACTAGCACTTCATTAGTCATCATATAACTAGCCATATTTGAATAAAAAGAATGCATTAAGAAATTAAAAGAAAAAGACGATGCCTTGTGTCTTCTAGCTTTTGATTATAGAAATCAAATGGATCTTTCTTTTAAGCTAGTTGCATGTGCTTTTCTTTTCTCTTGGTGGGTTATATTGTGAACGATTTTGAGGGCATGTGTACATTATTTCTTGCTTCAAAAATCAGCCAAAAAAACTCTCTAAAAGCTCTCTTGATAGTTAGCAAAAATTGGTTTTTGGTTTCACAAGAAAAGGAGTTCTAACTTGCAAGTTGTGGAACTAGCATTCAAGGGTGTTCAAGCTTGTGGTGGATCAACTATAGAGGGATTCTAATTTGATTCCTAGCTATCAAAATCATCCAAAACAAACCCAAGAACAAAGGTTATAATCTTGAACTTAAACTATGTTTGTTCTTCATCTTATCTCTACATGCATGTAGCATGATCCTCTTGGAATGAAACTTGTGTTCATGATTTTATGCTTCCGTTGCAACTTCAAGTTTTGAAACTAATTACATGAACCATGATTTCCAACATCAGGATCATACACAATTGATCCAAAATGAAAACATTTCAACCTCGATTCCAAGAACCTTTGAAATTCGTAGAAAAAGGGGTTATAGACATGCGTTGAGTAAGGAAACAATATCCATGCATTTTGACAAGCCCATTTTGCAAGCTGCAAGGGAACTCAACGTTGTATCAACACATTTGAAGCAACACTGTAGGAAGTTAGGCATCAAAAGTTGGCCTCGACGACAGATTAAGAGTCTACAAACTCTTATTAACCATACTCAGGTTAAGAATTGTATTTCTTTCTCCACAATTTTAATACCATGAGATTGTAATGACTGAAAGTATTTAGGCAACATGAATTTGATAATAATCCTAGTAGAGCAGACGTAATACTTGGTCTAGAGAACGAGAAAAGAGCAATAGTCGAGGGTTCCAGTTCGAAGATAACTAATACCATAAAGAGATTGAGGCAAGCTGCCTTTAAGGCTGTTTACAAGAAAAGAAAGGTTCAGGTATTAAAAAAATATCTGCCTTCTGTTTCTGCTATGAGTAGTTTTAACCATGATTTTCTCAAGATCATAAGTGAAGAGAACCCAGAAGACTTGGCAGGTGACATAGCCCGCCTTTGGCTTTCAGATTGAATTTATACCAATATTAGTTTAAAGGAACTGTTGGTAGGAATGATGGTAGGTTTTCGATAATAGTTATTGGTCAGGTATTAAAAAATATAAAAATATCAGGTTGACTGTGCAAGGATAGGGGTAGATAAAGTGTCTAAATGTATGGTTCTATAGTATTATATAATAATCCTATAGTATTTTAGCTTTATATTATGTTTTAGAGATTCTTTGTATATGATTCTTGGTATGTTTTTAGACTTGTTGTTCACTACGACTATTTCTAATTACATGTTAGTCACACCTTGAACCAATACAGTTGATCAGGTTCTATCTATCCTAGGTATGATTACATAATTACCTAGGCCTACTCATAGTGTTCAACTCATCTTATTACTTTTGTATTGTTATGGTTATGACACTGTTCTAGTATGTATGTACTTATACTTTATACTTTATAAAAATATCATTGCATGTTAAAAGTATATACTTTGTACAAGATGTTTTAGAGAGTTTTAGTCTCATTATATTTATAGTTGTATACAATGTTCTCATCGCAGGTCAGAGTATATATATATATATATATATATATATATATATATATATATATATATATATATATATATATATATATATATATATATATATATATATATAACTCCAATATATATTGCTGGTGGGGTTTGCAGTATTATTAGTTTTTGTTTTGTACCTCAAGACTATTAAATAAGGATCGTCCAGATGAGAAGTACCGGTGGGCAGGATCATTTTGGCATTAAAGCTGTTCTGAATCCAAAAGTCAAGCGATAGTTCAAACTAGACACCTCACCCATAAGTAGTCAAGAAGTAGTGTAATTAATAATAATACTTTTATTAGAGGCCTGTTGCTATAGTTGTATTCCTCTTTTGAGGATACGAGTTCTCTATAGCCAATTTAACTCTAATACCATTTTGTCACACCCCCGACCGAGTTGGCGGAACATGTCGGGCTGTGCGACTAAGTTCTTGGATCACATGCAATTGAATATACAGTACAAGTACAACAATAAACAAAAGGATAGTTGTATTTCATCTTGAAGTTTGAATACAGGGTTCTTACAAATAATAATAGTAGAGTACGTGAAATGCCTTAACATATATAACGAAACTAGGTTGCCTGAAATCCGTGAAGATTTCCATCTTCTGAAAGTCTCACTGATTTCCTGAGAATACATATAGTTTTGAGGGTCAACACAAGGTCCCGACTGAGGCGGCGGAACATGTCGGGCTTTGCGACTAAGTTCTTGGATCACAGGCAATTGAATATACAGTACAAGTACAACAATAAACCAAAGGATAGTTGTATTTCATCTTGAAGTTTGAATACAGGGTTCTTACAAATAATTATAATAGAGTACGTGAAATGCCTTAACAGATATAATGAAACTTGGTTGCCTGAAATCCGAGAAGATTTCCATCTTCTGAAAGACTCACTGATTTCCTGAGAATACATGTAGTTTTGAGGGTCAGCACAAGGTTGGTGAGAGTTACAGGTTTTATGCTGAACATAGCAGTAATAATTTTATTAGATAACTAAAAGTATTTTCTTTGTAAGTATAACCATACTTGTAAATGAGTTTGTAAAGAGTTGCTGATAACCATAAATAAAACCATTCTTATAACTGAGTTTGTATAGAGTTTCTAAAAACCATAAGTAATATCATCATACTTATAAATGATATTTACGTTTTTGAGAAAACCATCAATGTTTACAGTGAGTCCTATAACCGAGCTATCCGACTAGCATGTACCCCCTACAACGCTTCATGGACGTCGTAGTAATGAAAAAGATAAGTAGCACCTACATCGATTTGCAAGTCGAAGTTGTAGCTAACAACCATAGGTGGGGGTGTCAACCCGTATAGATCTATACATATGTATCTCGCTATGCTTGATTAACGGTTATAGTAGTGTGGGGTCTAAGTATTTCTACTTAGTTATGAATAGTGCCACACTATCTATGCCATTGATAAATGTAGGATATACAAGTCTAATCGAGTATGTTGATAAGTATATACGTAAAAGAGCACAATACTCGCTTATTGAAAACATTTTATAAAGCTATAATAACATTTATAAAACTTGATATGAAATTGGTAAATGTTTGTATTGTACATGTATTTTCCCCCATAATATATAAAAGAAAAAAAACATAGACAAAGGGGCCGTAACACCCACATTTGAAGCGTGAATTCAGTTTAGATTCGAGAATAATCGCGTTCGAGAAACACCGAAATAACACCAACGAAGATTTAAGCGACAAAGGGGCAAAGGGAGAGAGGAAGAAAGCTAGATGCTTGGTGAATTGGTGAAAATAAATGAAGAATATGCATCTTATTTATAGGGTTGAAAATCACTATTCATGTCACTATTTACGAGGTAAGCGCTTACATAATCATTACGTTATTATTTCCGATTTTATAATTAGTATTATTTTCGAGACCGGAGAATTGTTGAGTCGAGTGCATTGATTCTGGAAACCTAAACAGATAATTTTTTCGAGTTGTAGAACATCTGAAAATCGCGTTTAAATATTGTGTTCATTTATTCGCAACATCCGATTAGTTGACTTTTATAAATATTTTTACTAAAAATATTTCGAGTATGGAATCCAATAATAGACCATCGTCTAAGTTCAATAATGTTCTCGGAATTTCCATATGAGGTGCGCAAGTGCCTCAACGGATCGAAACGGTTTATGTAGTTAAAGAAAATCAATGTTACACTGGTTTGTTTTGTCTTGTTTTCTTATAACAGTCGTAACTTTTGCATATGAGCTCCATTTTGAACGTTATTTATATTTCCGAAATCAGGGAAACATGTACTTTGAAGTTAGAGTGCTTGTTTTGTTTCACAAATACTCAATACTTATTTTCAGCTTTTCAGTCGTATTAACTAAGGATTCCGTTTGTGATTGAGATTTTTCCACCATAGGATGTAAGATTTCATCTCGTATCTTATTTTAATTGTAATGACACTATATATTTTCCAAAATATGCATTAAAGCTCAAAAGATTTGGTTAAAAAGAGGCTTGCGGTGAACTGACTGTTTATAGTACATCAATGGGTGCTGGACCGTTGTATTGGGTGCGATTACATTATAGGAGTTCTACTTTGGACTCTCGTCATCCTAACTAGATCAGATCTGAGATTTTCTTGAACCCTCTTGATTTTACAGTTAGAAAAGTGTGCACAATTTTGTGATCCTGGTTGAATACGATTTTGATTTTATGTTTCCGCTGCATTTGTTTTTATGTTATCGTATCCCAACAGTGGTATCAGAGACACTTAATCATGATTTTGTACTATTATGATTCGATTAATCCATTAGTCTATGTTAAAAATCCTATTTTAAAAGGGTTTTTTGAATCTGTTCGTCGCTCGTGTCACGGACCTTGAATGGTCGTGTCGCGGTCTTCTATACAGTTACGATCCTTAGGGGTTTTCCGCGTCACGATTCATAGTGTTCCGCATCGCGTCATCCCAATCATGATCGTATTTTGTTCGTTGTACCGCGACGCTTCCATTAGCTTACCGCGTCGCGGTGGTCGTAACGTCTTTCTGGAATTGTGATTCTTGATATGTAATATGGTGAATATTTTGTATTGGATACTTGTTTAGATTAATTATTAACATTGCATCCTTGTGTGTTTAATAGAAGTAATAGTTAAACATAAAGTTTAAAACGCTTTAAAATTTAAATGTATATATATTAGAATTGTATCTATATGTATAACTTAAATTAAAATACAAACATTGGTTAGACCATGACTAGGCTCAGCCACTCTATATGTGTTTAGAAGGTTTAAGGAGGTCTCTCTATTTCCTAATTTAAATAGCATTCATTGCTTACCACCCTCACCGCCTACCGCATTTTCTTGAGTGGAATTACTGAAATTGTTTAATAGGACAATGTTTCACGTTAAAAGTATTATTTATTTAAAGCAGTTGTTGTTTAAATAAACTTGAGAATACAAAATAAAGAAGTAAAAATTGTTAACAGTTAACATAATTTTTTAAAAGTAAATTGGCATTTCAAATTGCTTTTAAAATGTTTAAATTAACCCTTTTTGCCAATTAAAAAGTTAAAGTGTTTTAAAAAAATGATATATGTAAACTAGATTGTTAAAAGTTGTTAACATGTTTTTCAAAAATCGTTGGCAATTGTAAGACGGATTTTAAAAGTTTAAAAGATCATTTTGTCAAAAGAAAGTTAAAATGTTTTAACTTAACGAAACGAAATCCCGTTTTATGAAAATATGAATCTGATGCTACCCATGAAGAACCACACATTTAACCGGGCCCTTTCGGCGTGGGAAGTGCCATAGCCAACGCGTCGGGATTATACTTGGCCAAAATAATGTGATACTCGCGATAACTCATGAATCATGGGACGGGTGTCACGTAGGTCCTTCGTGGTTGATTTACCATCCAAACCTGTGATCTACGGCATTCCCATCACGGGAGAGAGGATGAGCATGATGGGATTAAACATGTCATTGATCAGATTCAGTGAATCCCAAAAGATCTAGAAGCTTCATAGAGATTGAAGTTGGAAAAAGAGTATTGCCTACCTAAGTAACTTCTGGGGGTGACTACGACATACCTCTTCACCACCAAAAGCGAAATATGGATTCTAGCCTTAAGTAATTAACCAGCTTTAAAGAATATTGTGGGGTCTTGGTGCTTTTGACATAATTAACCAGCTTAAGGACATCTTCCAATATCAGGTTGAATGGGAACTATTCGAAGTCATAAAAGCATTATTGGGATGTCGGCTGTAAGAGGGACAAAGTATCAATACCCATATGTTTAACATAAGAGGGTACTTGACTCGCCTAGGTCGTCGTGCGGTCAAAAATAAGAAAATACCTAACACACACTAGTATAGCGGTAGTTAGGGTCGATCCACAGGAATTACGTGGTCAAGATAGGTGACAGATTACCAACTGTAGTGTCACTCTACAGCCAGAGGATCTAGTTCCTAACCTTTACCAAACAATCCCAAAAATCACAATTCAAGAAATCCAACTCAAGCATCAACTAACTAGAACCATTAACCAATCCTAATTACCTACTGAATTCAGAAATATAATTCAAAATCAGAAACAATCAAGATTAAACCCAACACCAAATACAATCCAAACATCCAGAAAATCATTCAAAGACAATAAGTACCGAAAGCCGAGCAATTAACATTAACCGAATGCTTAATTAATAAAACTCAGATCCCAAAGGTTCAAAACAGTAAACTAACATCCAAAATCAGAAACTACAACTTAGTATCATTGGTTGTCATTCCCAAAGACACTAGCCAAATGCTACTAACTACGAAACTAATTGCAAATTAAAGAGAAAAAACATAAAATACCAATTTATGGTTGCTGAAAACTGAAACTTGGAGTCAAAGAAGCCTTTGGAGTCGTTCCTATGCCATGTCTTTGCTGCTTTTTTCGACCTAAAACCCTCTATTTATAGTTGCAAAATTTACGTGACTGCGCTGCACACAAATGAAATCCGCGGCGCGCGTATGGGTTTATCCCCGTTTTATCGGCATTTGAATTTCCTTCACCGCCTCATCACCGCGTCGCGCCTTTGTGAATTCCGTGGCATACGTGCGAATTCGCCTGATTTGTATTTAACTTCAACTTCTTCCATTTTGTACGCTTTTAGTCCCTGTTTTCATCATTTCTTTCCCAACAAGTGCTGACACAAAAAGTGAGAATACCACGATATATATGATATAAATTCACTAAGAATAAGGCTCAACAACGACTAAAATACTTGATATTACTAGGCGTTGTCAAACACCCACACTTCTGCCTTGCTTGTCCCCAAGCAAGAGAGTTTTTAACAGATTTTAACTAAGACTCAAACAATTTTTGAATGTGTTCAATTTCAAAGCTTATTGCCCTAAGAGTTAGAATGAATTAGTTTGTGAAAATATAATCGGAATATTCTTTGGAATTCATGACTTTCTAAAGAACCCTTGATTACAAATTTTCTATCCACAATGAAATGTACGTACTCATTCAGATTTTAAAGACAATTAAAGAATTGTCCATGACTTTCGATGTTGTCCGTGTAACGAGCTTTCAGAAATACCATCCCAAACCAGACGATCTTAGGTGGTAAGGTGCATAAATGCCTCTTCGAGGCCACCCTTTTCGGACCTACTGGCTCGAACAACAAAGGTCACTGATTGACAGTTCCTTCCTAAATTCCAAACATAAAACAGTCCAATCTTCTAACTCATAAAACGGAACTTATTTGACTAAACTAATAGCATGATAACAACTAAATGATATTTCTTGAAAAATACCAATGCTATAAACAATCACAAATCGTTCGTTTCAAAATTAAAATCTATTAAAAATTTTGAAAAAGTTGCTAAAAATTTTGAAAATTACTCATTTCCCTAAAAAATTTCAAAAAACACTCTTTCGACCGTCCACACCACACACTTAAAACCGTACAACGTCACCGTTGTACATAAATTACTCAAAGCAAGGGATAAAGAGTTACCCTTTAGATGGAAGACCGCTTGATAGTACTTTGTTGTCACACGTACAAAAACACGAACAAAAATTCCTCGACTCAGAATTCAGGAGTTGTAGTGCAACAGTGAAACACGCCGGTGGTCAAAGCAAGTGGAGGGGGCACGGTGACCCCACACTTGTTTGAAACAACTAGTCCATTTGGTATTACATGCATAACTCACAACCATATTAAATGCAAACATAACAATCAAATAAAATATAAGCAAGCAAAAAGATAGTAGTGTCATAAGTACAGTAGATGTACATCAAAAGAATAAGGAAAAAAATACATCACTCGTCATCCTGGCAGACTGGAAGGACCAGCCTCATGATCGTGGGCTCGGGCTGGAAATGGTCGGGGGTGGCGTCCCTGCTGTGTAGCTATCTCCAAAAGTACCTCCCCAATCCACTCCAACTGCTCCTCCATCCTCGCGACCCGATCCTGCAATCGTCTGAGCTTTGGCGGCTCCTCCAACTGTGGCTGTGGCTCTGGCTCCACTGGTGCTGTCGGTCTCTGGTGCCTCCTGCCCAGCTGGGCGTAGGCTGGCTGGGCATCCTGAGGTGGCTCTGTCGCCACCCTTACATACTGGCTTGGGCATCTTGAGGTGCCTCGGTCGCCACCCTTACATAGTGCGAACTAGAGGTAAAGCAGTCAAGGAGGCTACGGTCGCAGCAGTAAGTAGCCTGTAAGAACGGGCCAGGCGGGTGATGTAGTGCTCGCGGGCCAAAGGACTGCTGGACGATGCACCCGTCGCACGGGTGGAGAGAGAAACAGCTAAGGCAAACGGAAGGTGGAGGAATCCGGAAGGGTCAAGGAGCACCTAGAGATACGTCATATCCTCACCGGACCCCTTCTCTCCCCCTCCCTGTGCATGATGGAGCTGGTGACGATACGGTGTATGAGCCGGTGGAGCGGGTTGCGGAGCTGGCTCTCCCTGGCCGACCCTGCCTCGAAGTAGACATTGGACAACGGTGTTCAAATGTCTGCATTGGCATCCCTCGAGGGCTGCCCATGAACGCACGCATGGAGGAACTGCGTGAAGTATCGGTGCTGGAGGTCTGCCTCCGTATAGATACCCGTGCATCTCCCAAACTCTCAGAGACTGCACTCCCTGGGGGTTCCCCCCAATCGAAATCGGACCAGCCTGGACCTGGCGTCCGTCGAACCTGGTGAAAAATGGACTGTGGACAGGAACTCCAGAAGAAGCTCGGTGTACACGGTGTCGTCCTGGTTGGCCATGAGCCTATCCCAACCACGACATGTGAATGAAGCATCCCCATTAACCCAAGTGTGGTGCAGAAATGGCTCGATCTCGGCCCAGAGTCTGGCCTCCCTCATATTATCTCGTTCAATGATCGTCGCCTCGAGAACTCGACGACCCGTCAGTGCAACCCTCCTCTCAGCATACTCGACGGAGCTATCCAGTCCCTCAGGGAACTGGAGGAAGGGGTGGTCAAGTCTGAAAGACATCTACACAAAAGAAAATAGCCACAAATGTTTTTTTTTGCAATTTTAGTTCTCATCTTCCCCACCGCACCGCGGTGCGGCCCAAGAACCAGGGCACGGCGCGGCAAGCGGCTGCTTCAAATTCCAACAGACAAATCCTGATTTAACCTGTTTAAACTCAATCCAAATACACTACAAGGTAGCCTAAGCACCGACTAACTTATCTAGGGTCATTATTTGGCAAAATAAACACCCTATGAGTCGGCATTTTCGATTTCTAAGTTTTTGAGTTTTTTGGAGAAATCACCCAATTTGCTGCCTAATCGCTAGTTCTAATCAAGTAAAAACTAGTTAGAATAACGTACATTGATAGCGTGAATGAAATAAGCAAGAAAAACACGAGAAATTTTCTGATGATCGGAGCTGTGCGGCGTGGGTTATGTGTGAATAGTGTCGCGGCTTACTTTTTTAACGAAGGAAACCCGACCGATCGTTTCCTGCGGCGTGGATATGAGCAAACCGCGGCGCGCGTGTTCCCAAATCAACCCCTATGCATCGTGTTGGTTTACGATTCCGCTGCACGCAAATCGTCTGACCACGGCGCGGTCATCAAAAATTCAATTTTTCTCCATAACAACCCCACACTTGCCTTGGACCAATAACACCTGCAATGACGATGATATAATCTTCCTAATTACTCCTAAGAATACACTACCTACCTATAAAAGATGGGTTGCCTCCCAACAAGCGCTAAGTTTAACGTCTTCAGCCATTCGTATTATTCCTGCTCCTACTCTTCTTGAATTCCTGGTGGCATCATCTTGTGGTTTGGTGCGAAATTCTGGACCATCATTGACAACAATGAAGTGAGTAGAGTCATCATGTCACTAACTCCGCTAATCCATTGTTGCTGTGCTTCCAGAAGTTGCAAGACCTTTGCTTCTCTGTCCCTTGCATCCTTCTCATATTGCTGATGCCTTGTCTCTAACATTTCCATCATATCCAGCAGTTGTTCCTTGTCAATGGTGGACAACGGATGCTCCTTTGTTTCCTTCAAAACTTCTTCTTTTCCTCCTTCTCCTATGCGGGTCCATATTTTGCCTTTGTCCCTAATCTCTGGTTCCATCAACATATTGTTGTTCCAATACTTGTCATCATACCCTTGAGGTAGCGATATGGGACTTCCAAACATATTTAACCTTCTTTTCCTCGATCCAAAGAAGATATCCAAGTCTCCTGTTTTGCAATCAATAACAGCACCGGTCGTAGCCAGAAATGGACGTCCTAGTATCAGTGCGGGCGCATCCTCTAGACTCTCGTATTCCATAACTAAGAAATCTAATAGGTAGAAGAAGTCCCCAACCTTCACTATGACATTGGTCAATTTGCCTCGGGATACTTTGGTTGACTGATCCGCCAGCTGTAATATTGCCTTTGCCGGCTCTAATTCCTCATTCTTGTACTTATCATACAAGTATCCTGGTAGCACATTCACGCTTGCCCACAAATCCAGCAAGGTGTTCCTAATGACCACATCTCCCACGGTAGCAGTAATCAGTGGCGATCCAGGATCCTTCTCCTTCTTGGGCAGTGTTTCTAACAGTGCCTTACTAGCCTTGATTGTTAACCTCACAGTGTCAGGTGTGGGAGTCTTGCTTTTTCCATTTTCCTCACACATCTCCTGAAGAATTCTTGTATCCTCTGGAGCGTTCTTAAGCTCATCCCACAAGGGTTGGTTCATTGATGGCCCAGTAGATTTGTTGGGCACTTCCTGCTTTTTCTTTTCCTTCTTACCCTTCTTCCTTTGTTTAATTCTTGCTATTATTGGCTACTTCTCCTCTTGGACATCCTTATCCTCCTTTGGTTGAGGTTCCTTCTCAACTGGAATTCCATTTACCTCCTTTTCAACTTCGACTTCTTTGGCTTCAACATCAACCTCTTCCTTGCTTTCACTTTCATCCTTAACTTAATTTTCTCTATCTGGCCCTTCAATTCCACTTTCATGACCAAGCAAATCTTCCATGGTCACCTTTCTCCATTCTGCATAGACAGCATTGACATGCTCCTTTCCCGATCGCTGAGTGTGGTTTGGGTTGATTTCCATGGTGCTAGGAAGTTTGCCACTATCTCTCTTTCGCTGATCCTCAGCCATCTGAGCAATATGTCTTTCCATATTGGCGATGGCTTTTGCATTGGCCTGAGACTGCTGCTGCGTGGTGTTGAACATCTTGTACATCTTTGCGGTCAAATCTTCTTGAGTTCCTGGGGTATTGTTGGAATTATTGGGACCCCTATTGTTGTTGTTACCGCTCCCGCTTGCATTGCCATTGTTGTTTGCTGGTTGATACTGTCTAGATTGATTAGATGATTGGCCCTGATAATTGTTCTGCCTTTGATTGTTGAAATTTTGGTGGCCCTGGTTATAGGGTCTATAGGGTCGTCCATTATTGTACTGACCTTGACCCTGACCATAAACCTGATTTGCTTCCTGCACTCTTTGTCCTCCCTGGCCTCCTTGTTGTTGGGTCTGAGGTCCGTTATGTAGAGTAGACATCAGTCTATCAAACTTTTTGTTCAGCTCGCTTATTTCCTTTTTGACCTCTTTTCTCCAGTCTGCATCAGCTCCCACTTCTGTAGCTGCATCTACTGTCTTCCTAATAGAGAAGTTTGCCTTGGATCCATTGCTAAACGGCTCCAAGAATTGCCAAGCCTCATCAGGATCCATCATCATGAAAGTGACATTGGATGATGCGTTGATCATTGCCTGATTCGTTTTACTCGCTCCTTCGAAGAAATGTCTGACCAACTGCGACTTTGGAATATCGTGATGAGGGCACGACCTCATCAACTCCTTCAGACGATCCAAAGCCTCATGAAAAGCTTCTCTAGGCTTCTGTTGAAAATTCTAGATGGCTCTCCTAATCTCCATCGTCTTACTTTCCGAATAGAACTCTTGCAAGAATTTAGCTTTAAGGTGGTCCCAAGTAGTGATACTATTGGCTTGAAGAGACGTGAACCAATACTTGGCCTTGTCTTTCAAAGTAAATGGGAAGAACCTTAACCTAAAAATATTCTTATTCATGTTCCTAGGGGTGTTAGTGCTTGCTATTGCCATGAACTCATACAAGTGATTGTATGGATCATCCTGTTTATATCCCCTAAATTCAGGCAATATTCCTAAGAGTTGTGGTCAAATTTCTACTTGAGAATCTATATCATCAGGAATATAAATGGGCGATGAGTCATCATACTCCCGTGGTTGGAAGTGCGATGCAACCAACTGCCCTCTCGGTTATGCAAAGTACAAAGGTCTAACTACATTACCATGGTATTGATGATCGTTGATGTACCCTTGCTGACCTTGCGGTGGTTGTTGATGTGGTGCTCTTCGTGGAGGTCCCCGACCTCGGTTCCATGGATGTTGTGGTGTTGGTGGAACCCATCCTTCGTCTTCATCATCATAGCTCTGTTCAACCTCCTGATACTGGTACTGCGAAGGTTGTGGTTGATATGGTTTTTGTGGTACAAGTGAAAAGGTGGTTTGTGGTTTAAAGATCAATGGTGGTTGTAAGGGTTGTGATTGTGGTTGAGAAGGGGTAGTGTGCTTCATAGTTACTGGGGTGCCATCATGGGTCGGTGCTCCCCAAGACATAGCAGATGTGAAAGGGTTTGTAGATTGCGGATGAAATGGCAGAACAGAAGGCAGAGTGCATGATGGTACTGATGCAGGGGTTGAAACTGCACCACCAGTAGCACTCGTGCTCCCAATGTGAAATTCTAAAACCGGGGGAATAAACGACATCCTCGTTGCCTCACCCAAAGGTTCCTGGGCGACACTCACTAAACTACTACTAACATTACTAAAACTCATTGTATCTAAATGCCTATGTGCACGGTTCTTGCGCGGTCCGTTCGATCTCCGAGTCAAAAGGCAAGGGTGATAACTGCCCACCCCGACGGGTACGCATGCACTAGTGCAACACGCCCGCCAAAACCAAAAGAAAAATTACTAACCAACTGAAATCTCAATATCAAAACCAAAAAAATCAGAAACTAAAAGTCCTACAGATCACCTACTCTTAAGCTCACAACTCCCCGGCAACGGCGCCAAAATTTGACTCGCCTAGGTCGTCGTGTGGTCAAAAATAAGAAAATACCTAACACACACTAGTATAGCGGTAGTCAGGGTCGATCCACAGGAGTTACATGGTCAAGATAGGTGACAGATTACCATCTTTAGTGTCACTCTACAGCCAGAGGATCTAGTTCCTAACTTCTGCTAAACAATCCCAAAAATCACAATTCAAGAAATCCAACTCAAGCATCAACTAACTAGAACCAATAACCAATCCTAATTACCTACTGAATTCAGAAATATAATTCAATATCAGAAGCAATCAAGTTCAAACCCAACACCAAACACAATCCAAACATCCATAAAATCATTCAAAGACAATAAATACCGAAAACCGAGCAATTAACATTAACCGAATACTTAATTAATAAAACTCAAATCCCAAAGGTTCAAAACAGTAAACTAACATCCAAAATCAGAAACTACAACTTAGTATCAATGGTTGTCAGTCCCAAAGACACTAGCCAAATGCTACTAACTACAAAACTAATTGCAAATTAAAGAGAAAAAACATAAAATAACAATTTATGGTTGCTGAAAACTGAAACTTGGAGTCAAAGGAGCCTTGGGAGTCGTTCCTATGCCTGGTCTTTGCTGCTTTTTCGACCTAAAACCCTCTATTTATAGTTGCAAAATTTACGTGACCGCGCCGCGCACAAATGAAATCCACGACGCGCGTATGGGTTTATCCCCGTTTTATCGGCATTTGAATTTCCTCCGCCGCCTCATCACCGCGTCGCGCCTTTGTAAATTCTGCTGCGAGCATGCGAATTCGCCTGATTTGTCTTTAACTTCAACTTCTTCCATTTTGTAAGCTTTTAGTCCCTGTTTTCATCATTTCTTTCCCAACAGGTGCTGACACAAAAAGTGAGAATACCACGATATATATGATATAAATTCCCTAAGAATAGACTCAACAACGACTAAAATACTTGAAATTACTAGGCGTTGTCAGTACTTTTGACCAAATGTGGAGGTTGGGATTTCTAGTAAGTCAGGATTTAGTCACGGACATTGTCCTTAACTCACTGATTAGTTCTTACGATTAGTTCATTATGGACTTCATTATATAGAACTTAAAAGGACCCTTCGAGAGATTACATAGCATGTTGAGGAAAGTAGAACTTGACATGGCTAGGGAATCCAATACCAAAGTTCCTAAAGGAGGTTTCAAAAGAAAATGACAGACCCTACCAAGAGAATGCTTTTCTTAAAGAAACCTCAATACTTAAATTCTGAGGACGTATTTTGTTTCCACTAAAAGGAAATGGAACATGGAAGGCACAACTGCTCAAGATATCTGATGCAGCAAAAGCAGTTGCAAGCCAAAGAGTATGGCGCTTCAGGTATATTTGTAATTCCATAAGTGCCTTGCTTATAACTAGTATTGCCATTTTAATGGGCAGATACTAGAATCAAACATATACACATAACATGGAGATCTGGATCGAATCATGGACTACATGTAGCTTGCGTTCATCCATAGGATTAGGAACCAACTTCTCTCTAGTGTTTTAGTTTATGGTTTTGCAATTGAAGATTGTTAATGTGAATATTATTTTATCATATGGTTTTGACTTGGTTTAAATAAAAGTTCTTTTAAATAAAAGTTATTTTGAAAAATAATTATTGTCATTACATCTATGAAAACTTGTACACAACAATAGCTCAAAGAAAACTGATTCAAGGGAGTCCAAATGTTTGGATTAGAGGTATGAGTGGAATTGTCGGCACTTGTAAACTTGAAAGAAGCTACCAAAACTCCAGGTGGAAAGAATTATGGAAATCATTTAACTGAAAGTCTTATGATAACTGCTATTCTTGTTTACATAAAGAGATAACTATCCACTGCTCACAAGTTATTGTGGGCAGAGGCTGAGAATATGTTGGACCTTGTACATCTAATGTATTTTGACCGTTCAACTTATCCATTAAACCGTCTCAAAATTATTTATTGTGTTTGAAACCTATATGGTGTTCTGTACTTCAATAAGACAGTATAGAATCAAATGAGCAAAGGATAAGAATCTTAAATCCAAGGGTGGATAAAGAGTTGCTTAGTCAAGGATCTTGCAATCATCTAATAGACTGTGAAAATTGTTTCAATAGTCAATTACACTTAGAACGCCATGTGTAATGTATGGTGTGTCTGAGATCAAACATAAAGGTTTGGTATATTATGGATTGTATTATGCTTCCAATCAATTTCTGAGCTTAGACATATAGATGACTGAAAAGTCCTAAATCATGCACCAACACAAGAGGTTCTCTAAACATTGTGTAAGAATATGGAGTGCAGATGTTTCTTCACTAGCATATTTAGGAATATGGGGTTCTGAGGCTTACGGTTTACAATGAAGCTCAGAGAACACCGATTAAAAGAAGTTTTATTCTACAGAACTACTTGGATATAATAAGCATTTTGACGATAGTATAATGTTGTTTAAATGGCAGCCTTCTATGATAGGAAGTTGGTATTCAAGATATCAGTGGGAGCCAAATTGATCTTGATGAGACTCAAAGGATCAAAGAACCTGATGTTGGCACTAGCACTCAACCAGAGGTAGAGAAAACGGTGAGACTCGGTAAGAGTTTGCTGGGGAATCTGACATAACTCCGTCTCTTGTTCGAGAAATCGATAAAGGACGTGATGCACCTGAGTTTTATGAATTACATGTTGACGAAGGTGATGAATGTCTGGTGGATCATTGTAACCCTACCAACTATCGAAAGTCGTGGCAGGCCCTTTGGGTTGCCGTAAGGAAAGAGATGATGGAGATCAAGATGAAATCCATGAAGGATAACCAAATTTGAAACTCGGTTGATCACACTCCTGATATTAAACAATTGGGTGTAAATGGGTGTTCAATAAGAAGACATACATGAGGAAACCTTCCCATCAGTGTTAATAATCATGTCTATTTGGAGATTATATGCCACAACATAGGTCGGTGATTACAAAATATGGCAAATGGATGTAAAAACCGCTTTCCTTAATGGAAAACATTAAGAGGATGTGTGTATGACACAACCAATGGGTTTTATACAATCTAAATATCCGAATAAGAGTAGTGTGTAAGCTTGAAAAGTCTATTGATGGGCTTGAAAAAGAATCTTGCAAATGGATTTTTGTTTTGATGAGAAAGTCAAAAGAGTTTAGTTATTTGAGAAACAAAAGTGAACCATATACATGTCAAAGCTAGTGTGAGCATTGAGGTCTACCATATGTTGTATACAGATAGCAAAGTTCTCATGTAAATATCCCTATCTCAAGAAATGTGAAATAAATGAGAATTTTTATGCTAAAAATGATACATGAGAGACTTAGTGTGTATGAAGCATTATGATCTATGGAGGTAGACTTGAGTGCTTCATAGTGATTTGAGAAACAAAAGTGAACAATATACATGTTAGTGCTAGTGGGAGCACTGAAGTCTAGCATATGTTGTATGCAGATAGCAAAGTTCTCATGTAAACATCCATATATCAAGAAATAGTAAATAAATGAGAATTGATATGCCACAAATGACACGGGAGTGACCTATTGCATATGAAGCATCATGATCTATGGAGCTATAACTGAGTGCTTCATAAGGACAAGCTAGAGTACATGAACAGTCGGGATCTAGAGATACAAGATTCCTATAAGGGATTCAAGATTATGTATCAGTGTTTAGGCCTGAGTGAAACTCAGAGTCCTAGTTTCACTAAGATTATGGATGAGATGTGTTGAGTCACGTATGCACTTGCATATGGATCTATCACATAATGAGTTGCCCTCATAGCTGGCAAATTTGATAGAATAACTTTTAGAGAAAGATTGATTTATTATGTGATTAATAAATCAATATAAATAATTTCTTAATATATTATGAGGATAATATATTAATTAGAAATAGTATTATTTATTTAATAATTAATCATAAATTAATTGGAATTAATTTTGGGATTAATTGGAATAATTAAAAGTATAGGGGCTGAATTGTAATTATTCAATAGTTGAGTAGTGAACTATTATGGCAGGTATAATAGTTGGCGAAATTAAGGATATATTTATCCTTGATTTTAAAAATATATATAAGAGATAAATAGGGATTTAAATTGAAGATAAAAGGTTTATCTCGTTTGAATTCAAATAAGGTTTATCTCTAAAGCTTATCTGCCAACCCTTTTAAAGCTATAGATAGGGGTCCCTGGCACACCATTTTCTATGCCATTTACCTCTGCTCTCCTCTCTCACTTTCTAGTTTGTCTTGTTGCTTGCTTTGGGTGTGAACCATATGAGGCACAACGCTTGTGGTGCTCGCTTCCAAAAGATTCAACAAAGGTTAGTAATTTTTCTATTTATCCTTTTAGTAAAATCGAAATGCCTATGGGTTTTAGTTATAGATTCAAATAGTGAAAGCATAGATCCTTTAGGTTGCATGTAAACTTAAGAGTTTAAGTTTATTTGTTTGCCTATTTCCTATCATAATGCACGAGACCTAATGTCTCATACGCCTTGAGCATGATGAGTTGACATTAAGCTAACCCTGGAAAAAGTTAAATGGATGGAATTCAAGAAGTATCTTAAATGTTTAAGATGTTCTTCATCCATTATAGTATTGAAGAACTCAGTGTAAAGAAGAACACTGATACTAGCTTCCAGACTAATAGAGACGGTTCCAGTATGCAGTCGGGATTCGAGTTCTTACCAAAAGAGACATCTCAGTCTATAGAGTTATATCGGATGAGGCAAGATAGATGATCTAATCACTAAGTCAATGTCTCATACTAAGCAAGATCGTTCATGCTAAGTCCATTTGTATTAGATTTACAAATGAATTGACTTTGAGTGAGGTTTGTGTGGTTTGATTAGTGTTGGGAACTTAAGCAATGTAAAACTCTATCTGATTTGGAGATTATTATGTATAGAACATAATATATGCATAAAGGCAGTCATTTCATTAGTTTATCATTATGTTCTGATTTTGCATGTTTTATTGACTTCTTAAATAATTTAATTATTATTCAAACAATCAACAGTCGGTCATACTTTTGGAAGTAAGTATTGATTCAAGGCTGACATGAGGAATTAGTTGATTGTCCATAGTGATGGACAAGCATAGAGATGCACTAATTCTCGTGTATGCTTAATAGGGATTAAGTATTGGAGTAACCTGTACTTAAAGATTACTTCATGGAATCTGTCACGAGTAATTCTAAGATGGTAATATCTTATATTCTTCAAGCAGAGAAGCATTGATTCTTAGTCATGCAGTCTGTTGTACCTTGGTTTTCTCCAACGTTGTCGGTAACTGGCAGCCATACAGGGAATGTCCAGGTATGACATGATGAGTAGGTGAGATCTATGTAGTAAAAGTTTATTTGTTGCTTCTGCCTAAATAGGAGAATCGATATCCTTGGGCCCCTCAATGATTTGGTGCTGACAGCAAGTGTACGGCCGTACCGAAACTGAATTGATATAGAATCAATAGTGCAGTTTGTGGTAGTCATCACAAATCTCTATCGGAAACATAATCTTGAATGTTTGAGACTGACAGAATTCCATGTCAGGCGTTCATATGGAGATCTTGTAGAACAAAGGAATATTTGATCACATGCCTAAGGGTTGTTTCATTAGATAAACACGGCACTTGTCTAGGATGGCATACGCCTTACTAGGTTAGGGAATATTAGACCATATAGTTGTTATAACAAGTGCAAGTGCGAGACTATTGGTTATATGTCCATCGTTATAACAAGTTGGTAATATTACTATAAATAGTAGGGTCCTTTTGGGTTACACGCAAAAGACGATTTAGCTAAAAGAGATCGAAAAATAAACTTGAGGTGTTAAGTTTATTAATATACCAAAGTAAAGGTTTATTAATTAGAAACTAAAAATGATAAAGGACTAAAGTGAAATTATCAACAGTTTGAATTTCAAATAGTCATTATCTACATGGGAGGAGATATGGATGAGATGCACTATAAGTACAACGCTAGATCTGAGTTGTAGAGGTGAGAGAAACCCTAATTTTCGTACATCTCCCTCCCACCCTCGGTATACAGCCGATTTCTTCATAAACCCTAAGTATTACGTGCTAAAACTTCAAGAAAAGGTATATACTACATCAAGGGGTGCAGGATCGTTGTCTTGGGTGTGATTACATTAGATGAGTTCTACTTTGGACTCTCGTCATCGTAACAATATCAAATCTGAGATCTTAAAAGGTATTTCTTGAACCCTCTTGATTTTACAGTTACAAAAGTGTGCGTGATTCTGTGATCCTGGTTGAATACGATTTTGATTTTTTGTTTCCGCTGCGTTTGTTTTTATGTTATCGTATTCCAACAGTTGTAATAATCTAAAAGAGTCCTATAACCATGTCAAAGCTGGTAGGAGTATCATTGTGATTTCTAGGAAACATATCTTCTCATTATAGAGTGTAATGACTTGGCGTTAAGAGATGATTCGCTATGAAATATCTTAAGAAGATACTACGTACTCAGGTGGTCACAATCATCTATCAGATAAATGAAGTCATCAGTAAAGATCCTGCCATCATGAGTATGATCTTGATAAGATCAAGAGGCATGAGTTAAGGAAAGAAGTTTCTTATCATTACAAAGTGTAATGACTTGGCATGATCTAAAAGAGTTACAACACACTCACGTAGTCACAATCATCTATCAGATATATGAAAACACCATTATAGACCCTGTTAGTGTTAGTATGATCTTGATAAGATTCAAGATACATGTCTCCAAAAAGAAAGAGTTTCTGAAAGTCATGACACAAGGATTATAGGTAATCCACAGGTTCTGAAAGGGTTTATAATAGAACAGATTAGATTCCATGAGCTTCTGCAAATTGGATCGATCACAAGTGTCATGGACTTATCCTGATAACTTAATGCTTAGAGCATAGTAAATTGGATTCAGGACACAACCTGGCTTAGGATACTGGACAAACCAATTAAGCACACGTGAGAGATCAGGGATTTGATTTTGTTTTGTCTTATGCTACATGAATGTTCTCGTTAATCTATGTAAATCCCATTAGTGGTATTAGAGCCTCGGTTCTTTGGTTGCATGCAAATTAGATCAAAACTTGAATTATGAATTGTTTTCCCTGCTAATTTTCGAAATTTATAGGGTATATGCTAGATCAATTCCTGAAAATTGCATGTTATGAATTTTTCCTGGTTTAGGATCTAAAAACCCTTATTATCAAAAATTCCATAGGGTTTAGGAGCCTCCTTAGGGCAATTGGCAGCTAGGGTTTACAAGCCCTTGTTTGAATTGCAAGTTTCATAAATTGCATAGTTTCCTTAAGTGCCTTATTGCCTAAACTGTTTCATTTTAATTTAAGTTAAATTCACTTAATTATTAAAAGAGTTTAGTAGAATTAATAGATGAATATAAACTTTAAATTGTTTAAAATTTACCCTTATATATATTAGAATGATATCTATGTATATTACAACTTAAATTAAAATAAGAACATTGGTCAAACGATGACTAGGCTCACCTACTTTAAAATGCGTTTGAAGGTTTGAAGGAGGATTCTCATGAATTCTAATGAGGTTGGTTTTTAAATGACATGTATTGTCTACCATCCTCACCACCTGTCACATTTTACATAGTGGAGTTATCAAAAGGCTTTGATAGGGCAATGTCTATAAGTTAAAAAGTATTAACTTAAAACTATTAAAACAAAAGTATTGTTTTAATTAAAATAAAATGTGAATCATATGGTGCCCATGAAAAACACACATTTTCTTTATGATCTGTTGACAGAGCTGTGTGGTTAACCGACACATCAGTCTAGGTCATAGTTGAAGGTGATGTGGCAGTCACGATTCTCAAGCGTATCTTGAGCTGGGATCACATGGTTTTTGCATGGTCAATTCACCATTTGATACGTGATCCACGGCATATCTGTCATGGATTTGAGATGAGCATAATCCATATTAAAATGGTATTGACATTAGTTAATGAATCTCAAAGATCTAGAAATTTCATAGAGTCTGAAATTGATAAAAAGCTTTATCTGCCTTCATGACCATTATATTTTGATTATGGCATCCCTCTTCACATCATAAGTGGAAGATTTTGGATCCTAGCATTGTTAAAAAATAATTGAGTAATTGTTTAAAAGGACTAAAATTAAACTAACTAAAATTCTGGTTTTATAAATGTCTGAAGCTAGTGTCAGTTCTCCTCCTTCTCCACCATCACCCATATCTGAAAGCTTTAAAAAGTATCTGCTTGATATGGATAAGCTTAATGATCTGAATTGGCTTCGCACATGGAGAATTGTTCTCAAATACGAAGGAATGTCATATCTCATTGAGAATCCCCTCCCTATACTACTGATAACGCCTAGTAATGTCGAGCATTATAGTCGTTATTGAGCAGGGTTTTACATGAAATATACTCCTAAAATGACTAATATTACTCACTTTAGTGCCAAGAGCTTGTGTGGTATTTTATGAATAATATAGGGTAAAAAGTGTGCATTTTCGCAAAGTTTTGAAGCAAGCTGCATTCACCGGATGGAGATTCGAAATTCAAAGTGAAGAGAAACGGGAATCAAGATAAGTCGCGCCGCGAAGAAGGTTATTCCGTGACGCGTAAATGCAAAATCCGCAACTATACATAGAGGGTCCCGGTTCGTGATTCGGGAGCGAATGTTCGACCTTTGAGTGGAATTCTGACATCCTTGACTTAGATTTCGTGGCTTTAAGAGTCGTAAATGGTACTTTGGTTAGTTTAGTTGTTTTTATCTTTTTTGGGTTTTCGTTCACATGTGTGGTCAAGGGTTCTGGATTGTAGAACACCATTGACCGTGTGGATCTGGATTGGTTCCTGCTTTTAGAAGCATTTGTCTCTTATTCGGATTTAGTTTAATGCAAGTTTGATTTGAAGTTATTTGATGTTCGTTTCTAATTTTAGTTTTATGATCATTGTCGTTTGGTTCAATTATTCTGATTGTTTAGCTTCTGAATTTCCGAGTTGATTCTCGAGATCAGATTGGTTTGGATTGGTTGATTTTGATTCATTGTTTAGGCATAGCTCGTTGGTTAGGTTTTTGTGTTTTCAAGTTCTTTCGGTTTTTCTAACTGTATGAATGGAAACCGTCTATAAAGTGACACTATAGATTGGTCAAGTTTTGACACAAAGTGCCAACCACGATCTCCTTGGTTCGCCCCTTACTTTTGAGTCATAAATAAAGATTGAGTCAAAGATGCTGATCGGATTTATCGCCAGATTTAGAGCCTTTAGTTTAGCTATCGGTTATGGAATGGGCCTGTCCTTCCATACTTAGTTTTTGTATAAATAGCATGCACGTACCCTAATTAAGGTGAATGTTTTTGTAATCTTTTGCGGCACTCATACAGAATAGTTCACATTGAATTGTTCTTGAGTTGCATATAAATCATTCGACATCAGTTCTTCATATTGTTTGTTCCTGTTCTCGTTTATCTTTCTTATTCCGCATTGTTTGAATCTAGATCCAACACTTTTGTGTCAACAATTGGTATCAGAGCAGGAGTTAGTGTTATTCACAGATCTATCCTTGATTATCTTCATCGTTTTGATCGATTTTGGATATCAGACTTTGATCTTTACGTTAGATTCTTCTTTTGATCTATTCTTACACTTCTGATTCAAACCATAAGCAAGTTTCAATGGCTTTTGACGACTCACATACTCAGTCATTCAATCTTTCAAGCAGCATTGGATCCACCACCAGGACTCCAATTCTATTTACTCAAGAATATGAATTTTGGGCATTGCACTTTGAAGATTATGTTCTTGGCATTGAAGAACATGGAGCAACGATTTGGCAAGCTATTACTGAAGAAACTCATGTCCATACGGCCACAATGAGGATTATCAAAACCCTAAAAGAATACAACAATCTGCTTGTTACTCACACAGACATTCCTCAAGACGAGAAGGATAAACTGATGTGCAACATTAAAGCATTCAGAATTATCATATTCGCTCTCCAAGCAGACACTCTTCGCCTGGTTAGTTCATGCGAGACGGCTAAAGAGATCTGGGATAGACTTAAAGAGTTGTACTCTGGAGATGCTGACCTAGAGCACTCAATTCAGACCACTCTTCTTTCCGATTTCGGATCTTTTGTGCAAGGTCCAGAAGAAACTCTAACCTAGACATTCAATCGCTACAACCATCTACTTAGTCGATTGTTAAAGTACAAAATTGCTCGGACTGTAATTGAGCAGAAGGTCACTTTTCTAGATGGTTTTCGTTCTGAATGGAAGGCCATTGTTTCAACAATAAAAGCGCATGAATAGTTTAAAACTTACACTCTGGCTAAAGTTGTGGGAATCCTTAAGTCCCATGAAAAAGAAGTTACTTTGGAAGCTAAAGCAACTGTTGGTCTTGGTTCGCTTGCTTTAGTTGCCACTGGGAAGAAATCTGCTGAAATTGATTATGCTTCAGATTTCTCCGACGATGATTTGACCAGAGAAGATAAAGCTTTCATGGTTTCAAATCCCAAGAAGTTCTTCAAGAAAAACTTTTCTAAATATAAAAACCGAAGCCGACAGGGAGGTTTTAATTCCGAAAAGACATCGGAAGAAAACCAGAAAAAGAAAGGTGATGAAGAAAAGAAGCATGTTGGTGACTCGGGTTATGAGTGCCATTACTGCAAAGGCAAGAACCACTTCGTGAAAGACTGCTTGCTCCGAAAGCAAACTAAGAAGAAGGAGCAGGTAAAAGATAAAGCATATTACGCAAAGAAGATTGCGGAACTGAAAAAGAACGATGCTTCAACTACCAAAGCAGCTTTTGTAGTCAAGGAGGATAGCGAGTTCGGTGCAGTTGAGGTCTGGTCAACGGATTCGGAAGATGAGGAGGTAATAAATCCGACGCACGGATGATGTCTGATGGTGAAGACTGATCATTCCGAAAGCCGAGGGTACTCTACTGATGGGTGCCAAACTTCAGCAAGTTGCTTTGCTGCGAAACCTGGTTCGGAACAAGTTGAGGAATGCGAGGCTGTGGTCAACAACGTACGCTCTATCCTTAAGACTTTAAATATTTGCTCTTCCAATTATGATAAAGAATTAGATGATCTTAGATTTACCGTTTCCAGTTTGAGTGATAGCTTAAAAAGAACACGTCTAAGTAATTCTAACCTAAATGATCAACTGAGCAGGGTATCGAATAAGAATGAGGAGAGGCGAATTAGAATCGAGGCTTTGGATAGTGAATTAGTTAGAGCACGAGACGATATCATTTATGTCAAAAGGGATAATTTAATTCTTGTCAAACAGAGGAATATTTTTTGTTTAATAGCAAAACGTCTTTACAATAATATTAATCAACTACATCTTGACTGTGATATAGGCAGGGGTTTGCACAAATTGATTTTACCCTTTCTTGAATTGAAAGAGGACAAAATTGATGCTGAATGCTACAGGTGTGAAACCATTGTTTCATCTGATGATGTTGCGGAAGCATATCGCATTGGACTTGACAAAATTGAAACTTACATTCAGTCCAAAGAACATAAAAACATGGTTAAAGAATATTTTTCTGAAAATGATCATGAGGAAATTAAAACAGCAACCTTGAAAAACTTTCACTCATTATGCTCTAAATTAAATTCTGATAATACTCCCATTAATGAGAATATTTCTGATTTTGATGAAAGTGAAATGAGTGAGATATCAGTTGAGGATGAAATTGACTGTTCGGAATTCATAAACAATTCTATTGATACTAAGAAAAATCTCATTTCTGAAAATTCAGTCGCTTTTGCGAGGATTGTTGAAAATAAAGGATCACATGAAACGACCAAAACTTTACTATATAAATATGTAATATAAAGTGTGTGTATTTTGAAAGTTTTATGTGTAATAATATGAGAAATTATGGTTGAAAGGGGTAATTTTGTCATTTTTCGCATAAAGGGTAAATTGGTCATTTGACCAAATGTGGAAATTAATATAAACTTTATTTATGATTTAGGACTAAAATGCAAGAATTATAGTTCCAAGTGGTCAAAATAAGTGTTAGTGTCAAAAGTCTAAAGAATGCAAGCTTAGGGACCAAAATTGCAAAAATTTTATAAATAAAAATAAACATAAATGAGTGATTTATCACTCATTCTCCAGAAACTTGTAGAGTGATCGAGAGAGAAGAAGAAGAAACGGGAAGAAGAGGAAGAAGGAGAAATTCCATAAGAAGTGGAAGAAGGAATTGAATATTTCCTTAGTAATCAAGGTAAGAACTCCACTATTCATCATCTTCTTCCTATGAAATCTGGAAATTCGTGTGATGAAGATCATGGGATGTTTCCAGGAGTTCATCTCCATCAAGTTAGACCAAGGTATCAAGTAGATACACGAGAATTTTAAAGAGTTATTGAAGTTTTAGTAAAAATCCATAGAAATGGGTTTGAGCTCAAGAACCCTAGAAATTGGGTTTATGAGTTTAAAACTGATTTCAAATGATTTAACAAGTTCAAAGGGTCATAAAGAGTGTAAGAAATCAGTTCTACACTTGAAAATCAAACAAAATGAATTTTTGGTTAAAAATGGGCATTACGGGAATCTTTTAAGCCTTGGAATGGAATTGTTGATTCCATGGTTTAAAACTATAAGTGAACTGCTATTTTAGGCCTAAAAGTGACTTTAAAATGATTAAGATACGTATTAAGGACTTAACCCACGGACCAAAGGACCTGCAGCACAAAAATCAGCAAAGAAGGAAAGCTCCAGGAGGAGCACGAGTCGTGCTCCCCATAGAGTAAAAAGGGCACGAGTCGTGCCAACCTTCTGAGTAAATTCAGGCCATTTTTTAGTTTGGAACTTGATGCTAGACTTGTCCGATTGGTCTATAATTCATACCATAGGCTTAAAATGGTATGAAAACACATGGAAAATTGTTAAATTGAGAATACGACCTCCCGAGGCTACTGTAGCAAAATACGTACAATATACGAGTTAATTAAAATTAGTTAATTAAAGGTTAGACACTTGTCTTGACCCTTAATGATAAAACAAGGACTCTAACATGTTATAGAGTCAATTAGAATGTAAGTTAATGTATCTAATACTATATATATATAGGTGCAAGTCAAGTAGGTGGACACCGAAAGGGTAAAGAACCGAGGGAAGTCTAAACGACTTTCAAGAGTAAAAAGGTGAGTACATGTAGCATTTTCACCCATTTTGGGATACATGGCAAGTAAATAAGTAGTTTTCAGATTTCATATAATATTTTCAATGTGTGAAAATTATTTGCAAGTATGGTATTTTTCTTAGATCATATGAAAAGTATACTGTTATATTTTGGAAGTATGAATTTGGTAATAAGCCTAGTTATGGTAAAAGTTTGTTAAAGTCAAAAGCTTGGCAATTAGCCAAATTTGTGTACAAGTATTATTTCAGTTCCAGAAAGCATTTTCATAATTGACTGGTATTGTAGCTAGCATTCGTTAGTAAGGGAACTATGTTCCAACCTACCCGGGTTAGGTAAGGAGTCTACTGGGGAAAACCCCCTTCGCGAAGTAGGCTACCTCAGCACTTCTATGGTGAGGATTGATCCGTTCTTTCTAGCTGTAGAGACTTGGGGTATCACACATAGTGATTAAAGCCCTAAGTATAAAAATCCAACAAGTTTATAAAACCAGTCAAAGAAAGCATGAAATATGTTAGTTTTGAAATATATAAATGATTTTGAAAAAGAAAAAGTTATAGTATATTGATACTATAAAATTTCAGCGAATGTTTACTTAATAAGATTTTTATAAAAAGAGATTTCTATGATTGAATCTAAAACCCATGTAACTCACGAGACAATTTGTCTTACGTATTTTATTTTTATGCCATGTATTCCAGGTTCAGGTACAAATATGTGAGATAGTTTGAAGTTACTAAATAAGCACTAGGTGCAAAGGAGTGGAGCTGGATCCAGCTTCCATATTTGGTATTGATTGAATCCGTTTTCCTTAAGCTTATGGTTGTTTGATATGTAAATGTGACACCCCTTTTGTTGTATTTAAACAACTACAATGGTTTTTATTAAACCGTGTTTTGTAAAATATGTTTTATTGTAATATAAATGGTTTGACAAAATTGGGGTGTTACAAGTTGGTATCAGAGCCATAGTTTAAGCGAATTAGGATTGGATCATTCCACTCCTAGGCTTAGACTAGTAAAATAGTTAGTTAAAGTGAATTACATAAATGGATATGTCTTAAGGAAATAAGACATTAATTGCTAATGGATTTATATGAGCATATTTATGAGTTGACAGTAGCTAATTGATACTAGCGAACAGTGGGACCGAGTGGAAACATTGGGAACGATATGTGTAGGTGATTATGGTAATATGGGCCCGTATTATCATAATCACAGGACGCGTATTGAGACTAGTGTAACCACGAGGGAATACTGGGAAACTAGTGGAAAAGTAGTAAACTAATATTTTGATATATTATGAAAGACTAAAGTATTTGAAATTTTTATAGCAAAATGCGAACTAGAAGTGGTCAAGGATCGTACGCGGCAAATACGGATCCTAATGCAAGGCCTCCTATTCCTCCTCGACAGCCCCAAGCCGTTGACGATGGCAATTCTAGGGGTGAGGCCAATCCACCTCCATTGACTTTGGAGGCGATTCAGAAGTTGTTACATGATTCACAAGTACAAAACAGACAGGAAATGACTCGTCTTCTGGATGAGCGACTGGGCGAAAGATCAAAGTCACAACCTGAAGATAGCGAGAAAAGTGTGGCTCCTGAAGGCACTAATCCGAGACAGACTTCTTCTCAGGGAGATTCATCTTCCAAATCACAGCCTCAGTTCAAGACTAAAGGAGCCTGTACTTTCAAGGATTTTATGTCCTGTCGGCCTAAGGAGTTCAACGGAGAGATGGACCCGCGAATAACTATTCGGTGGGTAACTGAAATGGAACAAGTTCTTCACATATGTCGTTGTGAAGAGGATTTGAAGGTTGGATTCGCTTCTCAAATGTTAAAGGCGAGTGCTCTTGACTGGTGGAATACTCTCCGCCGAACCAAGGGAAGTGATTTTGTTGATGCTTTATCTTGGAAAGAGTTTGTTCAGCGGTTAAAAGGCAAGTTCTGTTCGGCTAGGCATTGGGAGAATTTGGTTAATGAATTCTTTGCTCTTACAAAGGATAAGCAGACGGTTGATGAGTACACTAAAAAGTTCTGTGAGATGCTGCCATTTCTGGAAGATACACTACCGACCGAGGCTGGAAGGATAAACCGATATGTTAATGGTTTGCCAGCGGACTACTCGCTAGAAGTTAGCAAAGCCACTACTCTTGATGAAGCCATTGAATCTGCGGCTAGGGTTGAGAATATGATAGAGAAAAAGGTCAAGGAACGACAAGCATTTGTGGAGAAGCGAAAGTCTTCAAGAATCTCTGGAGCAAACAAGAAGAGTCGGTTTTCTTCAGGGTTTTCTAAGCAAGGTGAAGTTAAAGAATGTAAGAAATGTGGTAAGAGACACAGCGGTGAATGCAAGAAGGGTACTAGTGGGTGTTATAAATGTGGTCTTCCGGGCCACCAAGCCAAAGATTGTAAAGTGAAAGATATTAGTGAAGTGGAATGTTACAATTGCCATGAAAAGGGGCATTACAGCACCAACTGTCCCAAGAAGAAGAATGAAACCTTAATTTCTACTGCGAGTAATAAGAAGACGGAGCCGGAAAAGACGAAAGGAAGAGCGTTTCAGATGACTCTTGATGAGGCCAAAGAAGATCAGGATGTGGTGGCAGGTACACTTATCGTAAACTCGCAACCTGCTTATGTCCTTTTTGATTCTGGGTCACATTTTTCTTTTGTATCTCATGATTTTAGTAAGCGTCTAAACATACCGATGAAACCGTTAGATGATACTTGTGTCATAGAAGTCGCGAACGGAGAGTTAGTTACGGTACATCATGTGTACGAGAAATGTCCGGTGGAGATTAATGGACGAATTTTAAAGGCTGACTTGTTACCTATCGGGATTAAAGGATTTGATATTGTTATTGGAATGGATTGGCTTGGAACTCATAATGCTAAAATCCTATGCGGAAAGCGAATGGTGTCGATTAAATTTCCTGATAGTAGCAAAGTTTATATATATGGGGAACGACGGAAGAATATGCAGAGTCTCATCACTGCTATTAAGGCCCGTAAATGCATCCAAAAAGGGTGTGAATCATTCATTGCTTATGTGATGAATGGGAAGAAGGAAAAGCAGAAGATGGAGGATATAAAAGTAGTTAATGAATTCCCTGAAGTTTTTCCTGATGACTTACCTGGGTTACCACCCATTAGGCAAGTCGAATTTCGTATTGATCTGGTTCCTGGAGCAAGTCCCATTGCCCGTGCACCGTACCGTCTTGCTCCTACAGAGATGAGAGAACTTATGTCTCAGTTGCAAGAACTTCTTGACAAGGGGTTTATTCGTCCCAGCTCTTCTCCTTGGGGAGCTCCAGTGTTGTTTGTCAAGAAGAAGGACGGTACTATGCGCATGTGTATAGATTATCGCGAGCTCAATAAAGTGACAATCAAGAATCGGTATCCTTTGCCGAGAATTGATGATTTGTTTGATCAGTTGCAGGGAGCTAGTTACTTCTCAAAAATTGATCTTCGTTCTGGATATCATCAAGTACGGGTGAAGGATGAAGATGTATGCAAGACTGCATTCCGAACTCGATATGGTCACTATGAATTTTTAGTGATGCCATTCGGTCTCACTAATGCCCCAGCCGTGTTTATGGACCTTATGAACAGGGTCTGTAAACCTTTTCTTGACAGATTTGTCATCGTTTTCATTGATGATATTCTAGTCTATTCGAAAAGTGAAGCAGAGCATGAAGTGCACCTACGAGAAGTGTTACGTACTTTGAAGAATGAACAGTTATAAGCGAAGTTGTCAAAGTGTGACTTTTGGTTGCGGGAAGTTCAGTTTCTGGGTCATATTGTTTCAGCTGAAGGTATTAAAGTAGACCCAGCAAAAATAGAAGCGGTAATGAAATGGGAACCACCGAAGACACCTACAGAAGTTAGAAGTTTTCTTGGGTTAGCCGGTTATTACCGACGGTTTATCCAAGATTTTTCTAAAATAGCAGTGCCACTGACTCAGTTAACTCGGAAAGAAGTAAAGTTTGTTTGGGGAGAAAAACAGCAAGAAGCCTTTGAAATACTGAAGAGGAAGCTGTGTGAAGCTCCAGTATTATCCTTACCAGAAGGCACAGAAGAGTTTATAGTATACAGCGATGCATCTAATAGAGGTCTCGGTTGTGTACTTATGCAACGGGGCAAAGTTATTGCCTATGCTTCCAGACAGCTAAAGGATGCAGAGACACGTTATACTACTCATGATCTAGAATTGGCTGCAATTGTATTTGCATTGAAGATTTGGAGGCACTATCTATATGGGACGAAATGCAAGATATATACAGATCATAAAAGTCTGCAATATCTTTTTACTCAAAAAGAATTAAATCTAAGACAGACACGATGGATTGAGTTGGTGAACGATTATGACTGTGAAATAATTTATCACGAAGGAAAAGCTAATGTAGTAGCCGATGCTTTAAGCCGAAAGGTTCATGAAAAAGTTATTAAAGGAAGATCCATGCGAATTGAAGTGGTCTCAACTTTAATTCAAAAGATTAAAGAAGCTCAAGACGATGCTTTAACTAAAAAAAAACATAAAGAAAGAAAAGCTTGGGAAAAAGGTGATGTTTGAAGAAAATACTCAAGGGTTGCGTACTTTCAAGGGACGTATTTGGGTTCCTAAATATGGGGCAACCAGAAAGATAATCTTGGATGATTCTCACAAATCCAAGTATTCTATACATCCTGGAAGTACAAAAACATATCAAGATTTGAAGCAGCATTATTGGTGGCCAGGAATGAAAAAGAGAATAGCAAAATACATATCCCACTGTGACACTTGTGCACAAGTAAAGGCAGAACATCAGGTGCCGTATGGTACTGCACAGTCATTGCAGATACCAGCAGGGAAATGGGAAGAACTGACCATGGATTTTGTCATGGGACTGCCAAGAACGAGAAGGGGACACGATAGTATATGGGTCATTGTTGACAGGTTGACTAAAATTGCCCTATTCCTCGCAATGAAAGAAACTAACTCACTTGGAGAATTAGCTCAGTTGTACCTCGATGAAGTGATCAGACGTTATGGAGCACCTTTGTCCATAGTCTCAGATAGAGATCCTCGATTCACGTCTAATTTTTGGGATGCTCTACAAGAAAAGATGGGAACTCGAATTAAGATGAGTACAGCCTATCACCCTCAAACTGATGGGCAAAGCGAACGTACTATTCAGACCTTGGAGGATATGTTGAGATTGTGTGCTATCGATTTTGGAGGTAATTGGGACCAGCACCTAGCATTAGTAGAATTCTCATATAACAACAGTTACCACTCAAGCATCAAGATGCCGCCTTTTGAAGCCCTATATGGCAGGAAGTGTAGAACCCCAGTATGTTGGCTAGAAGCTGGTGAAGCAAAACTCACTGGGCCAGAAATTGTAAGAATGACAAATGAAAAGATTGGTGTAATACAGTCCAACATGAAAGCCGCGCAAGATCGCCAAAGAAGCTACTCAAATTTGAAGAAAAGACTCTATGATCTAAAAGAAGGCGATTTGGTGATGATAAAAGTATCACCTTGGAAAGGGGTGATCAGATTTGGCAAGAAAGGGAAGTTGAGTCCAAGATATATCGGACCCTTCAAAATACTGAAAAGAATTGGTTTACAAGCCTTCAAGCTGGAGTTGCCACAAGAACTCAGAGGAATACATGATACATTTCATGTATGCTATCTTAAAAAGTAATTTGGAAAGAAGGAATTAACCATTCCTTTAGAAGAAGTAAGAGTGGAAGCACCTAACAGATTAGTTGAAGAACCAGAGGCGATGTTAGAGGTGAAAACCAAGAAATTAAAAAACAGAGAGATTGATCTTGTATTAGTCAAGTGGAAACATTCACTGGGTTCAGATTTGACTTGGGAAACCTTGGAAAGCATGAAAAGAAGATACCCTAATTTTACAGATTATGAAGCGATTCCGAGGACGGAATCCTAATTAGGGGGAGGTAGTTGAAACGACCAAAACTTTACTATATAAATATGTAATATAAAGTGTGTGTATTTTGAAAGTTTTATGTGTAATAATATGAGAAATTATGGTTGAAAGGGGTAATTTTGTCATTTTTCGCATAAAGGGTAAATTGGTCATTTGACCAAATGTGGAAATTAATATAAACTTTATTTATGATTTAGGACTAAAATGCAAGAATTATAGTTCCAAGTGGTCAAAATAAGTGTTAGTGTCAAAAGTCTAAAGAATGCAAGCTTAGGGACCAAAATTGCAAAAATTTTATAAATAAAAATAAACATAAATGAGTGATTTATCACTCATTCTCCAGAAACTTGTAGAGTGATCGAGAGAGAAGAAGAAGAAACGGGAAGAAGAGGAAGAAGGAGAAATTCCATAAGAAGTGGAAGAAGGAATTGAAGATTTCCTTAGTAATCAAGGTAAGAACTCCACTATTCATCATCTTCTTCCTATGAAATCTGGAAATTCGTGTGATGAAGATCATGGGATGTTTCCAGGAGTTCATCTCCATCAAGTTAGACCAAGGTATCAAGTAGATACACGAGAATTTTAAAGAGTTATTGAAGTTTTAGTAAAAATCCATAGAAATGGGTTTGAGCTCAAGAACCCTAGAAATTGGGTTTATGAGTTTAAAACTGATTTCAAATGATTTAACAAGTTCAAAGGGTCATAAAGAGTGTAAGAAATCAGTTCTACACTTGAAAATCAAACAAAATGAATTTTTGGTTAAAAATGGGCATTACGGGAATCTTTTAAGCCTTGGAATGGAATTGTTGATTCCATGGTTTAAAACTATAAGTGAACTGCTATTTTAGGCCTAAAAGTGACTTTAAAATGATTAAGATACGTATTAAGGACTTAACCCACGGACCAAAGGACCTGCAGCACAAAAATCAGCAAAGAAGGAAAGCTCTAGGAGGAGCACGAGTCGTGCTCCCCATAGAGTAAAAAGGGCACGAGTCGTGCCAACCTTCTGAGTAAATTCAGGCCATTTTTTAGTTTGGAACTTGATGCTAGACTTGTCCGATTGGTCTATAATTCATACCATAGGCTTAAAATGGTATGAAAACACATGGAAAATTGTTAAATTGAGAATACGACCTCCCGAGGCTACTGTAGCAAAATACGTACAATATACGAGTTAATTAAAATTAGTTAATTAAAGGTTAGACACTTGTCTTGACCCTTAATGATAAAACAAGGACTCTAACATGTTATAGAGTCAATTAGAATGTAAGTTAATGTATCTAATACTATATATATATAGGTGCAAGTCAAGTAGGTGGACACCGAAAGGGTAAAGAACCGAGGGAAGTCTAAACGACTTTCAAGAGTAAAAAGGTGAGTACATGTAGCATTTTCACCCATTTTGGGATACATGGCAAGTAAATAAGTAGTTTTCAGATTTCATATAATATTTTCAATGTGTGAAAATTATATGCAAGTATGGTATTTTTCTTAGATCATATGAAAAGTATACTGTTATATTTTGGAAGTATGAATTTGGTAATAAGCCTAGTTATGGTAAAAGTTTGTTAAAGTCAAAAGCTTGGCAATTAGCCAAATTTGTGTACAAGTATTATTTCAGTTCCAGAAAGCATTTTCATAATTGACTGGTATTGTAGCTAGCATTCGTTAGTAAGGGAACTATGTTCCAACCTACCCGGGTTAGGTAAGGAGTCTACTGGGGAAAACCCCCTTTGCGAAGTAGGCTGCCTCAGCACTTCTACGGTGAGGATTGATCCGTTCTTTCTAGCTGTAGAGACTTGGGGTATCACACATAGTGATTAAAGCCCTAAGTATAAAAATCCAGCAAGTTTATAAAACCAGTCAAAGAAAGCATAAAATATGTTAGTTTTGAAATATATAAATGATTTTGAAAAAGAAAAAGTTATAGTATATTGATACTATAAAATTTCAGCGAATGTTTACTTAATAAGATTTTTATAAAAAGAGATTTATATGATTGAATCTAAAACCCATGTAACTCACGAGACAATTTGTCTTACGTATTTTATTTTTATGCCATGTATTCCAGGTTCAGGTACAAATATGTAAGATAGTTTGAAGTTACTAAATAAGCACTAGGTGCAAAGGAGTGGAGCTGGATCCAGCTTCCATATTTTGTATTGATTGAATCTGTTTTCCTTAAGCTTATGGTTGTTTGATATGTAAATGTGACACCCCTTTTGTTGTATTTAAACAACTACAATGGTTTTTATTAAACCGTGTTTTGTAAAATATGTTTTATTGTAATATAAATGGTTTGACAAAATTGGGGTGTTACATCACAAGCCTTAAACGAACAAGCCACTGTTTTTCCAAAGATTCAGACAGTCCCAAACCAAGTTTTCGTTAAACCAGGTCTGAATTCTAAAGATGTAACTGAACTTAAAGTCCTGGTTGATAATGATAATTCCGATGTCTGTGATACTTTCTTTTGGTTGGAACCAATTGACAATTCGGATGAAACCAAAGGTCTTTCCGAAATGACCTCTTGGAAGTCTCGTGGTAAATACATCTCTGGATCGTTGAATAGCAAAAACTTTGTTTCACAAAATAAATCATGGGGCACAAAAAGAATTTGAAGAGCTGATTGCCAACATCTCGTACTCATAAGTCTCCTGAAGAGCTGATTGCCAAAAGGAAACAGATGAATGCGAGGTACAAAAATAATTTGAAAGAAAGAAAACAATTCTGGAGAAACAAAAACGACTTAAACCCAACCCAGAAAGCCAATTCAATTCCGATTCCGAAATATGTGAAAACTCCAAAATCTGAGCAAAATCCAATTCCTATTCATAAAGCCTCAGCTTCAACAAAAACAAAGAATCCCACTCATATCCTCAGCTCAAGTGATTCAAAAGGGAAATCCAAGCTTTATCCTGAATCTGAAACCATATAGAATCTCAAAACCAACAACATTCAAGTAACCAACACGTTCATTCCTACAAAATCAAGTTTTCCTAACGAAAGATGGCAATCCACAAAAATTAAAGTGTTCCGAATTGAAAATAAGACAAATAAACCATCTGTGAGAAAATCATTTTGGGTTGAAAAGTCATGCGTATTTCCTACTTTTCGTAAATTCTCACATAGGCCCACATTGGTTTGGGTCCCTAAATCTCTCTAACTTGTGCAGGTACTACGTGACGAACAGTATGATTCAGAATGGTATATTGATAGCGGCTATTTGCGTCACATGACAGGGAGGAAGGAAGAATTACGAGAATATTGATCGCTAACGAATGGAGGAAAAGTCAGCTATGGAAACAATGCAACTAGGAAAATCAAAGGGTATGGCATGATCACAAATTGTGAAATTTCGATCCGAAAAGTGGCATATGTTGAAGGACTTCAGCACAACCTAATCAGCGTTTCGCAACTGGTTGTTGGAACTGGTCTCAGAGTTTCATTTGATGAAGATGGTTCCGAACTAGTTGAAAAGGAATCTAAAAAACTCGTTCTGAAGTCAAAACGAAAAGGAGAGATGTTTCCTTTGGACATGAGACCTATTCAAGGAAAACCCGACATCTCCTTACTCACAAAAGCTATGAACGATGATAGTTGGTTATGGCATAGGCGTTTATCTCACATGAACTTTCGTGATATTAATAAACTGGTACTTTGTGATCTTGTGCGAGGATTACCATTACTCAAGTACGACAAAGACCGACTGTGTGATGCATGTGAACTGGGAAAACAAAGCCGAAAGAGTCATTCTACAATCATCAACACAAAGATCATCGAACCATTGGAACTTCTGCACATTGATCTTTGTGGTCCGTCTGCTATCGAAAGCGTCGCTCACAACAAACATATTTTGGTTGTGGTAAATGACTTCTCTCGCTTCACATGGGTGTTCTTTCTCAAGCAAAAATCTGAAGCAGCGATCAACATGATTAACTTCATCAAGCAGATAGAAACTCTTCTCCGAAAGCAAGTTCGGATGATAAGAAGTGATAACGGCACAAAATTCAAAAATAAAGTTCTAGATGATTTTCTTGTCAATAAAGGAATCTCGCATAACTTCTCTGCCCCCTACACTCCTCAACAAAATGGAGTGGTAGAAAGACGCAATCATTCTCTTTGTGAAGCTGCTCGCACCACGCTCTCTTTTGCGAAACTTCCTCTATACTTCTGGGCCGACGCCATCGCAACTGCATGTTACACTCAGAACTGTTCAAACATCAACAAACGATTTAATCTCACTCCATATGAAATCATCAACAAAAGAAAACCGAACGTGAAATTCTTTCATGTTTTCAGATCTAAGTGTTTTATTTTTAAATCAAAAGAGAAACGAGTTAAATGGGATGAAAAAGCTGATGAAGGTATTTTTCTGGGATACTCTCTTACATCAAAGGCCTATCGTGTTTTGAACATAAGATCTCGGAAGATTGAAGAAACATACTACATCACCTTTGATGATAGATACAATTTAAGAGCAAAGCACTCTACTACAAAGACTCAAGAAATCTTTCCCGAAACAAATACAACAACAATTCCTCTTATGGATCTATATGAGGAATTCATGAATTTGTTCGATGAACAAGAAAACGCAAAATCAGCAGAAGCAAACGCAAGAGACAACCAAGGAGATGAGTTGTTAAAGATTATAGACAGTACTGTCAGTGAAAACGAAACTTCAAACGACAACTCCACTGATGTTCCGATTCCGACCAATGCTCCAACTCCCATTTCTGATGCAACTATCCAGGGGGAGAGTTCAGCACCTATTCAAGGGGAGGGTATTTCTCCTGAATCAGAGTCCACCACTCCTTCGGTTGAACAAGGTAACTCTAATCTTGCTGATACAAGAAACGATGCAAACTTCTAGGGGGAGAATGAAATTGAAAACAATGACCTTGACGCACAGTCAGAGGTACAATCGGAAGTAGAAGAAATTATTCCCGAAATTAATCCTGAATATGATCCAAATTATCCTCCAATGATAAAATGGACGAGAGATCATCCAAAATCTCAAATCATCGAAGAGACATCCGCTGGCGTTCTCACTCGAGCTCAAGCTAAAGAAAAGCAAGCTGCATTATTTTCAAAAGTGGAATATTGCATGTTTCATTCGTTCATCTCCAAGATTGAACCTAAAACAGTTAAAGTAGCACTCGATCATGCTGACTGGGTCCAAGCAATGCAAGATGAACTAAATGAATTTGAACGCAACAAGGTCTGGAGATTAGTTCCGACTCCGGAGAAGGCATCAGTTCTCGGAATGAAGTGGGTATTCCGAAACAAATTAGACAAAGAAGGGAATGTCATTCGGAACAAAGCAAGACTGGTAGTTAAAGGCTACTGTCAAGAAGAAGGAATTGATTATGAAGAAACGTTTGCACCAGTGGCCAGACTGGAGTCCGTTCGGATTTTTCTTGCTTATGCAGCACACAAGGGTTTCGACGTCTATCAGATGGATGTTAAGTGTGCATTTCTGAATGGAGAATTAGAAGAAACAGTCTATGTTGAACAGCCACCAGGCTTTGTGAGCAGCAAACATCCCGATCATTGCTATGTGTTAGATAAAGCTGTTTACGGTCTAAAGCAAGCTCCAAGAGCTTGGTATGAAACTTTAACTCGATTTCTCAAGCAATCCAAGTTCAAGAAAGGTTCTGTCGACCCAACTTTCTTTCGCAAAAAGGAAGGAAATCACCTGATGATTGTTCATATCTATGTCGATGACATCATTTTCGGGTCTACACATCCAAGCCTAACGGCTAAATTCCGAAAACTGATGGAGACAAAATTTGAAATGAGCTCGATGGGTAAAATCAACTTCTTCCTAGGCCTTAATATCAGACAAAGTTCGGAAAGCATTTTCATCAATCAAGAAGCTTATACCAAGTCACTCTTAGAGAAATTCGGTATGAAGGGCGATTCTAAAGTCGAAGTTCCGATGGCTTTCGGAACCAAACTCACTCCTTCACAAAACAAACCTGCAGCAGATATCACTCTCTACCGTCAAATGATAGGTTCACTTCTCTACCTTACTTCAAGTAGACCTGACATCATGTTTGTTGTATGTTATTATGCTAGATTTCAGGCTAATCCCAGAGAGCCACATCAAAATGCTGTGAAGAACATATTCCGATATCTCAAAAGAACTACCTCACTTGGGCTATGGTATCCGTCAGGATCTGGGTTCTTCGTTCAAGCATTTTCCAATGCAGATCTTGGTGGTTGTGGATTGGATCGCAAAATCACTTCTGGAGGATGTCAACTTCTCGATGGAAAACTCGTGAGCTGGCAATCAAGGAAACAAACCTGCGTGTCACTCTCAACAGCTGAAGCTGAGTACATTGCTGCTGCTTCATGCACCTCTCAGATTATATGGATTCAAAACCAACTGAGAGACTATGGAGTCAGTATGAAACGTATTCCACTTTACTGTGATTCCGAAAGTGCGATTCGGATCTGCCACAATCCAGTGCAACATTCAAAGACCAAACATATTGCACTCAGATATCACTTTATCAAAGATCATGTTGAAGATGGCAACATCGAGATTCATTTTGTTCGCTCAAATGATCAACTGGCAGACATCTTCACCAAGGCACTTCCAGAGCTAGCATTTAACATAATTCTTCAAGGCCTCGGAATGATGGAAGCTGAATCTGTTCCGGAATCCAACTGATTTTCCGATTGATTCCGAAATTCGGAATGCCTCGGAATCGAACTTTAGACAAGAATGATTAGGAGCGAATGTATCCTTTCTGTATATTTATTTTCCTCTATTTTTATATTTTATATTTTTATTATTCTCTATTTCTATTTTTATTTTTTTTATTTTTTTCTTCTTCTTTTTCTCAACAAAACATCAAAAATACTTTCTTTATATATATCAAAAATATCAAAAATATTTTCTAGTTCTTTAAATTTTTTCTTTGTTTTCGTATGTTGTGGGTTTTATTTTGTTTTGTTTTATTTTACCTTAAGTTTTTAATTCTTATTTTTCTCTGTTCTTTTTGTTGTCAACTGTACTTGAGAATGCAGATACAGAATCCAAAGAGACATCCATAAACAAAAGAAAGGCACATTTTATTTAAACTGAATGAAGGTAGTTTGATACATCAAAAGACAAAAGAAAAACTACTTCTTCCTACAATTTGTAGTAGTGCCACATGGGAGGATCACCAAGATGGAAAGCTTGGTGGATTCGCACCTCGCTCTCATCCACGAAAAGGCGACTCTCATCCGCCAGTCCTACCAAGAACTGGTTGTGAGGAGTTGTACGGATGATCACCGCCGGCCACCATCCCTGCTTGTGCCAAACCTCAATGAGGTCAAATTGTTTGTACACCACCAAGATTCTTGGTGGGACAGGCTGCAAGTAGGGATAACTGGTATGTATCGTCAGTAGACCGCCACCCTCACTCTCCTTAAGAGTGGTCATCTTCACTTCATACCAGTGGTTCCAAACTCCCATGACGACACCACCATAGGTGCCACCTGCATACTCTCCTTCCTGCATCTTCACTTCGACCTTGTCACCACGGTTGAAGGGACGTTGAGCCATTTGATGACTCATCTGAAGGTAATTCTCTTGGGTGTATGTTGCTTCTACTAACAATAATTTCTTTTTATAGGCAAACAAGACACCGGTTAGGCTTCCCAATTATGGATCATAAATTACTTTTTAAAGTAATGATGAAGTCTGCAGCTATGATTACACGTCATTAAGGCAGTGACGGCTGATTGGCAACGCGATTGGACGTTTCCATACTTTTCGCCTGAGCTTTAAATGCGTTATCATGACACCTGCCACCTTTCGTCACCTGCTGTCACTTCATTTCTAATTTTCTTTTCTTTTATTTTAATTTTTTTTCTTTCTTTTAATTTTTTTGTAACTTGGAGCTGACGGGAAATCTCTTTCTACCTATTCTTGTACCAATCCATGAAGTTCGATGATTATTGAAATTAAATCCAATTCAATATATGTCCTCAAAACTCTAGTCAAAGATCGCAAATCATTAAAACCATGATGCGTTGTGAGACTCCCAACCCATTCTATACCCATCTAATATTTCTCCATAATTATTCGCTTTCATATAACCGTAACCCTTCTAAAGGTTCTCAGAATTACCACTGAAAACTGATGGTTACACAACAACTGTGTTCATGATTTCAGAATTATTGTCAACATATTTTCGGATGAAACCCAAATATCTTTATCACCCTTAAGGCATTGACGGATCAAATTGCGAAGTCTCAAAGTTTGTTTTTGTGTGATCTTTACGAAATCTGCTAGACCTAAGCTATTTCAACCCATAACATCCAGTTTTTTAATTTTCTTGAGACTTTCTCCTACACATCTAGCCACTAATAAAACATCCACCTTACTTGTTATTAATGACTACACTGGTCAAACAAGTACCTTCTCCTGATTCCGGACATTTCTCATGTTTCGGAATCTCGATGAGGCCAAACCACCCAAAAATAAACCACAAAAAGATGCCTTTCACTGATTCTTAAAATCATCTGATCGTATTTCAACGGGAAACCACATAAGCACTTCCGAATCTCCCTTGATTCCGAAGGAAGAGATCGCTACCCGGGATCCATCTAATTTTATGTCTCTATGACATCACAGATATCTCAGAATTTATTTGCTTTATTTCTATTTTTTTGCACACTCTTGCACTAAAATCATTTTGATTTTTCTAACTCTGATTTTGTGTTGATACGATCAACTTTGATGACAAGGACAAGCAATTTTTAAAAGAACAAATTTTTGAATCTTGCATGACGTCACCCACGTGTGTCAGTTACAGCGTCACCGCCTGTTCGCCTGATTTGATGCTTTTCATGCGCCTGCACAGCGAAATTTTGGGGGCGGTTCCACCTCTCCCTGCTACATTTGGGGAAACTACAACGATTTTCTTGGGATTTTCTCTCTCCTTGAATACTCCCACTATAAAGTGACTTTATGCAGCACTAATCATTCTTTCAGCTCCCTCCGCTCTCTATCGCACAGGCAACTCTCTCTTACTGTTCATCGTCTTTTTCTTCAAGCTATCATCCATGGCGGGTTCATCTTCTGCAAACGAAAATACATCCTCCTCTCTTGTGCTGAAGATCAAACAAAATCAGAATATGATAATCGATCTTAACTCTTCCAAGTACAATGAAGCTCTTCAGCCGATGATCGAGTGTCTCAAATATTCCAGAATCTATAAAGCCCTAACCGCTTCAGCGGAGATTCCAATTGTGTATCTCTCCTCTGCATACTCATCAGCATTCTACAACAAGGCTGATGATGTTGTTACTTTTAAAGTAGGATCAATCAAGACGCGCATTTCCAAGTCCCGTTTTGGAAAATTGCTAGGGTTTACTGATCAAGATGATATTGTCGATCCTGATTCTCTTCCGCCTGTTACTCTTCCACGGTTCTTCTACCAACTAGGCTACAAGGGCGACATAACGCAACTATCCAAGTTAACAAAGAAGGGTCTACCACCTCTGTGGAACTTTCTTTTTACCATCTTGTTCAAAAGCTTCTCTGAACGAACGACAGGCACAGACAGTGCAAGTAAGCTCTTTTACTCTATCTTTTACAGACTCTATTATGATATCAATCTTGATTACGGGTCTATTCTCTGGAGCCAATTTGTCGAGAGTGTAAACTACAAGAACCGTCACTCTGAAATATCTTGTGCTCGATTTTGGTCCATTATGGTGAAACGGGCTATTGAGCAAAATCATATCCATATCATGACCGATTCTATGTTAGCGGTTATTCCGACATTGTCAACCACTCAGTTTGCAACCACAAAAACGGAGGATTTCGATTTCATTGGATCTATTCCGATCACGATGTTGGACCAAGTTCTGAAGGAGGTTCAATGTATCGCTGAGTACAGACTGCTATCTCCATCGGGGGTTCGTAATGTTGACCAAACACATCAAGACGCTTTTGATAGACTTGAAAATCCAAAGAAAATGGTCAAACGAAAAGGTAAAGGTGCAGCGTCAGACACCGAAAAACAGCCCAAACGTCCAAGGAAGCTTCGAAAGCTTGTCCAGTCTTTTGATTCGGAAAACGAACACTCTGATACTCAACCTATTCCGAATTCACCACACGATGTTCCGATTACAGAAAATCTTGAAGGTATACCCACTGCCAAGCTTTCTCATCCTCCCCGATCGCCGCCTCATGACCCTACACCAAAAACCACTCCTCATTCTAGCCCACAATCAACTCCTGAGCGCTCACCACTCCGAACCACCATCACTCAAAAGTCTCCATCCGTATCACCTAAACAAACTACCATTCTGAATTCGCCTCCAGTCAACCCTCCTTCAGATGATGATGATGAAGATGAAGATATTCTGGTTAATGATGACCAGGATGATCTTTCAGATTTCCTTGAATCTCCATCCACTGTTAAACTCAAGACCCACAATTTATTTGTTCCGATGGCGTCTGATCAACTCAAGGAAATCTCCGAGAAACTGGATTTACTTCTTCAATCCAAGGCGAACCCCTCAATCTCCGACTGGCAATCCCAGTTGGATGCTCACAAGGAATCCGACACCCAAATGCAAAATTCTGCCAACTCTATTGGCAGGTTGGAAAAAGACATTCTCAAGTTCACTCAGGACTTCCGAGACTCTCATGTCAGGAACAATGAAAAGATGCAACAGGTCATCTCCAACTTTGGGAGCATTCTGAAGAAAGAAAAACAGGAGCTTTCCACCATACGTTCGGAAATGAAGACAGAGTATTCCGAATGGGTATCCTCCATGGATACAAAATTTGAACAATTGAAAAATGATTTGGTCGCAGAAAACGAATTGATGGATACATTAGCAGCCAAAGAAACCAAAATCCGGGTTCTCAAGTCGGATATCCGACACAAGTCTGCCATTCTCACCTCGGCTGTCTCTCAAAGCAAGGTTGTTTGGAACGGTGTATCTGAAATCGACTCTTTCCTTCATCGAATTGTTGAAGATACTGATCCAATTCTCACTCCTCAAGTGCGCAGACATCTAACCCTTAAGCTTCATCCTGTATTCAATCTACTAGCCGCATTAAAGGGTGTTTCGGAAGGTGTTGCCTCTCCGAAACAAGGGGGGGAAGAGATCAACGAAGAAAGTACGTTCAATCAGGACACTCCGAATAAAGACAACCCGATCAAAACTACCTTTTCTACTATCGGAAAAAACAATGAAAAAAGGGCTACACAGGCTACTCAGAACCCCGATTCCGATTGGTTCAAAAGGATGAATGCTGAAGGAGATGTTGGTCCATCCTCTGCAGATCCATCAAAACGCAAAGGCAAGGAGATATTGGAAGAACAAGTCTTTGATCAGGATGCTGCCAACAAAGCTAGGGATAAGGAAATTGATGAAATCCTCAACCTCACTCACAAACTTAATGCTGAGGAAGCCGCCAAAAGAAAGGCTGAATTACTCTTGAAAACTCAGATGTCATTATTTCCTCCCTGGCACAATAAAAGGATGACATTGGAAGCAATTACTGAGCCTGTGGAGAACTGGATTCAACCAGTTACCTTGTATAACACAAGTAATGACGTAAACTCTCAACTTGACTTTTCGATGACTGCGAAAGCACTTTTGTTCCGAGGGTTCGAGGAACTCAAAGACACTCGTCTTTCTAATTCGAAAGTGAATGATTTGCTGTTCACCTTTTATTTGAAAAATGCGTTTCTCAACATTTAACCTGGAGTTTGAAGAAGATTGTACAACTGACTCCCCGTCTTCCTGAGGTTAATGTTCCATTCAAAAACGCAAGATTTTTGGCATTCAGAGGAGATGATAAAGAGAAGATGGAATTTTCTCTTGTTGATCTACCATTTATGAATCCATTCGATTGGATCTCTCTATTCAACATCTTGTTGAGAGAACAAAAGTATCATCCTCTTTCTGATCATCTCAAAAGAATGATTGGATACTATATATTCTTGAAGCTGCGAAGTTGGATGTTGAAGTTGCTGCTGTTCTGGACAAGATTCCTTTGATTGTAAGACGCCCTCCTCCCAAAAATCTTAGTAGGCGTAAAATCAGTAAAATTGTCAACTCAAATTGGAATGTGGCATACAACTCAAAGGAAGGGCTTGAGAATATTAAAAGGATATTCTATCTTTCGGACAAACATCTTCACAGAACTCCAGTGTTGGAACACATTCTTCACATCACCAACAAACTCCAATCCAACACCACTGATGATAAAACATGCATCAACGACATGTTGGGATGGTACATAGAATTTCGAAAGAGGATCCTGGCCATGATTCCGAAGGTGTTTGATAGACAAGCTAATGAAGTGAAACCTGAAGAATGAAGACAAGTCGTATTTTTTACTCAAAGGGGGAGATTGTTGAGTCATAAATAAAGATTGAGTCAAAGATGCTGATCGGATTTATCGCCAGATTTAGTGCCTTTAGTTTAGCTATCGGTTATGGAACGGTCCTGTCCTTCCATACTTAGTTTTTGTATAAATAGCATGCACGTACCCTAATTAGGGTGAATGTTTTTGTAATCTTTTGCGGCACTCATACAGAATAGTTCACATTGAATTGTTCTTGAGTTGCATATAAATCATTCGACATCAGTTCTTCATATTGTTTGTTCCTGTTCTCGTTTATCTTTCTTATTCCGCATTGTTTGAATCTAGATCCAACACTTTTGTGTCAACACTTACCGCTACTAGTGGACTAAAAGGTTGTATTTTGTATTTTGGACCACATCAACGACTGCGAAGCCGTCAAATTTGGGCATCGTTGCCGAAGATTGTGTGTTTGACACATTGTGTCAGTCAATTGTTTATTTTTTGATTTTTAGTAGTTTTATTGTTTTTGACGGTTGCTTGCATCTTGTGCATGCATACGTGTCGAGGTGAACAAACGTCACCTCTTTTGTTAGATTTGGAAATCGAAAGAACTGCACAAAGAAATAGTGTTCGCAAATGTTTATTCAGTATGAGTTTTGATGATGTTTTAGTTGAGGATGTTACCCATGAGCAACACAGCGAGGTAACAGGGGGACAGCCGAGTGTGCCCCCAGTTCCGATAAATACCAATAGAGCTTCCACAAGTGCTAGTGGTGGGAGTGCAGTTTTAGCCCCTGTGTCTCTTCCACTATGCATTCAACCAGTAGTTCCACCCATCTCTAATCCTCGTGGGAATGCTGCAATAACTGTGGAGACGTGGGGAGTACTGAATCGTGATGGTGCTCCATGCCAACGCCAGCCACCGTAGATCCCACAGACACAACAGTACCACAACAACCCATAACACAACAGCAACCACAACATTACCAGGCTCAATTGGGAGTCCTGGAGTACGAAGACAAAGATGATGGTTGGATACCAAACAATAACAAGTGGAACTAAGGTCGAGGACCTCCATGACAACAACAACACAATAATCAATGGCGAGGACAATGATAATATAATAATGAGCTATACAACGATGGTAATTTTGTTCCTCCGCTTTACTTTGCACAACTGGTTGGGCAGTCGGTTGCATCACACTTCAAACCACAGGAGTACGATGATGTTTCGCCTATATTTTTTCCCGAAAATGCAGATTGTGAGGTAGAGATTAGGCCACATGTATTAGGAGTATTTCCTGAATTTAGAGGTTATAAGCAAGATGATCCATAATCATATTTATGAGTTCTTAGCTATAGCCAATGCAAATATACCTAGGAATGCCAATAGATATTTTTCTAGGCGTAGGTTATTTCCATTCACACTCAAGGACAAGTACTGGTTCACGTCGTTGCCAGCCAACAGTATCACAACTTGGGAGCAGTTGAAGACAAAATTTTTGTAAGAGTTCTATCTAGGAAGCAAGACATCTGAGGTGAGAAGAGGTATACAGGATTTTCAGCTAAAGCCTAGGGAAGCATTCCATGATGCTTTTGAAAGATTGAAGGAGTTTTTATGTTTGTGTCCACACCATGAGTTCCCACGATGGCAATTGGTTAAGTTCTTCTATGATGGTGTCGACAGTACAAGTTAAGCTACGATTAACACATCATTTGGAGGTACGATCATGATGCAAGAGTCTCAAACAACATGGAAATTCTTGGAGCAGTTAAGCAATGGCTCCAAAAACAATTATTTGGCAAGAAAGCATGTCAATACATCGTCTGCAGCAGTTGTAGGCACATATAATGATTGGAGAAAAGAAGTGAAGAAAGAGATCGGCGACCTCAACAGGAAGTTTGATCAATTATTAGCCATGATACAGCAAGGACCGACAAATTCGCAGCAACATGGTCAACAAGGACAAAGACCTCAAAAGGTCAACCAAGTGTATGGTGAAGGGAAATATCACAACAATAATAATGAACAACCATACAGGTCACATAATCAAGGAGGACCAAACTACGGTGGTAATTATAACAACAATCAACAATACAACAATAATCTACAAGGTAATTACCATGGGCCAGCACAGAATCTGCCACTACAATATCAGCATGTCAATAGTATTAATGGTCCAAACAACAATGGCAACACAAGATCAAGTAGCAATAACACCACCCAGGTGACAGACTCTCAGAAGTTGGATAAGTTATACGACTTTGTGACGTCAGTCCATTAACAGGTTAAAACCAACACAAAATCCATCATCAACATAGAACGTCAAATCACTCAGTTGGCTGAGAACGACAGGAAGAGAGATGAAGGGAAATTCCCTAGTGATACAGAGGTTAATCCCAACCATACCCAATGAAAAGGAATAGAGCATGTGAACGCCTTGGAAAGTTGTGAGAAAGAGATAGTATAGAGGAATGTAAGGACATAGGATCTATTCGAGTCAGAAAATAAGGACAAAGCTACTCTCAATGTTCAACGGCCAGCAGTGGCAACAATAAGGATGAAGAAGGCTACACGATTGAAAAAGAAGGAAACCACATTTAAAGAATCAACCATCAATCAGCCTCATATGGAACAACTAAGGCAAGCTCCAAATGATTCCATAATCTTAAAAGAAATTTGTGAGGAGAAGGAAAATATAAAGGTTCCGGGACCCGAAAAAGTATGCGTTACTGTCAAAGCAAGTGAAGCATTGTTGGGAACGTTGCCCAAAAAGGAGAAAGACCCTGGTACACCTTATATCATAGTTACCGCATGTGATGTGGTCATAAGAGATGCCTTATTGGATTTAGGAGGAAGTGTGAACATCTTGCCTAGTCACTTGTATGACCAATACAAAAATACGGAGTTAGAACCATCCAAAACAATCTTAGGCCGATCAGTCAACCAAGGTCTCTAGAGGAATACTAACAAACGTGATTGTAAAAGTTGGGGAATTCTTTCACCCGGTCGATTTCTTGGTAATGGAATACGAGAGCCGGTAGGATTCACCACCTGCTTTGATTTTAGGACAACAGTTTCTAGCCACAGCAGGAGCAGTAATGGATTGCAAGACGGGTGACGTAGATACCATTTTCGGTACAAGAAGAAGAAGGCTAAATATGTTTGGATGCCCACTATATTTTCTACAAGGATATGAGGAACCTTACAGGACGATTAGGCCTCCGATGATGCAGATGACAGACATCAAAAAAAGAGAGGAAAACATGACACGAGAAAGAGAATGGGGGGACGAGGTCATCCTTTGGAATGCAAAAGGGCATACACACGATGTAAGACCATTTTCATTTGAGATGCGTATTAAGGTAAGTAGATTTATTACCTTATAGTTGGTATCATTCTAGCTATGTGTTGCTTAGAGTATGGGTGTGGCGATCTTTAGTGATTGCCTTTGAGTTTTGAGTTGTTTGATGAGTAAGAAGAGATTAAAGCCATTCTTATGTACTAATCTTGGTGTGATTAAGATTAGTTAGGTTGTTGTATGAGTTTGGGTGATGAGAAACCCATTTGGAAGAAGTTTGAGCTTCAAAAATACAAAAAAGAGGTTACACGGGTAGTGTAGCGTCATATGGGTCGTGTAAATATGCTTTAAAAACTGATCTGAGACACTGCCGGACCAACACGAGTCGTGTAAAAGTGAGCAGAACAGGTAGTCGGTTTACACGGGGCTTGTAAAGCAAGCACGGGTCGTGCAAGCGACATTTGCGGCACGGTGCAGACTCTATTTAAGTGCAGAAAACCCTCATTTCGGGGGAAAAACACCCAAATTGATATCCATAGAAAATTGAGGCGATTTTCAGTCAAATTGAGCCTGCATATTCGTAGGGAAGCGTAGAGAGACTCGAATCTAACCCCGCAAACGCACTCTTGATTCCTAAATCATCAAGGTGAGTAACTTGTAAATTTTTGGGGTTTTAAACCCTAACTTTCAATCTTTGTGATTTAGCTATAAATTGTTGCATATGTTGTTAGTATATTGTTAGAGGATACTTCCTTGAGTTATTGATGTGATTATTGTCGAGATTTTACGGTTGAATGAGTAGAACCGTGGAATTGGGCGTTTCGGTAAATATTGAGTTGGTATTTACCATTTATACTCCTTTTTCCTCTTTCAATTTCTACATCTTTTAGATAGATGTTATTGAGATGATTGTGGATATTGGAAAATTGATTTCGACTATGGTGATACAACCAAGTTTAGCGAACAGGAACACGTTATGCGTAAATTGGGGGTTCCACATAATAAGCCGATATCAGGTGAGTACTTTCAAGTACTTGAGTAAGAGTTACATCTTGTTTTATGTAATATATATATATATATATATATATATATATATATATATATAGGGTTAGGTTCAATGGAGAACCAAAATTAAACAAGGAACCAAAGAACCAATCCTACGGGTCAGAAAGCAAAATATCGACAGCCAGCGATAAGGATGTAAAACTCTTAATTGGACGCGCATGTAGTGGATCATAGCAAAAAAACTCACTTCGTTTCTTATGTTTTTTTTTTAATTTTTAAGCTTATTCTTTTTTCGGAAAAAAACTAATAATACCAAAATTCATAATTTCTCATCCTCTATAAATAGATATCTATATTGATATACAAATTTTTTATTTTTTTTTTACTTCAAGTTCCTCCAGATTCACCTTCTGAACCTGAACTGAACTGCATTGTTTAAATATATTTATTCACATCTAAATGACAAATCTATCCAATTTTTTCAATAATTCTTTACGAATCATATGTGAATTTTAAGTAAATCATTTATGAATCTCAGTTAATTCAATTGTATATGATATTAAAACATTGAAATAGTAAAAACATAAGTGATTTTTCTTGAAATCACATCTAAATTTAAAAATATTTTTAAATTTACATAAGTTGTTAGTAAATGATTAACAATTATTGAAAAATGAATTCATTGATCATGTCTATATGAAATATCTTCCATACAAATTTAATACAGTTTATATTCACATTGTAAATTTTAACTGCTTCTTGTTTTATACATGTTAATTCACATATAAATGATAATTGTACCTAAATTTTTCAATATTTTTTTTATCATCCACATGTGAATTTTAAGCAAATTAATTTGTGAATCCAAATTAATTCATTTATGTATGATCAAAAGGTTAAAAATAGTGTTCATCTAGTTTTAGATATATTAATTCACATATAAATGATAATTGTACCCCATTTTTTAGCAGTTTTGTGTTCATTCGTGAATAAGTTTAAGTAAATTAATTTGTGAATCTTAGTTATTTCAATTGTATATTACAAAATATTGAAATTGTAAAGACTATAAACGAATTTACTTAAATTCAATATGAAAATTTAGTGAGATTCACTTCTGAATCCAAAAGTTTATTTAAATTCACAGAAGTTGTTATTGAATGATCAATGATTGTTGAAAAAAATAATTTCAATGGTCATTCACATGTGAGTAATCTTCTATAAAACTTGTTATAGTTCAGATTCACATTGATTAAGTATTGTGAATCTGAACAAGATTTTTTGAATTTTTTTTTCGTTTTTACTATACTGATATGGATGTCTATTGAATAAAAATAAAAAATTATGAATTTTGATATATATATATATATATATATATATATATATATATATATATATATATATATATATATATATATATATATATATATATATATATATATATATATATATATATATATAGAGACAATGGGAATAAACTTTTACTTTTGGTGGTCTTCATAATTCCCCACTAACACAATCATCTTAAGAGTTTTATAAAATTTAATGTAGTGTTTATAAAAATAGAGTTTTATAAAAAATAGGTTATTATTTGATTATAACAATCTACTTTGATTTGAAGTTTAATTATAGCATTCAAGTTTGATTTTTTTAATTTAATTAGAGCATCATACTTTGATTTGATTTTAGTATGATATCATAATTTAATTTGATTATAGTTATAATGTTATACTATGCTATATTGCTATTAACGTCAATTTATATCGTAGTATAAGGGTTTTGATCCTATTAGCGTCAAGAAATCTCGAGTAGGGTTTATTAAATTTCCAATTGGGTTGGGTTGACCCGAATCCATTTTAGGCGGATGTCACAAAGTCCAAGGCAATAAAATATGAAAAATCAAAATTTTTCATATTTAGAATATTAAACAAAAGAATTCGCAAATAAAAGTGCTAAGGCTACAACCAGGCCATAAATTGTTAAAGCTTCCATAAAAGCTAGACTAAGCAATAAAGTACCTTGTATTTTTCCCTCCGCCTTGGGCTGTCTCGCGATACCTTCTACAGCTTGACTCACAGCAATACCTTTGACCAACTCCAGGTCCAATAGAAGCAAGCCCCATAGCCAATCCAGCAGCAATAACAGAAGCGACAGAAATAAGTGGATTCATGATAAGTTCCTCGTACCAAAAAAATGGTTAATGATACATTCAACCAATGAACTATGACCAATCTTTCCTATCCGTTTTCACCATTTTCAATAGAATCTCTTTGATCTGTCGATTGGACACCTCAACTTGACCACTTGTCTGTGGATGGCATGGAGTAGCAATCTTATGATTGACCATATAATGTCCTAGTAGTCGTCCAAATTTGAAGTTTTTGAAATGCGACCCCCGTCACTAATGATCACTCTGGGGCACACCATGTTGAATGAATTTGTTTTTCTTAACAAACTTACATACCACATGGTGATCGTTAGTACGTGTTGCCTCCTCGATCCACTTAGAGACATAGTCAACTGCAACTAAGATGTAGACATACCCTTGCGATGTGGGAAAGGGCCGCATAAAGTCGATTCCCCACACATCAAAAATCTGATCTCTTTTCGAGATGTTTCCCAGTTGTTGACAGTTAAGACATTCCTTGGCTATATTGTATGCATCCTTAAAGATTGTATGCCAATACAATCCAGCTTCCAAAATCTTGTATCCAGTCTTCTTTGCACAAAAGTGTCCTCCATATGCTGACGCGTGACAGTAGGTCAATACTTCGGGGATTTCATTGTCGGGCACACATCGTCGAATTATTTGGTCCTCCCAACCTTGAAAACATCGGGATCATCCCAAATAAATCGTTTAGCATAAGTAAGAAATTGATTATGTCGTTGCCTCGACCAATGCTTGGGCATTGCTCCCGTGGCCAGGAAGTTGACGTAGTTGGCATACCACAATGCACGGTTGACTTCCAGTAGCTGCTTATCAAGGCATGCATCCTGTATCCCCATTTCTAATCCTTGTGTTGGTAATCTTGGAAGATGGTTAGCTACGACGTTTTCCGCCCCTTCTTATCTTTGATTTCTACGTCAAATTCTTGCAGCAAAAGAATCCATCGGACCAGTCTCCGTTTCGACTCCTTTTTCGCCTGCAGATGTCGGACTGCACTATGATTTGTGTAGACTAAAACTTTTGATCCCCAAATGTATGACGTGAAAAGGTCTTACTTGCATAACAGATAACCACAAGTTTCTTGTCTATCCGTTGACCTAACACTGCTCCCGCAACATAGTCATTAGCGTCGTACATAATCTCGAATGGCTTCGTCCAGTCTGGTGGTTTTAAGATGGGCGCTTCAACTAGCTTATCCTTCAGAATATTAAATGCCTTAATACATTCTTCGTCGAAGACAAATGGTGCATCTTTCAACAAGAGACCACAAAATGGTTTGTGTTGAAAAATGTTTTTGTATGTGACCATCATTGAAATAAGATGAACTGTTTTTATTTTGTCTAACAAATATTATCAGTTTATTTCAGGTTTCGTGGATTCGAAATTAAAAACGAGAAAAACGAGAAAATGAGTTTTAAAACCAAAAACATAGAAAATTATAAAAGAAAATTAAATTAAATCTATTTAAAATGAATTTTTGGAAATGTATTTTATAAATAATTTATTTTATTAGACTTAATTAATTTTATAAATTAAAAATGATTTTTCCTAATTTATTTGAATTTATTTCGGATTTTAAATCATTTTTAAACTAAAAAAACAAAAGAAATCGGACCAGGCTAACTGCTTGGCCCAGCCCAACAGATCTAGCCCAATATCCGGCCCACTCCAGCGACTCGCCCAGCTTCGCCATATTCGGACCCGAACCCGCACTGCTCCGATCCGATCCGATCCAGCGTCCGCCCTCCAACCCGACGCACTCACAAACCTTCGCGGACCTAACCCGCTCCACCAGCCGAACCGTACCCGAACCGCTCCGAACCATTTCTCCTCACATCAGGGTCCGCGCGTCGACCAAGAACGCGACCCACGACCCGACCGGCGGTTTTAGCCTCAAAATCTTTCATTTTCAACCCCTAAACTTCCGAAATTCATCAAAAAACCACCCAAAACCCATTTTACACCCTTTATAACCATTTTTACACCATTTTTTCATTACAACACTTAAAAAATAAACCAAAAACCTCTCCAACTTCCACCATCTTATTTCAAACTTCCAAACACTCTCCAAAAACACCAAGAACACCAAGATCAACACCAAGAACACCAAGAACACCAAGATCACCAAGAACACCAAGAACACTTAGAACACAGTCTATTAAGATCCAGTCCAACCCTAAGCCAGTTCAGTCAATTCATTTGACGAACCTACTTGATAGACCAGTCGTTCCATCAGTCCAGTTACAAACCAGTTCAGTCAATTCATTTGACGAACCTACTTGATATATATATTTATATAATTATAGTTATTTATATTATTCATCGTGTTATGTCTTTTAATTATAGTCATTTACATTATTTATCGTTTTATGTCTTTTATTTATAGTCATTTATATTATTTATCGCTTTATGTCATTTAAATACAATTATTTATATTATTTATAGCTTTCAAGTTCATTTATATTCTGCAACTCTTATTATTTATTCTGCATATTATAGTTAATTTATATATCTGTCACACAGTAAACGGTGCGAACCTTTATTTGTGGTGATCAGATCCTTTTATTTTCAACAATTGGTATCAGAGCTTGTGTGATTTATTTTGAAATTTTCGTCGAAAACTTTTGGTTAGCGTTTATATAAACCTTCCATAAGCTTTTCTTTGAATATTTCATTTTAATATCACTTGTTCAAAATCCTTTTTAAAAAAAAATTATTAAAAAATCTTTAAAAAAAATTAAAACAAAATGCCTTCCGCAAACAACTCAAGAGCTCCCAACGTCATAGAACAGGTATGGTCTATGGTCACTGAACTTGGTTTTTCAAAAACAATTTTCGAGTCCTACATAACCAAAATTGAGAAAAGCCTGGAAGCTGATCTCAAAACATACCATGACACAATGGTCAATTCTGATATTTGCAAATGTGAGTTACAAACCCTACAACTCAAATTTGCAAAATTAACCAGAACAAAGACCCAATTGGAAAGAGACGTTGAAAGAAAATCAGAAGATTACAATCACGTCTTTGAACAATTAAATCAATCTCTAATTCAGAAAAAGGAAATGGAATTAAAAAGTCAATCAATCATTTCTTCTGAAACAAAAGATGTTTTAGAAATGGAAATCATTCGGTTAACACAAAACTTTCAAGAGTCAACTGAAAAACACAAAATCTTAAATGAAAAACTGACTGATTCTTTAAACCAAATCACTTTTCTTGAATCTGAAAACAAAAGATTGATACAGAATGTGGAATCTATCAAAATTGCCAGAAAACTCAGTGATGATATTTTCACCAAGGCAAACACCATGGGTACTGGAAAATTTGATACGAGTTACAGACCAGGAATTGGAAGAGAATCCTTTGAAATTGAACAAGCAAAATCCATTCAAGTCACCAAAACCCCACTTGTCAAGCCAAATGTTTTTGAAAACCAACCAAAGAAACCCATTCAACCCTATGTTATACCTCATAAACAGGTTTCCAAACAAAAACCAAAACCTTTTCAAAAACCGATTCAAAACCGCTTTCAGGAGATAAACTTCCATCTCTCAAGAAACTTTCAAAAACCAACACATCAGGAAGTTTCAAACCATCATCATCAAAAACCTTTTCAAAACCGCCCATCATACACCAGATATGAAGAAAACTTTTTCAAACAGATCTTTACATCTAGGATATCTTTTACCAAACCACAGATCTTATCAACCCACAGGTTTTCAACAACAAATCATATTTTGGATAAACTTCATAAATCAAATCAAACCTCAACAATTCCGTTCTCATAAATCAAACTCTTACAGCAACGTGAATTTAAATACTACAAGAAATTCATTAAGCAAAGCACCCAAAATAACAACAACTGACAAACCAGGACCCATTCAGATTTGGGTACCAAAACTTTCTGTCTAATTGTAGGTACTTAATGCTGGAGAACCCGATGATGATACATGGTATATCGATAATGGCTACTCCATGCATATGACAGGAAACCAGAGATTTCTACAAGACTTCAAACCCACGGTACCTCTGATGCAGAAACTTCACAATCAAACCAAGAAAATGCAGATCAAATCGAGGGGAACCACCAACACTAAATCCCTCTTTGAACACTCCCAATCCACGTGTCCAAAATGATCCCAGTGCATCATCTATGGGGGAACTTTCATTACCTCATTCTCACCATACAATCCAAAAAAAAACATTCAAATAACCAAAATTTCCAAAAACATTCAGAAAAACAAATTTAAAAAATACAATAAAAGACTTGCCATAATAAGCTTTTATAGAACCTTGTGATTAATCGTCTCTTGACTTAATTTTTCATATGCTTATGCTCAATGAAGATTTTAAGTCATATTGATTCTCAATTGGAGTGAAGGTTCAAATCTCCAACTTTTCATAATGTATATAACTTTATTTCCTTCGATTTTATTTCATTATTGACGATTTTAAACAATCAAGGGACATAAGGTTAGGAGGTTCAGATGAAAACAAAAACCCATGTGAGAATTTGTGCCTCGTCGATCTAAATCATTGTGGAATTCAATTCTTGTGAGCTTAGGTGTGTCACTATTGCTTATAAGGTATATCCGATTATACCTTGTCACAGTCTCATTTTTGCTTAGATATCAAAATGACCAGGGACGATACATTCATTTCTTTCATACTAGACAAAATGTCTTTTATGCCACCTATCCCTACATAGATAAAAGCCAACAAAAAATGAAGACAGCCTCAAAATAGAAAGATTCCAAACACGACACATCCTTACAAGAAAACCAAAGGCGAAACAAAGATCTATCAACATCTAATCCTCAAAGACGAATCAACAAGAAAGCCAAATCATTCTCTGAAGAAATACCAAATAAAACAAAATTTCAACCAAATGGTTATTTCAAAACAAACATCACAAAATCCCGTAATTTGTTTTTAACCATTTTTCAGAAAAGCAAACATCTCAATCACTCAAGACAGATACTCTTACAAAAAAAAAAACAAAAACAAAAATTTTTTTCTCAATTGTAGCAACTTCTCAATGATAAAACAAAATATCTTTTTACAATAAATCGATATTGATCAACAAACAGGATACCATGAAAGAAGAAGCTGCAACAACAATGGATTTCTCGGGATACTGTAGCCTTCATCACTGAAGATTCTTAGTTGCAAACTGCACTATGAAAATTGCTAAACCCCTCTACAAGTATTCCCCGACGGAGAGAGAGTGAACGTTAATGGCATGAATGAAGAAACCCATTGAGTAATGTTGAAACCAGTCTTATGTGATTGATTATCTAATAATGAGACTAAGTGACTTTACAGGAAAAGCATATATGAACACCTCCAATACGAGTGTGAGTCGTCAGAGAGAGATATCACTCATTTTTAGTGATCATTAACTTGTTCTGCTGCCAGAACAACCAAACACCCAAGTGAAGTGTGAGCTATATCTATGAGCATTCATCTGAATCGACCTGTTAGACCACTTGTCGTCATAAATAATGCTATAAAATCTTAAAAAATTTCTTTAGATACATATATGGCTACCCTTTGATAACCCAACCCAAGACTTTGATTCGGAAACAAACAGTCTTCAAAATCTTTTTCAAAACATAAGATATGTAAAACCAAGTCGCAAACTTTCAAAATGATTACAATGGTTTTAGAAATATCTTATCATTGACAAAACTTTTATCCCAAATCTTCAATGTTAAAATTGTTAATGTGATTATATCTGTCCTTATTTCATCAATGATCACATAGGGGGAAATTGTTGAAAAATGTTTTTGTATGTAACCATCATTGAAATAAGATGAACTGTTTTTATTTTGTCTAACAAATATTATCAGTTTATTTCAGGTTTCGTGGATTCGAAATTAAAAACGAGAAAAACGAGAAAATGAGTTTTAAAACCAAAAACATAGAAAATTATAAAAGAAAATTAAATTAAATCTATTTAAAATGAATATTTGGAAATATATTTTATAAATAATTTATTTTATTAGACTTAATTAATTTTATAAATTAAAAATGATTTTTCCTAATTTATTTGAATTTATTTCGGATTTTAAATCATTTTTAAACTAAATAAAACAAAAGAAATCGGACCAGGCTAACTGTTTGGCCCAGCCCAACAGATCTAGCCCAATATCCGGCCCACTCCAGCGACCCGCCCAGCTTCGCCATATCCGGACCCGATCCCGCACCGCTCCGATCCGACCCAGTGTCCGCCCTCCAACCCGACGCACTCACAAACCTTCGCGGACCTAACCCACTCCACCAGCCGAACCGTACCCGAACCGCTCCGAACCATTTCTCCTCACATCAGGGTCCGCGCGTCGACCCAGAACGCGACCCACGACCCGACCGGCGGTTTTAGCCTCAAAATCTTTCATTTTCAACCCCTAAACTTCCGAAATTCATCCAAAAACCACCCAAAACCCATTTTACACCCTTTATAACCATTTTTTACACCATTTTTTCATTACAACACTTAAAAAATAAACCAAAAACCCTCCCAAAAACCTCTCCAACTTCCACCATCTTATTTCAAACTTCCAAAGACTCTCCAAAAACACCAAGAACACCAAGAACACCAAGATCAACACCAAGAACACCAAGAACACCAAGAACACTTAGAACACAGTCTATTAAGATCCAGTCCAACCCTAAGCCAGTTCAGTCAATTCATTTGACGAACCTACTTGATAGACCAGTCGTTCCATCAGTCCAGTTACAAACCAGTTCAGTCAATTCATTTGACGAACCTACTTGATATATATATTTATATAATTATAGTTATTTATATTATTCATCGTGTTATGTCTTTTAATTATAGTCATTTACATTATTTATCGTTTTATGTCTTTTATTTATAGTCATTTATATTATTTATCGCTTTATGTCATTTAAATACAATTATTTATATTATTTATAGCTTTCAAGTTTATTTATATTCCGCAACTCTTATTATTTATTCTGCATATTATAGTTAATTTATATATCTGTCACACAGTAAACGGTGCGAACCTTTATTTGTGGTGATCAGATCCTTTTATTTTCAACAGTTTGGAAATAAGGCTAAAGTCCTTGATGAACCTTTTGTAAAACCCAGCATGTTCAAGGAAAGATGTAGCTCCTTTTACTGAAGTGGGAGGAAGTAAGGTGGAAATCACCTTGAACTTGACTCTGTCAACTTCAAATCCCCATTCAGAAACAACGTGTCCTAAAACAATTCCTTCCCTAACCATGAAATGGCTTTTCTCCCAGCTCAACACTAGATTAGACTCCACACATCTTGCCAAAACTTTCTCCAACTGACTTAAGCACGCCTTAAAAGATTATCCAAAAATTGAGAAATCGTCCATGAAAATTTCCAATGCGCCCCCTATCATATTTGAGAAAATTGCCATTATACATCGTTGAAATGTAGCGGGCGCATTGCAGAGACCAAACGGCATCATTCTAAATGCGAAAGTGCCATAGTGGCATATGAATGTTTTTTTTGCTTGGTCTTCTGGAAGGATCGCAATCTGATTATACCCCGAGTATCTGACCAGGAAACAGTAATACTTTTTCCCTGCCAGTTTTTCCACGATTTGATTAATGAATGGGAGCGGGAAATGATCATTTGATGTCGCTGCATTGAGTTTTCTGTAATAAATGCATAATCTCCATCCTGTCACTGGCCTTGTGGATACTTGGTCACCGTCCTTAGTTTCTACCACTGTGATTCCATACTTTTTTGGAACAATTTGTGTAGGGCTGACCCATTCACTATCCGAGATCGGGTAGATGATTCCTGCATCCAACCACTTCAAAACTTCTTTCTTAACAACTTCATGCAGATTGGTGTTCAGCCTACGTTGCGTATATCTGGCGGGTTTAGTTCTTTTCTCATTTAAAATGTTGTGTATGCACGTTGTGGGACTAATTCCTTTCAGGTTCGTGATAGTCCATCCAATTGCTTCCTTGTATTTAGACAAGACATCCAATAGAGACTTCTCTTGTTCAGCTGCTAAATCGGCTGATAAGATGACCATCAAACTTTGCTTTTCTCCCAAAAATGCATACTTGAGGTGAGCTGGTAATGTCTTGAGGTCTAATGTCGGTGGCTCTTGGAGTGAAGGCTTAAGCGACTTGGTAATTTACGTTTTTAGAAAATAGTTTAATAATAAATCTAAGAAAAAATTACAAGAATGTTTTCTATTGTGGGATAGTATTTTTCTTCAGGTCCAAGGGCAAAATGATTATTTTAAAAAACCTATTGACTGATTACTTAGATTTAATGATCAACGGACCAAATTCGTTATGAAACATCAAAATAAAGACCAGAACCGCAAACTGATTCTTTTCGGGGAAATAACCAAAACAATTATGCTAAACTCAGGGACCAAAATTGTAATTTACTCTTTAATTTCTTTGGTTCCTTAACTAACCAATCAGATATTGTCGGCTACAGAACATCATCAATTACGCATAACATAGTCATTACATAAAAGTACATTGTTATTATATACAATACATACATGTGAATGTAGTGGGAGGACTCTGTAAACGAGAAGTATCCTCATGTTGTATATGAAGAACTGTGCAAGGCATATGATTTTGAACCGGATTTGACAAGTGGTGATAATACGGATGACGTGGAAGGTTTGTTAGTATTTACTCTAATCATTAATGTTCCGGAAGTTTTTCATTTGTCCTAAATTAAGGTTTATTTTCTGCTACAGAGGAACTGGTGACCGGTCTTTCACGCGTATCATGGGAAAAAGTAGATGTGAGCTTTCACAATAGTAGATCCAGACTTGCTGCCCATAGTTTTATCCGGATACTTTTTTCTTAAAACTTAAAATTGAATTTTTTTTTCCTAAGCAAATCGATACTTTAGTTTTACTTTTATGCCCTCATTGGATGCAGGTAAAATATGACAATTTGCATAGGAAGAAGCAGATAGAGCAAAGGCCTCCTCTTTCAGTTCACTATTCCCGAAGTGAGCGAATTGCAACCCATAAATACGTGCAATCCCATATCCAACTGAGACCACTCAACCAATCTCATTTTCATCAGTGGTGGGGTTTGGTGGCTAGATTCCCAGATTGATTCCCAGATAACAATGCTATATTTAGGTGGTCTTTTTTAGGTAATAAGAAAAACTCAAAGTAGGATGCTATAGTAAATAAAGTAACAAAAGTACATTATTATTTTTTATTATTACCCGACCCACTTAACAAGCTGGACGACCCACCGATTTGACCCGACCCCGTGCGTAGCACGGATCGCAACTAGTTATTTAAAATTCCTATAGTAATCATTTACTTTTCCATTAAATTTACAACCATTTAGTAAAAAAAATCTTCCCTTTTTTTGTTTGTGATCGTTTGCTTCTACAACCTCAAATTCCGTTTGATCCTTTTCATTTTGTAATATATATTTTATTATGCATCTGGGTATGTCAAAGCTATCTACAATTGATTGTAAACCATGGTCATTCCAAAATTCAACTTAACTAGTGGGCGGTCCGTGCTATGCACGGGTCAGGGAAAAAGTGAAGAGATTAAATTAGGAATAAATAAGAACGAACCTTGGAAATGCATCATTTGTGTTCGGAAGAGAAAATTATGGTCGAAAACCATGAACAAAAACATTAATCTTCAACTAATTTAGGCTTTACATCGGATCCTCAATCGGAAAAACATAAAAATAAAAATAAGGAAAAAAACCCAAGAAACTCACCAAAAAGGATTTTGCGGGACAACATGAAGAATAAATCATGTTTGAAAAACACGAAAAAAAACATCATTCTTCAACTAACTTAAGCATTATTATCCATATTTAACGACTTTAGATTAAAATAACTCTGATTATTTGATACATATGAAATCAAAAGATAAATCAAAACTCACCAAACCCTCAAAGGATGAAGCAGTGAGAAAAACAAAAATCCGTACATTATGGAAGTCGTAAGTTACCAGCTTCTGAAATTTGCAAAAATCTGAGTCAACAACATTGAATATCCACGAAGAAGCTCCAACCCTGGATGAACAATCAAACAGTCAACATTCAAAATCTCCAATTAAGTCATTAAACAAAATGATCAATTCTAAAGTGTTAGTTTTACCGATTAACTTCAAACAAAGAAACTTAAAGAGAGTGAAGCAATATGACATTCATACTTAGTTTACGTGTCTTATCAGCAAGAATACCTAGATATCGTGTCACTCGATCAAGTTCCACGGAGTGTTAACTTTTCTGCCCATTTTCTTCGCCTTTGTTTTACTTCACGCAAAACCCTGAATCAAACGACTTATTTCATGAACATATGAAGGAAGATAAGTATGGGTATGAATCAATGGACCGGCCACCGCCTACGGTTGAAGTAGTTAATGTAAAGCAAAAGAATTCTGATAAGTTTGAGTGGACGGCAGTAGGCAGAGTGAGACATACCTGGCTTTGTTTTCTTTCTGATCCGTTCTAATCTTTTCGTCTTTTTGTATCGCCTGTGAATCAAATTACGTATTTTGATTGAGAAATAACAATGTAATAATAATACCTGAAGTATGCGAGCAAGTTCCTTGGTGTGCAAAACGTCCCCGAAAGGGATGTGTCTTGAGAAGATAGGCAACGACACCTACATTGATATGGTGGCTAACACCGACGGTTCAAACCGAGTCTTTTTTGCAAACCAGAAGGGTCAAATCAAGTTAGCCACGGTTCCAGAAATGGGTTCCGGGGGTACATTAAACATCGATGAGTCGGACCCATTTCTAGATATAACCGATGAGGTTCATTTTGACACTTCAACCGGGTTGATGGCAATAGCAATTCACCTTTGGCATTGACTTTTTGGCTTTGTGATTCACAGGAAGTTGACAAAGTTCATCGCCTACTTTGATGCAGTTATTTGCACTTTCAGGTGAGATGAAATCCAGAAAAAAATTGCGATGTACTTCCATTTATTTGTTCATTATAGCATCCTATGAAAAACTCTATCCAATAATAGAAAAATCATCGATTCACTGCTATTATTTGGTATATATAATAAGAATACAATAAATATAAACATTAATGATAATCAAAATGGAAATAAAACCAACTTGTTAAAGGATAGAAACTTACTAAACTCTTCCTTCATTCTAAATTTATGAAGCTCATCCAAGTAGAAGACCTCATCAAAAAGCGGATGAACAACCTAATGCAAATATATACTGACATACGTATTTAAGTTATCTGATAAATTGTCATTTATGATTTATAAATTCAACAAAATTATACCTTTTTAGGAGAACCACAAGATTTACTGAGTTTATCTGAATACTTTCTCAGATACTCTAGAATCTTAGGAACATCTATTTGATGGAAAATGTCCCATTCAACCCCATGACAATAACAGAATTGTTTATAGCAGCAAATGACAACCGGTTACACACAAAAAAAATTGGTCAAATGTAAAGTTAACTACAAACAATGAAATCATCAACCCTTAACTTCTAAAAGCGAAATCTTGCTATCAAATTCATTAAAGACCGATTCTTGATAAAAATAAAAATTGCTTGTGCACTGGTCATAAAGATCAATATCAGTTTGTATGTGCTGATTCGTACAACCATTAAAATGTACAATATATTATCTATTTGATTACAAAATAGGAACCGTAGAAGAATTAGAATTTAATTTCAACATGATGCATGGGTCATCTAAATTGGACATAGTTTTTGTAATTATTGAAAGAATATAGAAAATTTTTATTCAATAAAGACCGGTGCTTGGATCTTATCCAGAATACATAGGGTTCCGATGTCGACCATGTCTCATGAGGTGTGTGGGATCTGTCTCTAACCAACAATTTGCAGCGATTATACGATTTCATCGTTCGAGCCTTGCTGTCGGAGATGAGAGACGGCGACCACGATTGATGGAAAGAAGAAGTCAAATCGAGGAAGAACGATGTCTTGGAAGGAATGAATCAACTAAAACTACGAGGGAAGCCATCAGACGTACCTTAACGTGGTGACCGGTGGCGATGGATGGTGCAGATAGAGCTAGGGTTTTTGTCCAACCTCTGCTATTAGACGGCGGCAAAGAGGAGACCTAATCGACGGTGGCAAAAGGAGACATAATCGGAAAGCTGTAAACAAAAACCGGAATGGAACAACCTCAATCGCTCCACAACAACAGTTACGATTGAGATGCGATGCTCTGTGTGTAGCTTTCCTCTTCGACATGAAAAGACGATATCCTAACCACTGGACGAAAGGAAGAGAGAGAAGGAAAAGGGGCGGAGAATGAGGAATGTCGCTTGAGCTGGATGTGAGGAGAGGCGGAGAATGAGGAATGAGAAGGTGAAGCGGTGGGCAGATAATGGGTCGGTGGAGAAAACGGATCCACATTGGATCCATCCAACCCGCGTTACACAAAAAAAACGTACACCATATAACAAAAAATCACGTAAATTAAACAGATGTATAATTTCTTCTCCACAAAGAGTCAAGAAATCGCTTCTGCAATATAAGAAAAAGTAAGGAAGAAACAATAATATCGTGGTGTCTGTGAAAACAATTTTCTCTTTCAAATTTGTTAATTTTATTTTATCGATTCAATCAGTTTATTTGCAAATTAAAGACTATATTCGTAATTAGACATTGTCAATATGTTTATTTTAGTTATGTAAGGTCATTTGAATAATTTTATCAAAATAATAGATAAAAGGAATGACATAAATGGGTGCAGAGAATGTACGAAGAAGATGACACGTTGGAGATAAATTAGGAGAAAATGTAGAACATGAATGATCTTTTATTATTATAAAAGATTTAATGAAAACTACGTAGTTTTGATATGTTCTATATGTTACATACCTAACAGTCATATATTTATATATATATATATATATATATATATATATATATATATATATATATATATATATATATATATATATATATATATATATATATATATATATATATATATATATATAGGGCTAGGTTACATTAAGAACCACAATTATTGTGTGGACGTAAGACCCAATCAGAATCAGAAGCATAGAATCATAATCATCAATGGTTGTGATTAATAACAGAATATTAATTATTTTTAATTAAAAGAAATATCAACTTTCTAATTATATCATTCTAAAGGGTAATATGGACTTTTTATGCTTTTTCAATTTTGGAATGTGAGATTTTCATGGGATTAAATTCCGAATTTAATTTTCATTTCAATTTCAAATTCGAAATTATTTTCAAATTCAAATTTTAATTCTGTTACATTTCTAATAAAATTGTATAATTAATTTCAGTTCTTAATCGTTTACATTCTATTAGAATGAAATACAAAAGCATACATCAGAATGACTGGTATTCTTAAAGAATGGTACTGCATATATTGAAAGTAGGTTAAACATTCTGATAGAATGAATTACAAAATCGTACTTATATGAAATACAAAACCAGATTTACATTGTAAGAGAATTACATTCTAAGCGAATATACAAAACATAATGACATTCTAACATAATTACATTCTGTCAGAATGACAGCCTTGAAATCAAACTCTAGATCTTCTTCTCTATTCCTTGTATGTTTTGAATGCACAAAGAATGAACCTGCAACATCATAATGATCTTCCCTGTTAGAATGAATTGATCCCAGATTACAAAATCATACAAAAACATTCTAATAGAATGATACATATATAACTTCAGTAGATACATTCTTGTTAGATTGATACATTTTCTAACGAAAGACTCAATGCATCAACACATCTAGGCATCAGAAATGCACAAAAGTTCATCGCAAGAAGTATTGGCTGATTGAGAGGGGTACACTCACCGTGTATATCAACGATGGGATTTGAAACCTTGATATTCTTGAAATCCATTTTGTACTGGCTGATTGAGACCGAAAGACGACCATAAATTTGTATGCACATAGTGAACCCTATAATCGCAAGGAATGGGAGGCTGATGGCGGCAGAGATTTGCGACCTCCGATGTCCCCCTTTCGGCGCCGTTTCCGGCCAGCAGCAACTTATTGCTGCTCGATCTATCCATCTAAATTTCCCGCTGTCTCTCCTTACCTTCTTTGATACAGATGTGATGCAAACATAAGGCTCACCTCGGTTTCTTTATCTCTCAATCTCTTCTTCTCCTTCCCGATCGAACCATAAAAACACGCACTCACAAACCAGCCTCGATTACAGCAATCAACCGGCCGTTTCCAATCTCGTTAGTATTCCTCTGCCTCGCTCCCTTCTTCTCTCGTCCCATTGCTCTCGATCTCTTGCTTTTTACCAGAGGCGTGAATGTGGCAGAGGTTATTTAGGGATGTCGATGGCAGCTAGGGTAATAGATCAAAATTCTATAATTATACGTTCAGTTACCTTAATTATAAGAATAAATTTAAATTGAATTAAATGATTTATAAATCAATAGACAAAAATACCCTTGACTGATTCTCGTCTCTGATTGGTCCTTACGTCCACACAATAATTGTAGTTTATATTATATCCTAACTATATATATATATATATATATATATATATATATATATATATATATATATATATATATATATATATATATATATATATATATATATATATAATCAGGATCAGGTGAGGACTTTTCTTAAAGTGAGGACTTGCGACTACACCTTAAAAAACTGGAAAAAAAATATAAATAATAAAATGGATCATAGTACTATATCGGATAAAAAAGATTCAAAAAAAACTTTTCGATAATTATTTTTTTATAATGAAATAATTATTCAAAATAAAAACAGAAAAATTGCATCATTACGTTTTGCAATGATGCAAATTTTTTTCAAATTTTTTTTGATAATGATATAATACTATTCTCGATTTTATGATTTGTATATTTTTTTTATATTTTTTTCAATTTTTTTTAAGGTGCCCTCGTGAGTCCTCACCGAAAAAAGAGTCCTCACCGGAACCGGACCCTATATATATATATATATATATATATATATATATATATATATATATATATATATATATATATATATATATATATATATATATATATATATATATATATATATATATATATATATATATATATATATATATATATATATATATATATATATATATAATCTTGTGGGTTTTTTAGAAGCAAGATTCCTTTAGAAACGAAGATGACGATGTACAATAAATATTCCTTGTTAATTTACATAAATGGTCATTATGAATTTGTAGTATAAAAACTTTTTCTCTTTGAAATTATCCTTTTAAACCTTAGGAAATTAATTTATAAATCCTTGTAATAATTTTCAATTAGTTCAGTTTATCGTTTTGTAAAATCTTGAACTAAATAGATCTATGCACAACTTGTATCTTTCTTTTTTTATTCTTTATTGACCTAATTTAAAAATGGCAACATCACTTTCCTTCGTCACCCTTCTCGATCGTCTTTGTTGGGAGGTTGGCTTAGTCAGATTTTCAAAAATTGATTTGCAATGGTGATGTGTTATTGTGGTAAGGTAGTTATTCGTCGCATCGCGTAGACTGATAGCAACCCTGGGAGGCTGTTCTGGTGTTTCCTTACACCCGTAAGTACTCAAACCTTGATAACCGATTCTCATTTTTCTGAATAATTGACTTTTGTTTTAGAAGGATTCCAATTCTTGCTTTCTTGGATGTTTTGATACACTTATGTGTGATTGGGTAAAGGAAGTAATACCAAAATTGTTGAAATCCATGAACAAGCTTCAAGCTTCGTTGGAGGGAAGAAGGAGAAATAAGTGATAATATTGAAGTTATACCTTATTACCGACTGGATTTTGTTTGTAGAAATCTATATTATGTCAAATTAGGTTTTATGATACATGTTTTCTTTTGAATGCTTTTGAAAATCTTGATTATACTTTTAGTGTTAAATGTACTTGCCAAACCAGTTGTAATGGGAAATGATTAGTGTGTTACCGTTTACTCTAAACCAAATTGACCAATCTAATGTTAAATTCATTCACCAAAGTTCATACCCAAAAATACATAATGGGTAGTGTGTTGCAACAGTGTATGTTAACCAAAATACAGAAACTAAATTTATCAATGTATGGTTAAATCCATTTCAACAAAGTACATAACCATAAATGATAACAAAATAGTGGCACTTGCTATATGTCTCCCACCTTCTGAAAGTGTAATACTAATATGGAACCATTTCACAAAGTAGAATACAATGTGGAACCATTTTAGAAAGTTCAATAGCAAAATGAAAGTGCAATACCAATATGGAACCTTTTCACAAACTAAAATGTCAATGTGGACTACAAGTACTTGAAATGCAAATTATTTCAACATATAACATACATCATTGCCAAAACCTTTCGGGATTACAATATCCAATTGTCATTAACAAAATAATTGTACAAAAACACAAGTAATACTACAACATTATCTAATGACTAACCCCCTGTCCTGTTATCCTCCACCTTAATCTATACAAATCCTTGAATTTTTATCACAAGCTTCTAACCAAGCATCTCCAGTTGGCTGGATCATTGACTTTGTCTTTGGCTTGCTATATCACTTCGACAACAGCATGTCTTGTATTACCTTGTTGTATTCCCCCAACTCCTTTATGCTTCTAAGATGGGAAATCATATTTGAATAATTGAAGTGGGCTTATCATTTATTAAATATAACAATTATGAAGAGCAAGGAGTTGTATGGTAAGCTTAAATGCAATAAATATATGATACATGCGATGAGGATAATTCTTGGAGTAATCCTTACACCATTACTCCAAAAGCTTATCTTCACCGTGCAATGAATATAATTGAAGTGGGCTTATCATTTATTAAATATAATAATTATGAAGAGCAAGGAGTTGTATGGTAAGCTTAAATGCAATAAAGATATGATACGTGCGATGAGGATAAATTCTTGGAGAAATCCTTACACCATTACTCCGAAAGCTTATCTTCACCGTGCGATGAATACTATTGAAGTGGGCTTATCATTTATTAAATATAACAATTATGAAGAGTTGTATGGTAAGCTTAAATGAAATAAAGATATGATATGTGCGATGAAAATAAATTCTTAGAGTAATCCTTACAATATTATGAAGAGCAAGGAGTTGTATGGTAAGCTTAAATGCAATAAAGATGTGATACATGTGATGAAGATAAATTCTTGGAGAAATCCTTACACCATTACACTAAAAGCTTATCTTGACCGCACGTCTCACATTCTTATCACGTTTAAGCTTACCATACACCCCATTTATGGCAAAAAAAATCATAATGTTTGATGCTAAGAAATTAAAAATGCCGTTTTCCATTTTTAAAATAGACCCCTTATCATAAAGATCGAAATAAAATCAGAGAATGCAAAGAAAAATAAAATTCATGTAATGGAGACAAAAAAGGAAAACATATATTGCAGCCTTTAGAAGTTGATTGCATTCATCATATAGTTTGCATACTTACAAAACTTGACCAGGCTTACACAAAATATGTCATTTCCTTCCTACTAAAATATGAATATGATTACACAAAAGATGATAACACAAAAGTGTTTTGGAAGGTTTTCCCAAAATTTTTGGAGAAATGCCATCATCATATATGAGTGATCATGATGACCACCTCTATTACAGCTTTGTGATCATGTATTTTGTAGGTGACAGTGCCACATAACGGAAAGATGATCACATTAAATGTGATCCATTTCTTCAGATGAAAAATAGAGGTAATCTAAGTATGAAGACTAAGTTATGTGAACTCAGAAGAAGTAAATGACTACGATTTTATGAAGGAATAATCCACTGTAATCATGAGATAAGTCGGGTTAATTGAAAAGTGTCACTATTATGACATGTGAGGGGACATTTGACGGCTGCAATAAATGTGATTTCAAAGTAGTTTAGAATTTTTTTTGTCTGATTTAGGAATACTCGTCATAAATCTCGTGTTCTTCATTAGACGAAAAAATTAGGGTTTGGAACGCTGAAAGCTTTGTTTGGTAAGTCTCTTTGAAAATTTTGTGATATGTGATTCCTCCGTCATGGAGTTTAATACTAACAATCAGTCGTATCCAACTTCAAAGATCCAAAAACATTAACACATCACTAAAGCTTGACTATGGCAACCTCGAGGAAAAGATAAACAAGAAGGGAGAATGTTACATCTTTATATTTATCTCTTAATTAATAGCCGTGATTTTTTTCAATGTGGTGTACGTTTTTTTTTTTGGTTTGTGTCACGCGGGTCGTGTGTCGGGTCGGATCCTTATTTGGGTCCTCAGGGTTTTATATCCCGAACCTTCTATCGTCTCCACCTCCACCGATTACACCCTTACCCACCGACTGTTCTTTCTCTCTGTTGCTTTGGCGTTTGGTGCTTCACTACGCTGCAGCTTCCTGGATTTCGCGTCATTGCAGCAGCGAACTCTCTTCTCCTTCGTCGTCTTCTCCGGCGCTTCTTTCTTCTTCTCGATCGACGGTAGTTGCTTCCTTATCCCATTTTCTTCTGCCATCTGCTATGTCTGCCTTTTCTTCTTACTACGACAGCTCTTCTATTTCCTACTGGACTTTGCCTTTTGTTTTATCGATCTTTTTTTTAGATGTCGATTTGCGAGAGAAAGATTAGATAAAAAGAGGTAAACAACAGATGAAATCGGGATTGTTTCGTCTACTGCAATAACGTTGGTTACCAATCTCCGAGTCAACAATAATCCAGAGGGGCACCACCAAGCGGGTTGAGTTCAGCTTCAGTATCATCTTGAAGATTCGAATTTTCTACTTCCTTCTGCCAACATCAAAAGGTCACTCGATTTTTCTCATTTTCAGTTTAATTAGGGCTTCCTGTTTCGAATTGATTGGCTATGTGTTTATGGGTAGGTATCTCACTTTATGGATGCACGTGGAGGTCGGAAATGATATCACCCTATCAAGGCGGAAGTTGCGGGTTCGAGCCCGGTTAGTCCCAATGCATTAGCGACAGTCTGGTAACTTTACGTCTATCTCAATAATTTTCTTTAAGCAAGGTACTGTTTTGATCTCAAATAATTAAAAGATCAAAATCATAATCAGTTTTTGCCAAACACTTTGGGTTATTGTGACTCAGTTTAAAAGCACGATGAAACACTACCCTAACAAAGCTTGTAGGATGCACAATGAAACATCAAGATTGCTTTAACAAAATGCCATGCTTATGAACTTTGCCATCATGCCACTAGGAATGGTTTTAATGCCACTAGGAATGGTTTCAAAAAATAGAAATTAATGGGGATAGCCTCATTCCCATGACTTAATTTATCGTCCATTAAGTCAAAAAGAAAGGCCAATATATAACTTATCAGATTAGGTACTGTTCTCATTAATTTCATTAAGCAAAGAAGAAGGGCACCTTGTGTATTTGATGAAAAAAATGTATTCTTTTTACTGTTTCTTGTATTGTGTTGTAATGCTGTGTAAATTCTTCAAATTTAACGTTGGAATTCTTAATGATTGTACTTTATTTAATGTAGACTGATACACAAAAAGGCTTCTTTGGTACATTTGGAGGATATATTCTGCAAATTTGACGCCTGGTAAGACAAGCAAAAAAACACTTTCTTGTATTATATTTATAGGTCTAGTGTCTTCACAGGTATGATTAAATGAAGCAGTAATATATTTTGCTAAAGATGATTATAGGGGTTTTGCTAGCAACCTTTTTTATTGTTTAGAAAAAACAAGAGTTTCACGTTTAATATATTTTTCGTTGTGTAGTTGGTTATTTGTGACTTTGTGTATGTAATATATGGATGGAAAAATGGGTAAAGTTTTAGGGCATTTAAAACATGGTGGGTTGATCCACCTACACTTTTTTATTTTATTTGTGAATAATTATTATTTCATTTATAATTACATATGATTAATATAACGATCCAATAGATGAATAGAAAAAGCAATTTAGGAGGCTGTCAACTCTTGAGTATATTTTCAATTAATAACATTCAAACCATTCAACCTGTTTTTTTTTTTTTTGCTAAACGTTTTAGTTTTACCTATTTGACTGGTCGCTACTTAGGGCTCGATTTCGGATTGAGGGTTACGATTCTTCTCAAATCAAGGAGATTCCAGGCGCCGGACTCAGATATGCACCTCCCTCATCTCCTTGCTTTCTGATTTCGAAAAAAACGCAGAAACCGTCATCCTTTCCTAGCTCCTGCGACAGCTCATACGAGTAACGAGATCGGGAGGATTCGATGATGGTCGCCTTTATCTCGATTTTCTGCACTACGTATTTGGATTTCAGGTTTGTAGTTTATGATCATGTGAAGACCTAAAGGGTAGATTTGAAATTAAAAAAACTTATCTTTATCTTGATTGGCAGAAAGGTAACGTTTCAAATCAAACGGAGAATATAGTCAATCTACTTTCAAATGAGCAAAGTCGACTTGGTACCCCTGGTGAACATGAACCGGTTGTTTCTAAATAACTTACCTCAATACAGCACTTTCTATTTATAGATGGCATTTTTTTAATAAAGAGTTATGTGATTTGTATTAGAAACTGGATCAAACTGCTGTGGAGAGAGTTTTTTTTGAAATCTCTTTGTTTTTACAGGCTAGAAATCAGAAGGTTAATGAGAAAGACAAACCACTTCTTTTAATCTCCAATTTTGTACTGGTAATAAAATTAAAAAATTAGCTTTTACAGACATTTTCCCACGAGGGGTAGTTTAGTCATTTCCTCTTTTTACAGGTTGCCCGAAACAATGTGCATCTTGCTGTTCCAGCCCTTCTCTATAGTATCAATAATTATCTGAAATTCACAATGCATGTACTATTTTATTTTTATCACAATCTTTAATTATAATAACTTAAAATAATATCAGATTTTTGATAAATATTTCATTTTGCAGCTTTATTTTAATCCAACAACTATAGCATTAGCTCACCCCCCCCCCCCTCTCTTTAAAGGATTCAATCCAGCCACAGGTTATCGGTATTAACATAAATCAAATGCGTTCTTTACCTGAGGGAATTACTTCAATGGGTGTTCCAGTAGCAACGGGTGCATATATTTGCACATTTATCTTTGTAAGTTATATATATATTTCTTTATTTTATTGATTACTGTTGTTGAAATGCATAATGCCATCTCATACTTTTATGAATTGAGTTTTGTGCATAGGTGATTGTTCCATCTATGGCATCGGTGTTCAATGAATATGCACTCAAGAGTCAATATGACACAAGCATTTACCTTCAGGTGAATTTTTATTATTTGTGGTAAATGCAAAAAATACAAATGTACTTTTGTACTTACATTTATTTGTTTATTTTAGCATCTTACTTTCATTTCTTCCTATTTAAGCTCCGTACCTTGAAAAATCTATCCAATTATAGCAATGTCATCTAAATACAAAAAACAATTGGATAACAATTGGGTTGATCTCCTAAAAAGAAAAAAATTGGAAGTACAATGCTATAATTAAGTAGATTTTTCAAAGTACAATGTCTTAATAGGAAAAATAAGGAAATTACAATGTAGTAAGAGAAAGATATAAAAATAGGATGTTATAATAAATAATTAAATGAAAGTACATTGCTGTTTCTTGCATTTAGCCCTTAATTTTTTTTATGAAATTAATATTAATTTGTAGTGTTATTGACTTATTGGATTTCAGAATCTATTTTTATATGGATATGGAGCAACATTCAACTTCCCAGGGATCCTTGGAACCTTTGTTATCAAAGGTACCAAGGGACTGAATATGAGTAAATGATTATTCTACCCTTGTGCATTGATAGTATCCGATTTTGTTGATAATAATGCTTTTCTAGGTCCTGAAAGCTTCGATATCCTGCAAGGACATTCAAAAGCTACCGTGTTTTTGTTGATAATAATGGTTTTCTTTGTACTTTTTAATATGGGGTGAAGCCGCCAATGTACGCTTCCTGCCGGAATGTTTATGCTACATATTTCATCACGTAAGATAAACGATTTTCTGGATGATATGGGGTTGCAACTTGACTTTTCCTTCTCCAATTACTACACCCAGAAAGTCCACTTGTGGGACTCCTATTTTCATTTTTGTTGGTGATAACACCAAACCATTCTTTCTATAGATTTGCAGGATTTTCTGTAGATGAGTTGCGTGTTCTTGCTCATTCTTTGAAAAGACCAGTATGTCGTCTATATATACTGCGAAGAGGTAGAGAGACTTCTGGACCTCGAAGATTTCGATTATAATATTCTTTATTTAATTGAATATATAAGTTTATAAATTCGATTTATAAGTTTTAGATGGGAGAAGAATTGGTCGGCTTGGTAAAAAATACAGATACATTGCAATTTTAGGTAAAAGTTTTTGTCATTGCTAAAGGAATGTAAGTACGTTGTTCTTATAGGTAAAAAGTATAAGTACGTTGCTATTATAGGCAAAAAGTAAAGTACATTGTCTATATTGGTAATGAGAGGAAACTAGGTTCCTCTTCCCTGCAATTTGTCCTTTTAAATATATTTTTTTAAACTATATTTTTATTCAGGTCCAAAAGTTGCCTTCATCTTGGTTGGCTATTCGATACAAATTCATCTTTCCTCTTGAAATCATCATGAAAGTCTAAGGTAATGTTATGATTTTTTTTGGGCAGTCAACACGTTGACTTTTGTATATACCTTTTGTTGACCAACGTTGACTTTTTTTAAAACAGAATATATTCAATGCAAATGTCACTAAATGTCGTGGGAAGACCCTTTTGTTGAAAACCGGACATTTTCCCATCTTTACCATACCTTTGACTGCTTGTGGATATTCCTTTTCATGATGTTCCATATTTAACTTTTTAATTCAAGTTTTTTTACTTTTACTAAATGTTTCGTCTACAGGGACTTACAATAATTGCATTCAATGATGTAAAAATCAACTCCGAGACAATACGTGAGGTTTTAAGTTTAGGCTCCACATTTTTTTATGAAGCTTTTTCAAAGTAGGTGTCTGTTTTGTAATTTTTTCATTTCGTTTAATAATTTAAGAAATTTTTTATTTCCTTTTTTTGCTTATTATTTATTTATTTCAGGTGCAATGGACATTGTGCTGATCTATGGTGGCTATTCTATAACAAAGACATTATTGTTTCACGGATTTCTGTCCGTTTCTTTTGCTTGACGTTTGCCACCATTTTCATATGGTTATACCCATATTAGCAGTGTAGAGTTATTTTCTTAATCGTAATGTCAATGTACTTACAGTTCTTTGCATATAATAGCAATGTACTTAAATCTTTCTACCAAGAACAGCAACATTCCTGCATTTTGACGACCAATATAGGCAGTGAATTTTATTTATTTATTATAACACATTGCTATTATTGGTAAAGGAATGTAAGTCCATTAGTATTACAGTCAAGGAGTTGTAAGTATTTTACTATAACGTGTAAAAAATGTAAATTAGCGTGGGCTGAACAATAGTCAACTAATCAAACGTCGAAGAAAGGGAAGCACGAGGAATCGGGACCCCCAGAGAATCCAAACGAAAGGAAAGCGACAAACCGGAAAAAGGTCAACACTTTTCACCCTAAAAACCTGGTCGATTTGACACAAGAAAAAAAGAAACCCGTGCGGAACACGGGCTCCCACTCGTTAGTTTAGAAAATAAGTCAAAAAGAAAGTGACAAACCTAGAATGACGAAATTATCCACACGGAAAGCACGTGAGGGATTTAACGAAGTGAATCAAACGGCAGTGAAGGAGAGGGACCGAATTTGCATGAAAGTTTAAAAGACGGACCGTTGGCATATAGAAGTTTGAAAATAGACCCAACTTGCACAATCTGGTAAACCACAGGGACCAAAATTTGCAATTAACTCAATAATTTTCATAGAAGCTAAATTATTTATCTTAAAGAGCAATACAATCTTTTATATTACTTTTCTTGTTTAGACTTTCAATATGTGATAATTTTGAACAAATTAAACTTGTTTATATAATTTTTGTTTCGGTCCCTCTACACTCGGCCCCTATTCCCCCTCACCCTTCTTCAACCTAATTTCCCTGTTGCACTTACCCTGTACCTCTTGCCCAAATCCATCCATATTTTTATATCACCAAACCTGCAAACAAAATACTTAATTAACCCCCATACTTAAACTCTAATCAGCCATCAATGGAATACCATCCATAACCTGTTGGATTATGTGTTTTGATTCTTGGAGCAAACTAATACTCCTTTGAAGCCTCTCCCTCTTGGCCGCCATTGATGTTGGTTCATCTAGCATTTTCTCCATACCACCACCACAAACCATCACTTCATTTACAATCTCCATCTCCAACTCATTGTTCACCATTTTTTGTATCACAAATCGTAGCTCAAGAGCTATCCAATCCACCATTCTTCTCAAAACAATCTTCCAGTAAGCCGTCATCCTCATTTTTAAATCAAACGCTTGATCTCTTGTGTTTGCCGATACACTCAACAGATGGTTGATGTCAATCGTCCCATAAACCTCCATAGAGAATGACACAGACCGAGAGGTGATTGCCTTCAAAAAATCATCACGACCCTTGCCCATTAACTTGTTGCAAGAAGCAATGTAATCCGGGTCACAAGTGTAATCGGTAACTTTCTCCATCTCCATCATTTCAGTAACCTTTTCAATCAACTTCTCCTTCATTCTTAATATCACATTCTGAGATGCTTTCTTTATCGAAGGAAGCAGCTGTGGATAATTCCCACAATGATCAATCAAGACTTTAAAACATACAACCTCAAGATATCCCCATACTTTGTTGACAAAACCAATAGGCAAATCGGATACACCGTTCACTTTTCTCTTAAGCAAACACAGAAACGCATGGTTTGGAAGAAAATTAGGCAACCGGATACCGTTGGCTTCCTTTAAAATGTCTATTTCTTCAATGAGAAAAATTTCAGAAAATTTGTTACTCTTGTCAAGTTCTTTTGAAAACTCGTCTAACATTTCGGCCAATCGAGCATTGCAGTGCATTTCGTTATCATCATACTCGAGCTCGCCTCGAATCAAAATCTTTTGAAATGTTCCTTTCAAGGACCCAACAATTTGCATAAAAACCGCCATTGCATCGGGAATAGTAGTAAGAATCTGGGGTAGCTTGTTGAACTCTAAAACCGAAGCATTAAGCCTCTCATTGATCTTTTTCACAATGTCCGGCAAACATTTTGATATGATTGTTGATTGTATTTCAACAAGTCTATGTGCCAATACAGGAGTACCTACAGTGGACTTATCGATCTTGGACAACAATGGGTGAGTTTCAAAGAGTGTGGCTTCTTGCATTCGAGCTTCTTCGTAGGTTTCATCTTTGATCCGGTTTCTAACACAGATATAGCCAAGGCCAATGTTTACATCATTGGACGTGACTTTTTCTAGTAAGCCATCTGGGGACAGATCGGACTTGGTCACCACTGCCAAAGTCCTTTGCCCAGAGGTGTCAACCCGTCGTGACATGGAAATGGATTCACAGGTTGCAAAATCAACAGTGGCAGCAAGTACATTCAAAATGATACTTTCTTCGGGCTTTATGTACTCCATTATCATATCTGAAACATTCAAAAACTAATTATAAAAACACTACAAAATGACACTCAGCCCTATAACGTTTCAAAAATGGGTTTAAATGGTCCTTAAAAGTAGGGTGTAAACGAGACGAGCCAAGCCCGGTTAGGCTCGAGCTCAGCTCATTTAAATTTACGGGGCTCGTGTTCGAACCCGACTCATTTAAGATTTATAGGGCTCGAGTTCGGCTTGTTTAGGCTTATTTAATATTTTATTAATATATAAATTAATATTTATTAATAAGTAAATATATAAAATTAAAAATAAAAATCTTATTATATAAAAACATATAGGCTCGTTTAGTCTAAATCGAGCTCAATAGCAAGGCTCGAGTTTGAGCTCGTTTAATAAACGAGTCTAAAAACTATGCTCGAGTCGAGCTCAGGGCTCTGAAAACTAGGGTCGAGCCCGGCTCGGGCTTGTTTAACTCGAGCTTCTAACGAGTCAGTCCCGAGAAGCTCCCCAGTAGCTTGACTCACTTATGTTGGAACTCAAAAATGTTCTTTTATTCAGAACTCAAACTGAAATACAAGAAAGAACTTGTAACTCTAAAACACTCTCTATGTTTTTTGTGGTGCTTTACAATGGATGTTAGAACATCTATTTATAGTGATGGTAGTGTCCTTAATTTCTACAATAGCTGCAACCTAAAAATGAGTTCATATGAGAAATTCAACAAAGTTAGGTGTGGTTGGTGGTGTAGGTGTGGTTGGTGGTGGCTGCAAGTTTGTGTTTACATTCACATTCTCCCCCTTAAACCAAACTTGGCTCGAGATTCGTTACGCCGATCATGTTGCGCATTTCAATGTGCCTCACATATGTCAAAGCCTTGGTAAAGATGTCTGCCCTTTGATCCTTCGAGGCTACATATTCCACCATAATTTGCCCACGCTCAACACATTCTCGTATGAAGTGAAAACGAATGTCAATGTGTTTGCTTCGACCATGAAACACAGGGTTTTTCATCAAGGCAATAGCAGATTTGTTATCAACATACAAAGTGATAGGCATAACATGATGTCCGGTGAGTTCCTTCATGAGATTTGCAAGCCAAATGGCTTGACATGCTGCTGCCGTGGCTGCCATGAACTCTGCTTCACATGTGGATAAAGCAACAGTCTTTTGCTTTTGAGATTGCCAAGTTACTACATTTCTACCAAGATAGAAAACCATCCCACTCGTGCTTTTGCTATCAACAGTGTCACCTCCGAGATCACTATCGGTGAACCCAACCAAGTCTTCAATTTCACGACCCTTTCCATAGTTGAGTCCATAATCGACGGTTCCTTTTACATACCGTAAAATATGCTTTACTACTTGGAAGTGCAAAGTTGTTGGTTTTTCCATGAAACGACTTGCAATTCCAACCGAATATGATAAGTCTGGTCGAGTGTGTGTTAAGTACCTTAAACATCCCACTACTCTCCTATATTCGGTTGGGTCAACTTTTTCACCATCTTCATCCTTTTTGACCTTCGACTTTGGTTCCATTGGTGATTTTGCTGGGTTGCAATCTAGCATCCCAAATTGCTCTAAAATCTTCTTTGCATAAGCCGTTTGTCGCAAAGATATTCCCCACTTCTCCTGCGATACTTCGATTCCAAGGTAGTAAGAAAGCAGACCCAAGTCACTCATTTCAAATTCTTTTTTCATTTGATCTTTGAATTTGACAATGTCTTCGGTGTTCGACCCGGTGATGATTAAGTCATCAACATAGACACCAACAATAAGAGTTTTGCCATTTGTTTTCCTTATGTAAACCGCCGAGTCTTGTGAACATTTTGAAAAACCGAGCCCTTTTAAGCTTTTGTCTAAGCGAATGTTCCATGCTCGTGGAGCTTGTCTTAAACCATATAGAGCTTTAAAGAGCATGTACACCTTGTGACTATGGATTTTATCAACATATCCTTCCGGTTGGGTGACATAGACCTCCTCCTTGAGATCTCCATTAAGAAAGGCTGACTTGACATCAAGGTGGTGGACAACCCACCCATGTTGAGCTGCTAAGGCAAGGATAAGCCTTATGGTCTCAAGTCGTGCTACCAGTGCAAAAACTTCATCAAAGTCGATTCCTTGCTTTTGCACAAAGCCTTTTGCAACGAGTCTAGCTTTGTGTTTCACCACGTTTCCAAAGTTGTCTTTCTTCACTTTGAATACCCATTTCAAACCGATTGCTTTATGACCCGGCGGCAAATCAGTGAGTTGCCACGTCTTGTTTTTCTTGATAGCATCCAACTCTGTTTGCATAGCCTCCTGCCATGCTTTAGAGGTTACCGCCTCTTTGAAATTCAAGGGTTGATCTGCAGCTATCATCAACAATTCTCCAGGCTCAAGGATCACACTTTCATCATTTTCATACACATCAGCTAGCGAACGATATCCTTGAGGCCCAACTTCGTTTGGATCACTTTCTGTATCGGATGAGTTTGAAGAAATTGGAGTGTATGGGGTTGTTTCAGACTGAATAGATTCAAAATCTGGGTTTTCTAATTGATCTGGGTTGATTTCAGGGATGTTTTGGGGTATTTCAGGATGTATTTGGGTCTGTGGTTCAATGATAGTAAAGGTTTTAGGAGTCACCTTTTCTTCTTCCTTATTTTTGTATCACTTTACGAAAATCGATACCTCGATTTTTGGGACTACGTCGGAGAAAACTGGCAGCTGCTTTTTCGGTCCAAGTCCATTTTTTCCGTTTACCAAAGAACCCTTCTCGTCTTATCTGTGGCTTCCTTTTCCGTGCGTTGAAAAACTGGTGTCCTTTTTCACATTTTTCAACTTCAATATAAAATTCTTCCTCACTCGGATCATCTAATTTCTTTAGATGTGAATCTAGAATTTTATTATGCTCCAAATAACCATTAACTTTCATGGTATAATAATTGGCATACGGACGTAGTTGATGCCACAACCAACCTGGATCATCTTGGGATGATAAAAGACACATTTTTCGTCTCGTCTTTAAAAGTGTCTTATAGAGTCGGTTACGGGTTCTTTTTACTTTAAAAAGTAAAGTATTACTATTGTCAAATACCCGTAAAATATCACCATCCATGTCGACTCGATTCCCGTCTTCGGTTAGTTGTCCAAGACTTATAATATTCTATTTAAGTCTAGGAATGTAATATACATCGTTAAGTAGTCTTTGATCTCCGTTTCCGTAATCAAACAAGATCGTACCTTTTCCTTTGATGTCGATCTTTGACTCGTCTCCGAACCGTGTATAACCCGTCACGTTCTCGTCTAACTCATGGAACTTTGAACGATCTCCGGTCATATGATTGCTAGCACCGTTGTCAAGGTACCATTCCTCGGAATCAACTTGACTTTCTTCGGATGCAGGGATATCAACGCCATTCTTCTCTTTTAGCGGCACCATACTTGGTGTATCTTCTTGCGAGATCGCCATCATTAAAATGGGTTGTTCATCTTCATTGGTTTGGGTGAGGTTCACCTCCTCACCTCGTTTCTTGTTTGGACACTCTGATGCATAATGACCATATTCCTTGCAAGTAAAACATTTTATTTTACTTTTGTCCTTTCGAGGACGATTGTAGTCATTCCGGTTTGCATCATACTCATGACCATCTCCTCGGCCATGCCCACGACCTCGACCGCGTCCTTGGCCTTGGTTTCCACTTTCCCTTGAAGTGTTTGACGAGTCTCCCTCGTCGGTTTGCTTAGATTGAGATGCCCACTTGGCATGTGTAAGCAATAGAGAAGGTCCTTCTTCCCGTTCTTCATACCCTCGAAGTCGCTCTTCGTGGGTCTTGAGACGGCCTACAACCTCTTCGACCGTCATGTTTTTCATGTCTCCAAATTGCTCGATAGATGTTACGATTTGTATAAATCGCATTGGGACGGCTCGAAGAAACTTCTTCACAACCGTATTCTCCTCGATCTTTTCACCGTGAGATCGAATACCGGTCACAATAGTATTCAATCTCATGGCGAAATCATCTATCGACTCACCATTGTTCATTCGGATCACCTCGAATTCACTTCTCAACGTTTGTACTTTAGCCTCCTTTAACCGATCAGCTCCCATATGCATCATCTTAAGCGTTTCCCATGCTTCTTTAGCCGTGTCCTTCTCTGCCAACATAAGAAGTACGTCCTCTGGAATCGCTTGGTAAATGGCCGCAAGCGCCATCCTATCTGTTCGTTCATCTACTCTTGCATTTTGAATTGCATCCCACACTCCTTGTGCTTGCAAATTCACTCGCATTTTTATAGCCCACACCTCGTAGTTTGTTTTTGAAAGCAACGGATAGTGTAACGTAACACTACTATCCCTCCCGGTCCTTTGAACACTTTCAATTTCGGGTTGAGAAAACGACGAGCTTGGTGTGGACATTCTTGGCGTGTAAGAAAATTACGTGTAATTTATGAAAATTACAAGGATTAAAATGTAATTTTCAGAAGTTCAGGGGCTTGTTTGAAACTTTTTGAAGTATAGGGGCTATTCTGAAGTTTTTCTGAAAAATAGGGACCAATCTGAAATTTTTCGGAAATACAGGGACGAAAACGTAACTTTTCGAAACTTCAGGGACCAAAATGCAATTTTCTGAAACCTGCTACAGTGTCGCTACAGTGAACCGCTACAGTGACGCTACATTGTCGTCTTCTCCGGTCGTCTTCTCCGGCGAGATCTCCGGCGAACTGGTTTTTCCGGCGAGATTCCGACGAACTTTGACCGGCCGTTTGAGGATGATCCGGGTGTCGAAAAATTCCGAAAAATATATATTCGGAATCCTGAGAACGAGACCTTTCCAATGGTGCTCTTGAAAATCGATTTTGAGACAGAAAAGTTTTGACCAAAAAACCCGAGAGTGTTTAGAAAGTTGCCCCGGGAGCTTAACCAAGCTCTGATACCACTTGTTGGAACTCAAAAATGTTCTTTTATTCAGAACTCAAACTGAAATACAAGAAAAAACTAGTAACTCTAAAACACTCTCTATGTTTTTTGTGGTGCTTTACAATGGATGTTAGAACATCTATTTATAGTGATGGTAGTGTCCTTAATTTCTACAATAGCTGCAACCTAAAAATGAGTTCATATGAGAAATTCAACAAAGTTAGGTGTGGTTGGTGGTGTAGGTGTGGTTGGTGGTGGCTGCAAGTTTGTGTTTACATTCACAACTTACACCACTACTTAGAAGGCCAAAAACAAGTTAAGATGCCATTTAAACCAATTTCTTAAACGTTGTAGGGCTTAACTTGCCGATTTCACTAAAAAGACATGTTGCTGTTATCCCCTTAATTCAAATGCTTTCTAATACAGTTATTTTTGTATTTTTAGTCAACATCCATTTTCTCTAAATCAACTGGAAATAATGGCAACATTTAAGATATGCTTTAACAAAATAAGAGCAGTGGCATCACTATAAAAGAAATACCTGTAATTTGTTGGTAAATGTTTTCTGGTTGATCACCGACAGCAACACGAGCGATTCCGGGCAAATCAATCATGGTGAGATTAGGAACATCGCTCTTCTTGACCACTAAAGTTAAGGGCACATTTGATATCCCTTTATTGTCTCCGGCAATCTCCACGGTAGCTTTATCAATGGCATCTGATATATTGCTTTCTTCCTCGATCTTAACCGATTTTTGCTGATATTCCAGAAGGATCTCCGACACAGGATCTGTATGGTTTTGAAGCTTCATAATAAGAGGTACCCTTGTGCAGATGTTCTGTCCACGTGGCAAGCTTATGCCGGCTAGTGACTCTAGAACGCTTGACTTGCCGGACGACTGGTCTCCCACAACGACGATGGCGGGGAGAGGGATGCCTTCTTGGGTGACATTTAGACGACGGAGCTTGTCGACGGCATCAAGAATGGGACGTATTTTGTCGTTGTAAGATGAAACGATAGGCGGAAACTGCGGTTTGTGATCGTCGATAAGAGGAATTATTACCTCACCGGCGTAGGTTGTTGTGGTGCCCTTGTTATCTTGAACCATGGTGTTCTTCTTTTCCGCCATTGTTGCAGAAATGCCAACGAGAGTGGAGGAAGAGTGTAGGAAGGACAATATAATCAGAATATCAAATAGCTTTTATAGATAATATGAACCGTAAAAATCTGGAAGAATAAATTCTATATACACGAACCAATTTTCCTTATGCACGAAGAAATGACTTTTGATTAATCGAAGTTGATTTACTTTTTTATTTAAACAAGTCCTTATATATATATATATATATATATATATATATAGGGCTAGGTTATAATAAGAATGACAATTATTGTGTTACCCTGTAACCAAATCCTGGCCATCAGATTTCATTCTTGTAACAATGAAAAAAACACATTCTTGACAGAATAAGTTTTTGACAGAATGAGTTCTTACCATTCTTAAAAGAATGAACTAAATTTTGTACATTCTGAAAAGAATGTGTTTTAAATGAGTGGTCCAGATTGAGTTTCAAGGTTACACAATACTTGTATGGATATATTTGATCCTAGCCCTATATATATATATATATATATATATATATATATATATATATATATATATATATATATATATATATATATATATATACTAGTAGTGTACCCGCGCAATGCGGCGGGCACTAATAGGGGAGGAGTTTAGACAGAGCAAGGTTCGATGATTAGTTTTCTTTTCTTAGTTTCTTTTGGGTATGAGTTATTCAGTTTTCAGGATTCGATTTAGACATGAGTTATCCGGTTTGGTATTATGTGATTTGAAACTTTCCCGATAATATAAGGGAGAAAATGGAGTATGCGCATGAGGAACTTAAAATAGGAGAGGTAAGGTGGATGATAGCTTGAGTGGTTGCATATAAATTGTGAAAGGGAAATATGAGAATTTCACAAACAGAAAGAAAACGTTTTATATGTAATTGAGATGCTTACAAATTCAATTGCATCTAGAAGTAAGTAAATATACGTTTCGAAAAAGAAAACTCTGATTTTGATTCTATGCTTATCATTTGTGGGTTTTAAAGTAGATTTGTTTTTAAGAACATTAGAGTATTTATTTTCAAAAAAAATTAGTTTTTATCAAATACATATACTTCAAATGTGATTTTTATATAATTAAAAATTAAAACTTTTCTAGTACATACGAATTCAAAAGACAATAAAAGCTATGGAATGGGGAGTAATATGTACAACAATTTCTATATTCTAATATTATATATATAAACTACATTTCTATAAGCGTAAAATATGAAATTTTTTATTTTCATTAGCTTAAGTTTATCTAAATGAGCCTAAACATTTTAATAGGTAATATATTAAGATAAATCATGCATAAAAAACAAATCATGCTTTACAAAAATTACACCACATTTACCTGCAATATGTACACATAAATGGTTATATACAAACTTCTCAAATATCATTTAGGGTTTATTGTTAAGGTTTAGCGTGTTCAATATGGAAATTTGCGCATATGGTCTGAAACAACCCCTTAGTAACAATTGAAGTTTTTTGCTTTATTTAAGGCATGTAGTAATTGCATGAACATTCAGGTTGAGGTAAATCAATTGGTTTGACTAAACAGATTGTAGCTTGAGTTTGAATTGAATGGTCAAACAAAACTTCAATTGTTGCTCAAAATTGCTAAAAATGAATTGAATGGTCAAACAAAACTTCAATTGTTGCTCAAAATTGCTACCTTGTTAATAGAGTGCCGAGTTCATAACTAAAAGAATAAGTTCAACTTGAGCTAAATTTTTCTAAAAATATATAGGGTGCTACTAAAGATATACCCTAGATACACCTTTAATAAAAGTCAAAGCATTTTCAACCAATCATATCTGATTTTTCCAGAAAACAATGCAATATCAACAAATAGAAAACCATTGACTTTGAATAGGGTTGTATTTTTAGTGAAATAGGGGTGTATTTTTGGCAATTCCCAATATATATTGGTGTTGTCTATCTCATCGTAGATTTGATCTAAATAAGTACTCTATCCCCTGTAGAGTTTAGGATGGACTCTTGCTAAAGTCTCACAATCCCTTACCCCTTGGCAAAAAGGCACTACACCTAGTCGGGACCACAAACTGACACAGATCAATAAATTATACACTTTAATATACATTCCCGCCTGATTAGCAAACATAAAAACCCGCAACTAAAAATCTATTGTTAAGGTTTTTGCTATTTAGCTGCTACCGCAATATTATGTACTTCCCTTGGCAACGATACAAGAATCTAAAGTGCCTGGACAACTTCTACTGCTACCATAGTATTCACATATATAATAAGCTGCAAAAAAGAACAATATTATCAAGGTTTTTTGCTAGTTATCTATTAGCATCTAATTATCTATCACGCATAATCATATTTCTAAATGTAAAAAATGTAAATGAATGAAACGCATACATATATAAGACCTGCCAACAACCACACAAAAGAGATTTAAACTTGAAAAGAAAACAAGACCAAATTCCCAGTCACAAATAACAGACTTGTTATTGTTACCATTAATGCACCTTGATATGAAATATAAAAAAAACATTTAACTTTACATCCTAGAGCAGGTCACGACTCCAACAATAACCACCTTTGATCAATTTATAGATGGCTGAGTGTTAAAGAAATGTAGGGTTAGGTTCAAGAAATAACAACGTACTTATTATCATTGGCTTGCGTATGAAATAAAAAAAAAACCAGTTAACTTTATTACCTGACCGACAAATTCATGTTTCATTTTGTTTCATTGAACTCGGACTGATTGCAAACAAAAACTCGACTGGTTACCAACAAATAACAAATTAAAGAAACACAATGAGCCTGATGAATTAAAAAGTATGAAATCATAATCTTATCATAAATTTTGAATTCATGAAATTAAAGATGAAATCCATGACAAAATTATATCGAGATCATGTTTGCTGTAAATATAATCAAGTTTGCTTCTTCCAGGTTAAATATCCATTGAGTAATTTCGTCGAATACCTGGTCTTCATCCAAATGGCTTCAAAAACACATAAGTTAACTCCAAAATGCAATGCACAAATATTTAGGATCGATTACTTACAGTTCAATAGATGAGTCGTTTTGGATTAGAGACCAACAAAACCCCACTAATCTTAGGAGGGTTCCGTTTCAAACCTGAGATAACCAAAAAAGGGGACAAAAACCTTAGATTTTAGGGATCCGTCGTTCACCTGAGACCTTATTGGGGTTGTCTTATGTCTCTGCAGCATTATCGTTCCTTCTAATCAACAAACAAACTTTAGAAATTTTGGTTCAATTCCTTTTTAAGGCCAACAAATCGGATCCCAAAACACACAAACAGAATATTAGGGAGGGGAGGGTGGTTTGAAAGAAGATGCAGAGGTCAAAGGAGGAGATAAACCTGCCAAATCGATGGTCGTGATCTGCATTTATGCATCAAACCATTCTAAACCTGCAATTCGATGGTTGTGGTAATGGTGGGGCGTCGTTCCCAGAGTGAGTATTAGCAAATCACTCTTTTAACAGCAAATCATGTTGATGCAGTAAGGTTGGGAAGCTTGGAATTGAATGCGGTGGATCGTGGTTGAAGCAGGCATACAAATGGAGAAGATGGAAGGGGACGCAGGAAAAAATGTGAAGATGAGAAGGCTGAAGGCGTATATATAAAGGATGATAAGTGATTCAGCTAGGGTTTAGGGCTTAGCGGCGGGGGTGAGTTCGTTTCCAAAATCCCCGCGAAATTGGGGGATGGAGCGTAGTAGTATCGGAGGAAGATTGATAGATAGAAAAACTGTGCATAAACGAGTAGTATCTAATGCATAATTATTTGGATCTCTTAATTTTAAGAGTTTCCATTTTTAGAAACCATTTTATATATATATATATATATATATATATATATATATATATATATATATATATATATATATATATATATATATATATATATATATATATATATATATATATATATATATATATATATATATATATATATATATATATATATATATATATATATATATATATATATATGGAGGATCAATCGAGGCCAACGAAAAGGTTGAGATCGCAAGGCCAGTTCTGGACCAATCAAATTATAATGGCATATTAGTATTTATGTATTTCAATTAAATTATATCAAAATTATAGTTTCCTAAAATCTAGGATTCTGATTTTTAAAATCTAGGATTCTGATTTCTAAAATCTAGGATTCTGATTGTTAGTTACCAAAAAAACTAATAAATTAATTTTTATTTTTTAATAATATCAAATTATATAATGTCAATTGTTTTACTTATTTTTTATTTTTAAATTTTTTTTAATAGATAGTAATTATCATTAATGTAGTTCTAATCATAAATGATTAGATCTCTAAAAAATATAAATAAATACGATTGTAAAATATAAAATGAATAGAACACAATATAAAGATAAAATTTCAAAATATTCTTAATCATGAATGAATAAAACACCTCTAATTATAATCATAGATGGCTACACCTCTAACTATAAGTTAATAACAATTAACAAAATAAAAGTTACATCTAAATTCCTATATTTCAAGTTATATTTATTAATGAATATAATTGTCACAATACCTGAATTCACACATCGTTATGTTTGCTTCGAATTTTTCTTGTTACACCATACACGAAAAAAGATGAGACACCATGAGCATTGTTGTTCTTGGATACAAACCTACAAACTCAAATTCAAGGATATCAAAAAATGATTATAACCATATTAAACATAAATGATTAATGACAATATTAAATGTAACGCCAAAACATGTTTATTATGTAATTATAATAAAAAGGCCAAATTGGTCATTTTACCTTAGAAGGGTAAATTGGTCTTTTTGATAGAAAAGGATTTGTTTTGTAATATTATTTTAAGTCTTGGACTTAGAATGTTATAAAAACTGATTTTTGTCATTAATTGTGTAAGTTGTGGCAAAAGTTTACGAAATACAACTTCAAGGACCAAAATGCAATTTCTGGAAGTATAAAAGGATGGAAGCTTCTCCCATTTTGTGCAGAAATTTGGTGAGCTACGGGAGGGTTTCTTTGTACGGGAGTTGCAGAATTTTGGAGTAATCTTGAAGGTTTAAGGCTAAAAATCGGATTATAGCATTCAAATGGTAGAATTGGAAGCTTTGGAGGTAAGTTCTTCAAGTTCTTGATAGTTATTCTTGATAAGTTTTGTAGAACTCAAAAACTGCATTTGCAGTTATGATTGAATGATTAAAATGATGTAATACTTCCATTAAGTCATGCTAATGAGGACTTAATTCAAGAAAATGGAAGTAGATTGTTATTCTAGATGAAATTGAAGTTTTGGGGTTTTTAGAATTAAGAACCCTAAATCTTCATATGATTGATTGAGTGTGTTTTGAAGGTTAAAAACCTTGTTAAAATGTAAGGTTTTAGCCTAGGAATAAACCCCAAACGATTAAGTCGAGCAATAAGTGCTTAAAAATGGAAAAATGGAAAATTCTAGCACAAAATCGGAGTTTCTGCACACTGCCCAGCGCTCGAGACTCGACCATGGGGTCGCTCGCGACTCGAAGACCACCCTTTGCGACTCGAGCAGGGTGTTGGTCGCGACTCGAGGCCTGGGCAGAAATCAAATTGTCTTCTGTGAATTTTCCAAGTTTGATTTTAATGTTAGGCTTATCCGATTGACCTGAAATTTTAAACATAGGTTTAATATGTTGTAAAACTTCATGGAAAATTATCAGAATACGAATACGACCTCCCGAAAATACTGTAGTAGAATACGCATGTTTCAGGAAGTGTATTAAATTTTTATACCAATGGTTAATGCTTGGAATTGGTCTTATATTAGACTCTTGTGCATTAGAACCAACTGAAATGGTATATTAACCTATAATCATTGTGAAATAATGGAATTATAGGTACGGGACAAAACTCTACGGATTTCGTTGGAAAGCAAGGAACAACAAACGCTAGTTGTAGCAAGCCTACAGGTGAGTAATCTCACTGTTATCCGTTGTGATATATGTTATATGAGCAGCTGCAGATGAATATGATTTTGGGGGACAAAAATGACCAATTACATGATTTGAAATATGACAATACAGATAAGCCGTGAGTCTGATAAAGACAAGAACGGAGCTGTGAGTCAACATCAATGACATGACAATACCAGATAAGCCGTGAGTCTATGATAGACAAGAACGGAGCTGTGAGTCAAACCTATATAGACAAGACCGGATAAGCCGTGAGTCATTACAATGGCAAGAACGGAGCCGTGAGTCTAGGCAACAGCGAGATAACCCGTGAGCCATATATGATTCTATATTGCATGATATTGCTTAATTGATTTTGTATAGAGAATTTTATTCTTATACATATTATATTTGATGTTGATTACTCATTGGGCTTTATAGCTCACGGTTTTATTGATATGTCCCTGCGGGTGAGCGTGATCCCGCCAAGGGAAAAGATAAAGTCCGTGACTGAGGATTTATTATTGAAGTGACGACCCGGCTTAAGAATGTATAATATTTATGTATTGTACTTCGTGATACTCTTGTACTCGTATTGTATTAACTAAAACCCCATACTTATGGTTTTATTGGAAAAAGTATTTGGTTTGAAAAATGAAAAAAAATTTTGGGGTGTTTTTGTTAATAAGTCGGGTGTTACAAGTTGGTATCAGAGCTGTGGTTTAAGTGAACTAGGTGTCTTAGACTAGATTCCTGGACTTAAACCTTGAGAGAAGAACAGATAAATGGACTGTTAGATATATATAAGTTTGTTATTATATATGTAATCTAACGGTTTGCTGAAATTTTGAAGTATGAGAAATACACGAAATAATCCCACTGGTGCGAATTCGCGTGGAACTGCAAGAAGTGGACCAGCTCGGTCACGCGGCTCTGTTGGGCGAAGAGCACCAGCACGGGAACCGGTGGGAGAAAATCCACCTGATATACGAGCTATTGTGGAAGAAGTGGTTAGGCAGATGATGCCTACATTAACAAATAATCCTAATCCGAGTGCCAATCCTAATCCTACTGAAGAGGCTGCAAAAAGCGTTCATGACAGGCAGCCGGAAGATGAAAGCCAGGGAGAAAGTCGTGCCCGGGCAGTAAAAGAAACTCAAGGTGGGGAAGCCTCGATAAAGAAAGTTGGGTGTACGTATAAAGCCTTCCTTGGTTGTAAACCAAAGGAATTCTTGGGGATAGATGATCCAGTTAAAGCTATGGAATGGATCATGCATATTGAGAAGGTGTTCCGATTAAGCAAATGTGCGGATGATGATAAAGTAGAATTTGCCATGAACCAACTCACCAGCGGTGCACTACACTGGTGGCAGATTTACTACAAGTCTTTGAATCTTGATCCAACCGAATCAGTACCGTGGGAACAGTTCAAGAATAAGTTCAATGAAGAATATTGTTCCGAAATAGCAATAAAGCAATTGGAGGATGAATTCCTACATCTGGAACAGGGTTCCCGATCTGTTCAGGAATATACTCTTAGCTTTCTGGAGAAAGCTAGGTTTGCGGAACACCACATCTATACTGAAAAGAGAAAGATCGATAAGTATGTCTGGGGGTTGATGACCCGAATTAGGGAAATCGTGCAACCGCTGAAACTACCTACTTTCCGGCAAGTAGTGGATCGAGCCACGGAAAGAGAAACAGAACTGAAGCGACAAGAAGACGAAAAGAAAGTCTTGGAAACGAAACGAAAGGCAGAAGACCAAGGTTGGACGCCTCAGAAAAAGTCGCAACAATCCGGGTCTAGGGGAAAAGGCCAGAAAGATGAAGGCAAGTGGTGTGAAAAATGCAGAAAAAGGCATACGAGCAGTTGTCGCAGTGATACTGGGTCAGTTAGCTGCCGAAATTGTGGAAAAACTGGTCATTATACACGGGAGTGTCGGGCGGAACGAAGATGCTGCCAATGTGGAGCTACTGATCACATTCGTCCGAACTGTCCCCAACTGAAATCTAGTGTATACAGTGAAAGACCCAGAGATGATCAAGTGGGAAAGAAAGAAGAACCGAAGAACAGGGGACGACCAGTGGCCTCGCGAGCTTTCCAGATGACCGTGGAAGAAGCCCGTGAGAAGACAGATGTGGTGACAGGTATCTTCACTCTTAATTCCATACCTGTATATGTTATTTTTGATCTGGGAGCAACATACTATTTTGTATCGGAGTCCTTGTTGCCTCGCCTGAATGTACCGTTAACCCTAATGGATGAAAGCTTGGAAGTGGCTATAGCGGACGGCCGATATGTTTGGGTTTCTGAACATCTGGAAGGTTGTCAGCTTAAAATCTACGGGACCGTTTTCCATATAGATTTAAAGCCGATGACTACCAATGAATTTGGTGTGATTGTAGGGATGGATTGGTTAGCAACGAACTATGCTAATATGGATTGCAGAAACAAAAGTATTACAGTGTTGTCACCAGAGGGAGAATGGATAAAGATTCAGGGTGAACGACCTCGGTTGAGAATGCCAGTTATCTCCTTTGCTCAAGCCCGAAGCTGTGTTAGTAAAGGAGGGATTTCTTATTTGGCTTATGTATCGGTGGCTCAACCAATTAAAGTGGGGGTAGCGAATGTGAATGTGGTAAACGAATTCCTAGATGTATTTCTAGATGAACTTCCAGGGTTGCCACCAGATCGACAGGTTGAGTTCATGATTGAATTGATTCCGGGAGCTGCACCTGTTGCCCGAGCTCCATACCGTTTAGCACCTTCAGAGATGGTGGAACTGCAGAAGAAACTGGAAGAATTGTTAGACAGGGGTTTCATCAGACCGAGTACATCGCCTTGGGGAGCCCCTATCCTGTTTGTTAAGAAGAAAGATGGGTCGATGTGCATGTGTATTGACTATCGGGAATTAAACAAGATCACAGTAAAGAACAAGTACCCGCTACCCAGAATAGACGACTTGTTTGATCAACTACAAGGCGCGTCCTATTTTTCTAAGATTGACCTGAGGTCGGGTTATCACCAGCTGAAGATAAGAGAAGCTGACATTCCGAAGACGGCTTTCCGAACGCGATACGGTCATTATGAGTTTTTGGTGATGCCTTTTGGGTTAACCAATGCTCCAGCCGTGTTCATGGATCTTATGAACCGGGTGTGTCGACCGTTCCTTGATACCTCGGTGATAGTGTTTATTGATGACATCTTGGTGTATTCGCGAAGCCAAGCCGAACATGAAGTGCACCTGCGACAAGTGTTGGAGTTGCTTCGCCGGGAGAAGTTGTATGCAAAATTCTCCAAGTGTGAATTCTGGCTAAGAGAAGTCCAATTTCTTGGTCATGTAATTAATGTCGAAGGAGTGAAAGTTGATCCAGCAAAGATTGAGGCTGTGATGAAGTGGGAAACGCCCCGGAGTCCAACTGAAATACGAAGTTTCCTTGGTTTAGCAGGCTATTATAGAAGATTTGTCGAGAATTTCTCTTCGATAGCTGCTCCGTTGACCAAGTTAACTAAGAAAGGTGAAAAGTTCATATGGGCCGAAAAGCAGCAAGAAGCGTTTCAGAAATTGAAACAATTTTTATGTGAAGCACCAGTGTTAGCACTACCACAAAGCGGAGAAGAGTATGTAATCTACAGCGATGCTTCTAGAATTGGTCTTGGGTGTGTTCTAATGTAGAAAGGCAGGGTCATAGCCTATGCGTCCCGCCAATTAAAAGATGCCGAGAAGAAGTATCCAGTTCATGATCTAGAATTAGCTGCGGTGGTTCTAGCATTGAAGCTGTGGAGGCACTATTTATACGGTGTGAAGTTTGTCATTTACACTGATCATAAAAGCCTGAAGTATTTATTTGATCAAAAAGAGCTTAATATGAGACAGCAAAGGTGGATGGATCTGTTGAAAGACTTTGATTGTGAAATTCAGTACCACCCTGGCAAGGCGAACGTGGTGGCCGATGCTCTAAGCAGAAAAGAAGCTCCTCTGAAAGTTACATCCGCATGTATGGGTGTAGTAAGCCGCTTACCAGAATTGATTCGTTCAGCACAAGAAGAAGCGTGTAAACCGGAGAATGTAAAAAGCGAAAGAATGGTTGGATATTTGAAGCATCTGGAAGAAAATGCTCAGAAATTGAAGACCTTTAGAGGTCAAATATGGGTCCCAAAACAAGGAGAAGCGCGGAATTTGCTTCTAGAATATGCGCATTTTAGTCGATATGCAGTTCATCCGGGCAGTACCAAGTTGTATCGGACGTTAAAACCGATGTATTGGTGGCCTGGAATGAAGAGGAACATTGGAAGATATGTGGAAAGATGTTTGACATGTTTGCAAGTTAAGTCAAACCATCAGAAACCGTACGGGGACATACAACCATTGCCGGTTCCACAGGAGAAATGAGACCATATTACCATGGATTTTGTGACAAAGTTGCCGCGGACACCGCGAGGTTATGATTCTATATGGGTGATTGTGGACCGATTGACCAAATAGGCACAATTTATACCATATAAAGAAAAGTACAGAGTAGATCAACTGGCGAAAATCTACATTGATGAGGTGATTTGTCGGCATGGACTTCCAGCATCGATAGTATCGGATCGAGATAGTAGATTTACTTCTCATTTTTGGCAGAGTCTTCAAAAGCAATTGGGTACAAAAATACTTATGAGTACCGCATATCACCCGCAGACCGATGGTCAGAGTGAAAGAACAATCCAGACTTTGGAAGACATGTTGAGAACTTGTGTCATAGATTTCGGTGGAAGCTGGGAAGATCATTTGCCTTTAGTGGAATTCACGTACAATAACAGCTATCATTCCAGCATTCAGATGGCCCCGTATGAAGCCTTGTATGGAGCACCGTGCCGTACTCCGACCTGCTGGACTGAAGTTGGGGAAAAGCCGTTGGCTGGACCCGAAATTGTAGCACAGACTGAAGAGAAGATCAAACTGATACGCGAAAATTTGAAGGTAGCTCAGAATAGACAGAAACAGTATGCGGACAAACGGGTGAAACCGATAGAATTCCAAGTTGGAGACATGGTAATGCTCAAAGTATCCCCTTGGAAAGGCCTAATTCGTTTTGGGAAGAAAGGGAAGTTGAGTCCTCGCTTCATTGGACCTTTCCGTATATCCCAAAGAGTTGGAGCCGTAGCATATAGATTGGAGTTACCTGATGAACTTCATGGTATACATGATGTATTTCATGTATCCCATTTGAGAAAAACTTTGTTTGATAAGTCTCAACATATACCTCTTGCTGAAATTGAGGTGGATGAAAAGTTGAGATATCCGGAACAACCCGAGAGGGTGTTAGACCGCAAGATAAGACAGCTGCGAAATAAGAAGATCAGTATGGTGAAAGTACTTTGGCATCATCACAAAGGTTCCGACATGACGTGGGAGACCGAAAGTGAAATGAGGGAGAAATACCCTCAACTTTTTGTATGATTTCGGGGACGAAATCTCTTAAAGGAGGGGAGAATTTGTAACGCCAAAACATGTTTATTATGTAATTATAATAAAAAGGGCAAATTGGTCATTTTACCTTAGAAGGGTAAATTGGTCTTTTTGACAGAAAAGGATTTGTTTTGTAATATTATTTTAAGTCTTGGACTTAGAATGTTATAAAAACTGATTTTTGTCATTAATTGTGTAAGTTGTGGCAAAAGTTTAAGAAATACAACTTCAAGGACCAAAATGCAATTTCTGGAAGTATAAAAGGATGGAAGCTTCTCCCATTTTGTGCAGAAATTTGGTGAGCTACGGGAGGGTTTCTTTGTACGGGAGTTGCAGAATTTTGGAGTAATCTTGAAGGTTTAAGGCTAAAAATCGGATTATAGCATTCAAAGGGTAGAATTGAAAGCTTTGGAGGTAAGTTCTTCAAGTTCTTGATAGTTATTCTTGATGAGTTTTGTAGAACTCAAAAACTGCATTTGCAGTTATGATTGAATGATTAAAATGATGTAATACTTCCATTAAGTCATGCTAATGAGGACTTAATTCAAGAAAATGGAAGTAGATTGTTATTCTAGATGAAATTGAAGTTTTGGGGTTTTTAGAATTAAGAACCCTAAATCTTCATATGATTGATTGAGTGTGTTTTGAAGGTTAAAAACCTTGTTAAAATGTAAGGTTTTAGCCTAGGAATAAACCCCAAACGATTAAGTCGAGCAATAAATGCTTAAAAATGGAAAAATGGAAAATTCTAGCACAAAATCGGAGTTTCTGCACACTGCCCAGCGCTCGCGACTCGACCATGGGGTCGCTCGCGACTCGAAGACCACCCTTTGCGACTCGAGCAGGGTGTTGGTCGCGACTCGAGGCCTGGGCAGAAATCAAATTGTCTTCTGTGAATTTTCAAAGTTTGATTTTAATGTTAGGCTTATCCGATTGACCTGAAATTTTAAACATAGGTTTAATATGTTGTAAAACTTCATGGAAAATTATCAGAATACGAATACGACCTCCCGAAAATACTGTAGTAGAATACGCGTGTTTCGGGAAGTGTATTAAATTTTTATACCAATGGTTAATGCTTGGAATTGGTCTTATATTAGACTCTTGTGCATTAGAACCAACTGAAATGGTATATTAACCTATAATCATTGTGAAATAATGGAATTATAGGTACGGGACAAAACTCTACGGATTTCGTTGGAAAGCAAGGAACAACAAACGCTAGTTGTAGCAAGCCTACAGGTGAGTAATCTCACTGTTATCCGTTGTGATATATGTTATATGAGCAGCTGCAGATGAATATGATTTTGGGGGACAAAAATGACCAATTACATGATTTGAAATATGACAATACCAGATAAGCCGTGAGTCTGATAAAGACAAGAACGGAGCTGTGAGTCAACATCAATGACATGACAATACCAGATAAGCTGTGAGTCTATGATAGACAAGAACGGAGCTGTGAGTCAAACCTATATAGACAAGACCGGATAAGCCGTGAGTCATTACGATGGCAAGAACGGAGCCGTGAGTCTAGGCAACAGCGGGATAACCCGTGAGCCATATATGATTCTATATGGCATGATATTGCTTAATTGATTTTGTATAGAGAATTTTATTCTTATACATATTATATTTGATGTTGATTACTCATTGGGCTTTATAGCTCACGGTTTTATTGATTTGTCCCTGCAGGTGAGCGTGATCCCGCCAAGGGAAAAGATAAAGTCCGTGACTGAGGATTTATTATTGAAGTGACGACCCGGCTTAAGAATGTATAATATTTATGTATTGTACTTCGTGATACTCTTGTACTCGTATTGTATTAACTAAAACCACATACTTATGGTTTTATTGGAAAAAATATTTGGTTTGAAAAATGAAAAAAAAAAATTGGGGTGTTTTTGTTAATAAGTCGGGTGTTACATTAAACCTAGCTAAAGTTACAATCAGTCATGATTATAACCAATGTTCTAATTATTTATGCAATTATATTTATCATCATCAATAATTCCAGTTATAATCATCAATGATTATAGTTATAATCATCAATGATTAACACATAAAGAACTTTTAACACAAAAATACATACATTTACAATGTTAATCACCAATGATTAACAGAATAAACAAATAAATAAAAAGATTAACAGAATAAAAAAAAGATTCGCATACAAAAAACAAAAAGATTAACAAAGTATTATTTGCAATTTTAGTGTTAGTGCTTTTATCTTTTGTTGTACATCCAAAGCCTAGGGTTATAATCATTAATGATCAAAACCTTCAGTTATATTCATTAATGATTAAAGCCTGCAGTGGCACATAAATTACGAGTGTCATGAGAAATGTTTCTTGATGGCATAAATGATTATATATACATAATACAAAAGTCAAAATTAAAAACTTCAAACTATTAATATATAACTCTAATAGGGTCAATAACTTAATTTGATAAAACAACAATTAATTTAATTCACTTTAAAAAGATAGGTTAACAGGCACCATTTTTCCATATCCATATGATATGTACCCTCACTTTTTGTCAACCATTAAAAGGGTTGGCACAATCATACCTATAAACGCACAAAAATATAAGTAATTTCTGATTTTAACCTTACAAGTATAGTACCATAAAAAGGGTTTTGTTGCTTCCTCATATCCATTAAAATAATTTCAAGCCTTCTTTGGAGTAAAAAGGAAGAAATGGAAACCGTGGTTGCAAACACCCATTAATTTTAGACCTGCAAAATATGCAAATATTGTTTAAGCATTTATTTTCAATCTTTAACCCTATTGTTGTCATAAAAAAATGGAAACCGTGTATGCAAACACCCACGGTAGGCATGGTCGATATCCAAAATCTTTTACTTAACACATAGGCAAAATTACAACCAATACATATATATCGAAGCCAGATTAGGATAACAACCCCCTTCTCGTTACAAAGCTTAAATTTTGAAAGCAAAAGAGGCAAACCTGCAGCCATAATCTCACCTTTTTAATTCTTTGATGATATATACACACATTACACAGGAACATTGAATATATTCGAGAATTAATCTGCAGCGCCTCCCGAGACCTAACTACGTTATCCTCCATATTCTAATGCTCGACTGCGTATTCTCACCAAACTCACCATAAATCTGATTTTTATTTCCATGGCATAGCTGGGGATTTTGAAGTCGCTGGAGAAATAAAGGGACAGAAAGAAGGAAGGGTGGAGAAATTTTAGAAATTGATAAAATTAGAATAATATTAAATTACTTTAATACCCTTATTTAACATTTAATTTTAATTAAATCATTTTAAATGTTTTAATAATTACAAAAAACTTATTTAATAATAGCCTAGATTTTTAATATAATAGATGGTCTAGATTTGGCCTCAAGTTCTCAACCTTTTTTTTTTTGCCTCAATTCATCCTGATTCCCCATATATATATATATATATATATATATATATATATATATATATATATATATATATATATATATATATATATATATATATATATATATATATATATATATATATATATATATATATATATATATATATATATATATAGGTTCCTTATGCACGAAGAAATGACTTTTGATTAATCGAAGTTGATTTACTTTTTTATTTAAACAAGTCCATATATATATATATATATATATATATATATAAAAGATCATGAGAGAAACTAAAAAACCCTAGGAATTAAGGAACTTTTTTCTACACAATATTTTTTAAAAAAAATTGCACCGAATTTTTTTATTTCATGGGTGTAAGAGATTTAAAAAAAAAATTCAAAAAAATGCATATTTTTTATTTTTATTTTTATATACATATAAAATTCACGGTATATGCATATACATATGCATATGCATATATATAAACTTTGTTTTCAATTTTTTTTTCCAAAATGACGGTTTTAAACCGTCTAAGGGATTTAAAAAAATTTTCAATTATTTTTTTCATATGCATATTTATATGCATATGTATATGAAAAAACAATAAAAAAATTATTTTTTTTGAATTTTTTTAAATCTTCTAGACGCATGAAATGAAAATTTTTGGTAGATATATATTTTTAAAAATATTGTATAGAAAAAACTTTCATAAAATATATTATTAGGTTCTTATATATATATATATATATATACTATAAACCATATATAAATTACAACCCCCTTATGCACAATTGTCTTAATTTTTAAGACTGTACAAGTTGTAATACACAATGCACAACTTATCATGCCTATGTTACAATTTTGTTATGCACTATATAAACTGAAAGGAAGGAAGTGGATGTTTTTTATTGCCGGCGGGAATTCAAAATTTGAAAGTGAACACAGGTAAAAGATGCGTGCCTTTTCTTGCAGCAAAGCATGAGCTGCTTTTTGCTTTCCCGAATCCCAATATATGCTTTGATCGTGTGTCTTTTCTTGCAGCAAAGCATGGGCTGCTCCTCCAAGAACCCTTTCCTCAACATAATAGATATAAACCCTAACCTGAGCAACCATCGACTCTCCACATTGCTGCTGCCACTGCTTCTCTCATCGCACCCCCGTTATTTAATGCCTCCTCAGCCGATCCAGCCTCCACCAGGACGATCCACCACATGCTTACCGTTGTCGGACCACTCCCAATCGGTGCCCAATTGATGAACCGGTAACCGATCCAGCCTCCTCATCTTCTGTTTCTTGTTTTGACTGCTCCATCTTTATCTTCTCCTCACGTTTGTATCGCGTTCAACAGCCAAGCCTTATTTAACAATCTTGATGTTTGATTTATGTGTTCAGCTACCGGAAGAATGGCGATGGATCTGGATCATAGGTTTTTCAATGGCTAGAAGAACGATAATGGATCTTGGATCTATTCGATCCCACCTCCTCTGCATCTTCCACTTCGACTTCTCCGCCATCACTACTGAGCGTTTGACGATAAGCAATCCGTACTATCGCTCCCTTGTCTGATATACGACCACTCACCTCACCACTGGTATCACCCTAGCGTATTTGTATTTACCTCTCCCATCTTCTCTTATATCATCAATTTCAGTAAATCTAGGGTTCGATTCCGGTTTCCTGCCTCGCTGAGGAGGTTCAAGAAACCTGAATGGTAAATCGATGATCTTGTCAGGTTTTAGTAAATCTTAGGTTTCGATATTTAATCATATCAGGTTTTGATATTTAATTTTTTTGGGATTCTATTTTTTTTGGATTTTAAGATCCGATTTTTCTTTTGGTTCTTTCTATTTTTGGGTTTCAATATTTAATCATATCAAGTTTCACCCTGTATTATTTCTTCAATTCATGGTAATGTTTACTCTATCTACTAAACAGGTAACATGGTGATTGGCGGAATGAGACACAACAGGTGGTTTTTCAATTGGGGTGTGCGATAACAAGAAGATAGGCATCCAATCAGACTATATGCTAATCATAGTTTTTCATTTGAGAGAGGTGTTAATTGCAATAAAAAGTATGGTTTGATAAAGATCAATCCATAATCCGAAACAAATCCGACCGAACTGGAAAAAGATCAATACGAAACATATAGGACCGGTCCGAGATCGCTTTTGTACATTTAAGATCGACATCGCAAAACTTAATCTTTCTAGAAACTCAATTGAAGACTTACCTCTTCAACTTTCTTCATGTGCTTCCCGGGAGGTCAAAATTTTCCACTTCTTTTTATTTCATTTGGAGTGGCATGATTGTAATTTAATAATCGTTATTCTTGCAGACTTTGAATTTATCAAGGAACAAGATTAAAGTGTGGCCAAATGTAATCTTGAAGTCACTTCAAAATCTGGTGTGTTTGAAGCTTGACAGTAATCCACTTATAAAGGTGAGTTGATAATTGGCATTAATTGAAGGGCATTTTGGACATTTTTCATATGTATATTGTTCTCCTTCGTTTGTAGATTCCATCAGATGGATTTGAAGCTGCTTCAAAGCTCCAGATTCTTGATTTAAGTGGGAATGCAGGTTGTTTACCAGAATACCCTTCGTTTTCTATTGATGCAGTTACACGAATTGTATTTGAGGTGAGTTTTTCAAATAAGTTTCAAAATTTCCCCTGTAGTTTTATTTTTCTTTGGTTTGGATCCAAAATTTAATCTTTTTCCATTGTTGGTTCTTGTTTCGGTCTTGGTTCCTCTCACGCGTACCATGCTAACATGACCATTTTACCCCTGTTATATATTATTTAATTTAAAATTTTAATAATGTAAATCACAAGAATGTTCTTTGTGATAAACTGAACATTGTAGGTTTAGTCCGAATTTTTTTTGTCCCATTTTGGTCTTTTAAAATTTGTTTTTGTTTTGGCTTTGGTCCATGACCCATGTAAACTGACATTTTTACCCTTATATAGTATCTTTTATGTTTTAGCTATGGTGCCTGACCCGTTTCATTCTGTTTTAATATAACTAATAAAAAAGTATTAGAAAAAGGTATTAGATAAGGGTAAAAGGGTCATTTTACATGTGCCCGGGACCAAAGCTGCAACAAAAAACAAACCTAAGGGAATGAATGAAACAAAAAAAAGTTGGACTGAACCTGCAATTTTCGGTATAATACAGGGACCATTCTTGTAGTTTACTCTGTTCGTTATTAGGAGGTTAACTGACAATAGTTTCACTGGAAAGATACCAGACTACATTGGCAAGTGGACAAAAGTTGAGAATCTTTTATGGATGAAAATAATTCCATCAGTTTCTATAGATGTATAATGTATTAATATACGTGACATCAATATTTTTATTTTATGATGCAGGCATCCACAAGGTACCTTCTACCATTTCTATTTTAAAAAATCTAAATGATCTGTATGAAATTCTGTATACCTTTGTATTTCTTTGTTTCAACTTGCACATAGGCTTCAAGAACAGTCCACATCTTTGTTATTAAAAAAAAAGCTTTTTTAGTATTATCTTTCTTCCAACGGATATTAGGAATGTATGGCAAAGGAGAAAGAAGAAATGAAGAAACCTACAAAAGAGAAAGAAATAAGAAGAAACCTGCGACTGCAAATTCATCTAACAAGCAATATGACATTCTTCTCTTATATTCAGACATCATGCCACTCCTTTTAAGCCATCTTCTAGGATCTAACACCATGTAACACTGTATATTTTTGCAGGTTGTTATGTGGCCATAATACCCTTTTACTATTATAACTTTAATCTTACTTAAAACACTAACCAACTCCAAGGTACCAAAAGCCAGGAAGAAAACATCTAATGACACTTTACCAACTGAACCAGATGGCACCAAACTTCAAGGTACCTGTGCTTTCTGATTTTTTCTGTTTTTAACTTTTTATAGTTTCTTATGGAGTAAATTACAAAATGGTCCTTGTGGTTTTGGATTTTTATCGTGTTTATTCCAAAAGTAATAGTATTTTTATTTTTGGTCGTTATTTCAAGGTTTCAAACCGATTTGGTTCCTTGACCTTGAGATAAGGACTAAAATTGTAATCTTGAAATAAGACCAAATCAGAAAGTCCTAAGGTAAAATCAAAATGAAATCTTGAAGGACCAAAACTGAAAAATGTTTTAGTTGTGGACTAAACACGTTAAAAATCAGAAAGCCCCAATAAGGTACAAAGTCAACATGAAATCTTGAAATAAGGACCAAAAGTGAAAAATGTTTAATTTTTTTTTTACTAAATCCTGTAAAATTCAGAAAGACAAAGGACCATTTTTGTAATTTACTCTTTTTATGTCGTAACTGGATATTTAAGATTTATGGCTTAATGGTTTCAGATGCTGTTGTGGAAAGATTTTGTGAAGTACTTGCTGATTTATGTGGAGACCAGAAGTTGCTTTGGATGAACTTTATATAATAAAAAGTATAATGCTACATTAGACAACAAAATAATAGTATGTTGCTATCTATTGTATTTATCCCATGCTTCAGCTAAATGCAATAACTAGCAAATTACTTGAATTTTTTGTCCAATGTAACATCGTAACTTGCAAATAACATGTATCATTTCTGTAACATTTATTTTTGTGTAATTTTAACAAAAGTATGTGTGTCAAAAAATAGCAAAATACTTTTTTTTTCCTTTTTGGATTTATTTTTGTAAAATTATGTTAGATTCTATCGATTTGTCATTTTAGTTCATATCACAAAGGCAACGACCAGTTCATGGCAGTGCACAAAAGTTGTTATTAAATTACATACGTATTTTACCATGCAAGGTGTGTTAATTGTTTCCATCTTTGACTCCCATTTCACCAATGTAAAATTACCTTTTTACCCTTTGACCTTTTCTGTTATTGCAGTCTTCGTTTACAGCAGCAGGTTGTTACCATTTTGCTTTTTAGAATATGTGCCATGTGATTTGTTAAACATTGTTATTAAAATAATGATTGAAGTTATTATAATCTCTATTATTCTATACGTAAAGGATCCATTTTGCTTTTAAGAGTACGTGTCATGTGATTTGTGGTATGCAGTACAAAAGACTTCTCAGGTACCTTTTTGTTTTTGCCCATTTCTTGATATGAAAACATGGTAACTAACTACAGCCTTATGTTGGAATTTGTGGTATGAATTAGTAATATTGACTTAATATCTCAAGAGAAGCAAAGTTTATTTGGCGGATGCTGTTATGCTTGATTTTTCAATACATTCAAGCGTTGTTTATACAGAAGTTAATCGTGTCGAATTGCAAAACCGGTATCGATATTCCACCTGCAAGTGTTTACATATTTAATGTTAATTATTATTTTTAAATATACATGCGTTTTTTAAGCTATCCTTATAGGGTCAATGTAAAAATCCCATTATTAAATTCAAACATATTTTACCCTATAACTAAAAGTATCCCCTATACTTATGATACATATTTAACAAATAATAATTTTGTGTGTCATAAGATTTAAAAACAAAGTTAACGGGATAGTAAACAATATCTCTATTGTGTTGGTGGTGAATATTTATATCTTTCTTCCGGTAAATCGAACCATCATGTTTCTCTCAAAACATCGTTGAAAGCTTTCTTATATAAATATAAATTTATTTTTCAGTGTTAGTTTTATTATTATTATTATTATTATTATTATTATTATTATTTTCGTTGCGAATATATTTTATCTCTAACCCTTCACTCATGAATGATATATTTCACCTGTTACCCAAAATTGTTTGAAAATTTATCTTCTCATATTAATATCCACAACTCACCAAAACAAAACTCAAATTAAGAAAACCACTTATATAATACTGTATATGTAACTTTATGGTAAAAGCTATTTTCTGATTCATTGTAAATTATTTAAAATATGACATATTTCTGAAAATAAATTATGAACGTTTGTCAAAAGTAAGTAATTATTAAAAGAAACCTATTCACCGCCTCCCCCGCCCCCATCAACGATCGTTGCATTGCGCGGGTACTTCATTAAGATTAGGACACATGGTCATTATTATTTTGAAGTGTTCGATAAAAATCTCTATAACAAACATATGGAATTCCCGTAAAATGATACCAAAATCTTGCGAAAACAAATAGGCGAAAGGAAACTACTCGCCGTCCGCCGCATTGCGCGGGTACGCAGCTAGTATATATATAAACCATATATAAATTTCAATTATCTTAATGCACCAAAGTCTTAATTTTAAGACATGTATAATCATCTATTGCATTCTTCCTGTTTGCTGAATACGCGTACGCTCAGACAAAAATTACCTAATTTAGAACTATAAAACCAATTAATAACCCTAGAACTAATGAGCCGTCATCGCCTTCGCTCTACCCCAATCGCTCCCCCTCCCATCTGCAACCTAAACCCTAGAACCAATTAAGATTTGATCGAATATTATCTCCCCTGCTTCACCTCCACCACAGCACCACGGCCTATCCTCACCATCGACATTTCCATAAAACCGGTCTCCATCCACCTCACCGGAAAGTCATGCATCATCTTCGTCTATGCGTTTTAGCATCGTCTGTGCTACATATCTGAGATGCTCTTTCGCATCTGAGCTGGAAAGTCACTCATCATCTTCGTCTGTGCGTTTTAGCATCATCTGTGCTACAGATTTGAGATGCTCTTTTGCATCTGAGATGCTTTTGCTCGAAAAGGAAGAAGCCGGACACGGTTAGCCAACCAGCTCCAGGTCTCCATCGACGTCACCGCAAACTCACGCATCATTGTCGTCAGTGCTACTGACCGTCGTCGAAAAGGATGATGCCGGATCATACAATCCCCATTTGCGACCTAGCTCATCGATCCTCAAAACAGAACCCGGTAAGCTTTATTTTCCAAACTGTCATGATTTAGGGTTTTGTTGTTATTAACCTTTTGCTTGTTGATCTGTTATGGCAATCAATTGAAAGAATCAACCTGCAAATTGACGGAAGCAACATCTAGCTTCAGAAAACCCCAACCAACTCTCTATTCCCAGGTTCGCTTTCTTTTTTCTACTAATCTCTCTCCAAGAGACCACCGCCATGAACCACCACTTACTGCTATTACTTCTAGGGATGCCGCTTCTTCTTTAGACCACATTCTCACAGGTTTGATTTTTTGAACTGTAAATCTAGCTCTTTATATTATTACATTATTACAGGTCCAGTTGTTTCTTTTCGGTTTCTCAAGAAGGCACAGTTTTTTTTTGGTTTGATGGACCTCTACCCAGTCGACATCGATGTTGTTGGAACAAAGTTTAGTTGAGTTCGATTTTGGAGATAGGAATGGAAATATGACTATCTGCAGGGACCCTCTCACTCAAGAATCATCTTGGTTTCCCTCTTTTGGCTGGTAAGCCTATTGAGTATTTTCTTTTGTTAGTTATTTTTCTAACTATTAGAACTTAATAAACTTATAGTGTTGTCTTGTGTTTCGTCAGCTATTTCTGCTTCTATTTATCAACATCATTTGATTCGCATTTTTCTGTGTGTATCTATGTGTACATGAATATGTATATGTGTGTGCCTATTGGATAACATGGTTAAGTGGTATGCAGTTATGTGTATTCTGATTTGTATGTTTATGTGAAATTTTATGTGTGTATCTATGTCTGCAAGAACATGACCGGCTTTGTAAAAAACAAATAATATGTAGAAAATGTCATATTTAAAAAGTTCACATTGGTGTATGTGTATTTGGCAGAGGAAACATGAATTCTTGAAAGTTGAGATGGTTCACCTCAACTTTGGAACACCATCACCAACTTTATTTTGTTTGATTATGGTATACTACAAGTTAACATTGAATTTTTATTAAATTTAAATCTTTTTATTTAGGTGTTATTGCACCGACACTAATGTTTTATTTTTATTTTGATGTCAAACATGAAAGTACATTGCTATTTCTTGCAATATATCATCATGTCTATTACTTCATTCGATTATAGCAAGAAATAGTAGTGTACTTTGAAAAACAATCCAATACCTACTAATAACGTAACAATCTCAAGATTCCATTTTTATCAGCTTAGAGTTGTGGTAATATCTTTGATTGGTATCCCTAATGCAACGTCAAAAGAGTATCATTGATAACTTCCTTGAAACCGTTGATCTTAACCAAGGCCTGATCATGGTATGAACAAGTCTGATGAACACAACATCAGATTGTCGCCCACTAAAAGACGTTTCTTAAATAAGAACCTTCCTGGTGAACTAAATTTCAATTTTGAAAACACAAAATTACTGATGAGCCAATAGCAAATTACATATTATCTTTGTTTGTTTAGTGTTATTTATGAAATAAAAGCATCCAAACATCATTTATTCATCCATATTTATATTAAATTGCATGTTAATATTTCTGATTTATCAATGACTTTATTTGCAGAGAGTGCCATGGTTGAGTTGGGGAAGGCTTCTTATGTATGAAGCAGCAAGGGATTGGCTGGCATATATTATTCTGTCACTTATTATTTACAAGATAATGTATAAATTTTTAATTGCAAGAAATAGCAATTTACTTTCATTGGTTTGTTTAATCCATCATTGTATTTTCCAAGTCAAACTTGATGGAGCAGCATCCAAATTACAAAAGCAAGAGTACATCAACCACCTTACAAACTTTTTGAAACTTAGCTCCCGCCCAAGTTTTTCGGATTTTCAAATTTTGAAAACTTTGAAATTTTTGAAACTTAGCTCCCGCCCAAGTTTTTCGGATTTTTAAAATTTGAAAACTTTGAAATTTTTGAAACTTAGCTCCCGCCCAAGTATTTCGGATTTTCAAAATTTGAAAACTTTGTAAATTTTGAAACTTAGCTCCCTCCCAAGTTTTCGGATTTTCAAAATTTGAAAACTTTGAAATTTTTGAAACTTAGCTCCCGTCCAAGTTTTTCGGATTTTCAAAATTTGAAAACTTTGTAAATTTTGAATCTTAGCTCCCGCCCAAGTTTTTCGGATTTTCAAAATTTGAAAACTTTGAAATTTTTTAACTTAGACCCCGCCCAAACTTTTTGGATTTTCAAAATTTAAAAAATTTGAAATTTTTGAAATTTAGCTCCCGCCCAAACTTTTTGGATTTTCAAATTTTGAAAACTTTGAAATTTTTGAAACTTAGCTAACACCCATGTTTTTTGGATTTTCAAAATTTGAAAACTTTGAAATTTTTGAAACTTAGCTCCCCCGCCCAAGTTTTTCAGATTTTCGGATTTTCAAAATTTGAAAACTACTTTGAAAAGATTTAAAATTTAATAATCTTAAAAGTTTGAAAATTTTGAATAATTTGCAAAGTTTGAAAAATCTGATAATTTGAATAATTTTGAAACGTGTGAATCATTTGAAAATTTTCGAAATTTGAAAATTTTGAATAATTTGAAAATTTCGGAAATTTGAATAATTTGAAAAGTTTGAAAATTTTTAAAATTGAATAATCTTAAAAGTGAACCGTATATGTTAATGTCTTAGGAACATATTTGCATTTCTTTATCAATAACTGTACTTTAGTTTCCTATAATAACAACATACTTACATTTGGTTACCAATATGAGCATTATACTTGATTTGTTATGTATTTTGCTACTATTAATAGGAAATATAAGTACTTTGCTGCTTTTTTGTAGTTTCTGAAAAGTGAACTGTATATGTTAATGTCTCAGGGGACTGTCATGACTCTTTTGGAGTTAAAGATAATTGTGTTACTTAGAAATTTACTACTACACGGAACAAGTTGTGATGCATTTATGTTTTTTGTCACATTATATTGGGGACTTGCATCCTCCTTAATTCGCTATATAAGAAATTCATTTCACATTTGGGAAAAGGGAAGGGAAAAATAAATGAGGGCATATCTGCAAGTTCTTTTAAATTCTTGTTAATTTCTAGCTCTTTTCATTACTTAATGCTTCCATCGTAATCATGTTGTGCCCTTTGCCAACAATTTTTGTAATTATTTCGTCAGCAGTTCTCTAGATTTGAAGCAGGCACTAGGTATGAATCAGGCTTGGTGTTTATGTGTTTATTCGAATTTGATCTGGAAACAAATGTCTGTAAAAACTAATCGTTTATGTTTTTTTCATTTAAGCACATATGGAAACAAAGATTGGCACAAACGTTTTTTGTATTTATTTTGTCTCATTTGCAGTATCTCTCTTGATTTGAAGCGATAACAATGTAGGAATCTGGTATTGTGATATTTTGTCTTTTCGTTGTTTATGCGTTGATCTGAAACGGATCTGGAGTAATTTTGTAATTTTTTATTTTTTAGATGACAGTTGCACATATTAGAGTTCAACGAAACATTATTTAGTATGTATTACTTTTGGTTAAATACAATAAATAGCAATGTACTATTATTAATTTGTTTATTTCAAGCACTTAATTTCTGGAATATATTTAGTATGAAAATATGTTGCTATTTGGTAAAATAGGTATTATTAAACTTATGTAGTATAGAAACACGATTTTAGATGTGTATTTTAGTAGTTTAAATGCAACCTACTTGTCAGTTTGTGTAAAATGAAACCAGATGTTTGTTAAAAAAAATCAAATTTCAATGTAATTTAGTGGTTCATTTTAATGCAATGTACTTTCCATTTTAGTCCTTTAATGAAACCTACAGTTTTTGTTTAAAATGCAACATGGCTAAAAGTAGTTAACATTTACGGTTCATTTTAGTCGTTATAATGCATTCTACTTCTCAGTTTCTGTATATGATGAAACCTGGTTTTAGTTTAAAAACTCACATTTTAATGCAATGTACTTTTATTTTAGTCGTTATAATGCAACATGCTTCTCAATTTCCGTTTAAAATGCAATCTGGTTAAAAAAGTTAATAAATTTACTCAATTTTAGTCTTAAATGCAATGTACTTTCATTTTAGTCGCAGTAATGCATTCTACTTTGTCGTTCAGAAACTATCTGCCGTCGCCGTGTTAAAACTTCAAATTGAGTAATACGATGTCAGTGAGTTGGGATTATAATGGAATTAAAGGTAGTTAATTGCATTAAATCTTTCATTTTTGCATATCCTTTCAAGAGCTCTTAATGTTCATCTTTGTTTTTTGAATTTTTCCGATTTGGCAAGGTCCCCTTCAACAGAAGCACATATATGAGCTTTTTATTGAGTAATACGATGTCATGGGTTAGTTTTGTGATATTTCTACTGCATTCAATAGTCATCTCTTCATTTAGGTTGTTATTGTCTCAACAAGGGGTTGAGAATAACTTCATTTCAGTTAAATTATCCCATATATCACTCTTTGAATTCAAATGTTTCTATTATTCATGTTGTTTGACTGAGGACTTGCTGTTTCCCCTTCAAACACTTTGAACTTTTATACAACACCTCATGCTCTCATACAAATAACTTTCATACTTCCTACCCCCCACTCTTGTGCGGCAAATCTGAAACCCAAAGCCTAACTTGTAGTTGCCGAAAAGAAACAATATGCTACCGCCGCATTACGCGGGTACGCAGCTAGTATATATATATATATATATATATATATATATATATATATATATATATATATATATATATATATATATATATATATATATATATATATATATATATATATATATATATATATATATATATATATATATATATATATATATGGGTCCCGTTCCGGTGAGGACTCTTTTTTCGGTAAGGACTCGTAAGGACACCTTAAAAAAATTGAAAAAAATTTTAAAAAAAATACAAATCATAAAATCAAGAATAGTACTATATCATGATCCAAAAAAAATTGGAAAAAAAAAATTGGATCATTGAAAAACAGTAATGATCCACAAAAAATTTTATTTTGTGGATCATTGTTTCATTATAAAAAAAAATAATGATCCACAAGTTTTTTTTCGAATTTTTTTTTCTCCAACATAGTACTATGATCCATTTTATTACTTATATTTTTGTTTTATTTTTTTCAATTTTTTTAAGGTGTCCTCACGAGTCCTCACTTTAAGAAGTGTCCTTACCGGATCGCTTATCTATATATATATATATATATATATATATATATATATATATATATATATATATATATATATATATATATATATATATACTGAATTCGGTGAGAACTCTGATTCCGATAAAGACTTTATAGACAATTTTTGTCCACTCAATTTGTCAACTACAATAACGTCAAACATAATTATTGGATATGACGCGATCTCATGCGACACTCGTCCATGAAACGTAATGTGGACTCGATGATATAATCGCATGTTATGTACGTCTGTACAAATGTACAACCTGGTTATTTTTTTTTCCATTTTTAGTTTTTTTATTTTTATTTATTTATTTTTATAAAAAATATATCTTTTAATAAACTCGATGATATAATCGCATGTGTGTGCGCTTTCGGTGTTCTAAAGTAATTGCATATTTAAATTTTTTATATATTAAAAATAGCATAATCAAGTTTGAAAACCTAGTTTATAGAACTGAAAGATATTTAATCAAAATATTCGAATAAAAGGAAAACAAAACAGATTAACGGCATGTTTAAATCCTATATTGCAATTTTTCTTGTTTTCAAAATTTTAATAAGATGTTATCAAATTTATATCTCAATTTGACGGCACATCAAATCAAAATCAATCTTTCTTTTTCATACGAAAAATCATTTGAGTGGTCGTGCCAATAGGTGTACCCGTTTGAATATGAAGTGAACCAAGTGAACAAAATAGTTAAAAACCAAATAGTTAAAATATGTTCATTAAAACTTCTTAGGGCGTGTTTGGTTCGTTGGAATTCGAAGGAACTAGAGCGAATTGGAATCCAATTCCTTCGAAATGCTGCGTTTGGTTCAAGATGTAGTAAGGAATTGGAATTCTAGAAAAGGGAAAGATTCCATAAAAAATGTGGGAATGAAGTCCGCCTGAAGTTGGAGGGAACTAAATGCAATTCAATGAGGAATGTGGCAGATTACAATTTTACCCCTTATCTAATTAAAACCATATATCCTCTTTTTACGTATCATGTTCGAATTAACGCCTCCTTCTTTTTCACGTTCCTAATCGGAAATCGTAAGCCCCCATCATCCACTTTCTCTCTTGTTCTTGGTCTCCCTCTATCGATTTCTCCCGCTAATTTCACGTTCTTGACAAGTGGCGTCGATGAGGAGTGGGGTGTCGGGCTAATTTCGTTGTTCTTGACAGGAGGCATCGCTTTAGTTAAAGCCGTCGACTGCTCTCTTTCTTCATCGCTGGTGTAAGGTCGTCGACTCTCTCTCTCTCTCTCTCTCTCTCTCTATATATATATATATATATATATATATATATATATATATATATATATATACATATATATATATATACATATATATATATATATATATATATATATATATATATATATATATATATATATACATATATATATATTTTTTTTTTTGAAAAGCAACTTAAAATTAAAACGAAAGCAGCCCCAACAAGATGCTGAGACGCTCAAGAGATTACATCGGTTTGAAGGCTAAAATGGGAGAAGAAAACCAAAGACGCCTATTTAGATCTAACTTAGAAGATCTACAATCTAGCCACAGAAAAACATCATTTTGGATTCTTTGAAGGAGGTCTTCGACTCTTCTTTGTCTTTTGAGAAAAATAATTTCATTTCTCTCTTGCCAAAGGGTGTTCAGAGTAGAATACGCCACGACTGTGAGGATCTTTTTTTCCAGATGGTTTGTTGCATGAGAGTTGAAATTGTCTAGCCAAATTTGCATACGACTTATTTCAGCGTCGTTGTTCAGATCACCGTTTTGAGCACCGCCTTGCACCCTTTGAGGAAATTTCCACCATAAATAGATAAGCTCCCATATTCTCTTACTTCTATTACAATCAATAAAAGTGTGTGTTAACGATTCCTCCTGTTGTTTGCAGACTTCACATATTATAGAGTCTATGTTGACTCCTCTTTTCGCCAAAATTTTGTTGACTGCCAAACCGTTTCTAAATAATCGCCAGATGAATATGTTGATTCTCTTTGGGACCCATTTAATCCAGTAATTTTTTCCTCTTTCATGCTGACTAATCTTAGAAAGTCTGCTCCTTAGCCAAGCAACCGAAAAGCGTTCTTTGGGCCCCTCCGGGCAAAACCAGAAATCGTATTTCGTTGACAGTGAGTAGTTGGATGTCAGTTGGATTAGTTCCTCTAGCTCCTGTTTACTTCGGCCCTCTCTAATTGTCATTCTCCAATTTTGAAGACCCCCATTCTCTACCAGCATGTCTTTAACAGTAACTTGTTTATTATTTTCAAGTTGAAATAGACGTGGAAATTTCATGTTGAGAGGTTTGTCGTTAATCCACCAGTCTAACCAGAAGTAGGTCTGTAATCCGTCCCCGACTTTCTTCTTGATGAGTTGTCTTGGGTCTTGATCAATTTCTCTTAGACTATCCCACTGTTGGGCAATGGATTTCCATGTTCTTCCAGATTTAATAGCTTGCCTAGCATACCCACAATGCATTTTTCCGTGAATACTATCGATGATTTGTACCCAAAGCGCCCCTTGTTCTTGTTTATACCGCCAGTACCATTTTGCAATAAGAGCTTTGTTCATGTCCTCCAGAGCTCCTATACCGAGTCCGCCATCCTCTCTTTTCTCTATAGCTTTTTCCCATTTAACCCAAGGGATTTTTCTATTCGTTTGGTCGCCTCCCCAGAAAAAGTTTCTTCTTAGGCTTTCCAGAACTTTAATGACACAAGAAGGAGCTTTATATATAGAGAAAAGATAAGTACCCATACTCCCTAGGACATTGTTGACTATGGTGTGTCTACCGCCGATGGATAGAGTCTTGAGTTTCCATTTGCTTAGTCTCTTTTTGAACTTGTCTATAATCATTTTCCAGGATCGCTGCACCCCCATATTAACTCCAATTGGGATGCCTAAGAACGTCGAAGGCATAGTGTCTGCTTTGCATCCAATAACCAATGCCATGCTCTCCACTTCATTAGTAGCCGCCCCGATGCTGAATAAAGAGCTTTTGTCTAGGTTAACCGTAAGCCCAGCCGCTTTTTTGAAGCTAAGGAGAATTCTAACCAGGTTGAGAATATTCTCTACGGACCATTCGCCAAAAAAGATTGAGTCATCTGCAAAAAAAAGATGGGTTAGTTTAATATTATTTCTGCCCACAACCACACCCTTGTAAGTGTCGGTTGTAACAGCATTAGAAATAGCCGTATTCAATCCTTCCATGACCAAAGTGAAGAGAAAAGGAGCAATTGGGTCCCCTTGGCGGAGACCGCGATGCAGAGGAAACTCGGAGGTGGGACTTCCATTGACCAGGACGGAGGAGGTACCCGATTTGAGACATTCAAAAATCCAATTTCGCCATTTTCGCCCAAATCCTTTTTGTTCCATCATAGAATCTAAGTATCTCCAGGAGACCGAGTCATAAGCTTTGGCTAGGTCGGATTTAAAAATAAACAAAGTTTCCTTCTTGGATTTAGCCCAGTCCATCACTTCATTCACGATCAACGGGCCATCAAGAATTTGTCTGTCTTTAACGAATGCTGATTGGGTTTTATCGATAATTTTGGGAAGCACTCTTTTTAGGCGGTTGGCTAGCATTTTTGACAGAATCTTGTAGACACTGGACACCAAACTGATAGGACGGAAATCGTTTATAAGAATTGGATTTTGCTTTTTTGGAATTAAAGTGATAAAGGCTGTATTTACACCCTTTGGTAGCTTAGGATGATTTGCGAATTCGTTGAAAGCATCGAGAAGATCAGCTTTAAGGACGTCCCAAAACCTTTTAAAGAATTCCATCGTAAAACCATCTGGGCCGGGGGATTTGTTAGCCCCACAACTCCAAATGGCATCCTTCAGTTCTTTTTCTTCAAAAGGTTTTTCGACTTCTATTTTATCATCACTCGAAATTTTAGTTGTATCTCCCAAATCTTGTTCCCAATCACACTCCTGGTCTTCTTTGAATAAATTCTCGAAGGAATCTTTAAAATGTTCTTTGACTTTTCTGGGGTCTCGAAGGAATCTTTAAAATGTTCTTTGACATGTTTCTTTCTGTTAATATTTTTGTGGAACAATGCAGAATTTTCATCCCCTTCAAGGCACCATTTGTTCTTGTTCTTTTGAATTGTATCTTCTTGCTCTTTTTTTTCTTTTTGTCTGATTTTAGAAGAAATTACTAGTCTTTCAACATAAATCTCGTTAGATCCTTCCCCCTCTTCAATAACTTTGTCAATTTCGTCGATCCGACGGATCCATGTATTGTTCTCTTCATTTGCTTTTCTTTTTTTTTCCCCCGACCATCTCCTAATCTCGTCTTTGACCGCCTTTAGTCTTTGCATGAAAACAAAGATTTTTTTATGTGACCCATCGATAACAAAATTAGTCCACGTATTCTTCACTAAATCATCGAGATCTTCATCATAAAGCCAAGAGTTATAAAATTTGAAGGGGATATTTCCAAAATTTCTTTTTATTTGGTGCAGGATAATCGGTTTATGATCCGAATATAGTCTAGAATCCGTAACAGCTTCAAAGTTAGGCCAATGGAGACCAAAATTATCCGAGACTAAGAACCGGTCTAGTTTAGACATTTTAGACCCCCCTCCTTTGATCCATGTGTAAGCAGAACCACCCAATTTCACATCAATTAAATTATTGGAGTTAATAAAGTTATTGAAGTTTGTAGTTGCTCTTTCATCTAGAACCGAACCTCTTCTTTCATTCGAGTTTCTAACGTCATTAAAGTCGCCAAAAACGATGGCAATACCACTCCATTGTGTCAAAATCGAGTTCAAAAAATTCCACAACTCCAATCTTTTGTCGCTGTTTTGGCTAGCATAAATGTTAATGAAGCACAGTTGCATGTTATTTTCGAGCCAAGTACCCTGTGTAACAATACAATCTTCCTTAATGATGCTTTGAGTCTTACTAAACAGGTTATTGTTCCAAATACTAATTAAGCCTCCACCTTGACCAATTGAGTTCGAACATGTATAGTCAAAGTCAACACTACCCCAAATTTTTTTCACTAATAATTCTGAAAGAGAATTCCTTTTTGTCTCTTGAAGACCCACAAAAGCTGTATTGTACTTCTTAATCAAATAAGACACCCATTTAATTTTAAAATCACCTTTGCCTAATCCATTAATATTGAGAGATAAAAGATTCATGGATTACCGTTAAAAGCTCCTTTCCTGTAATACTTGTTGAAGTCTTTGGTGTCGTTTTTACCCTTCTTCATTCCACATATGGATCCGATTTCTTCTAATCTTTGAGCTACAGTAGCGCTCATGGATGAGTTCGCTGAATATGTGTTTCTCGAATTTGCCCTTGTTTTGCGTGTTGTATTTTCTTCAATTCTACGTAGCTGGCTTCTGGTAATTCTTTGCTCAATTTGATTTTGATTATTTTTTGTGGTACCTTCGGTCGCTGCAAATTTCTCCATTCCTGCATAATCTTTGTTTTTGTTGGTCTTTGATATATCTCCGTCTTCTAATTTTTCAGCTATTGACAGATTTCTTGATAGAAGCTTTTTTAATTTTGCAGAGACATCTTTGCGATTCGGAGTGTTATTGTCGGTCTGTTCTGTGTTGGTTGCGGGTTGACTTTTATCTAAAGTATTGTTCGCCGATTGCCCATTTAGTATAAGTAAATGTTTCATGTTTGGGCTTGGATTTGGGCTACCATGGGTCGGTTGTTTTTTGTCCGTAATGGCATTCTCCACCAAGTGGCTTTTATTTATAATATTGTCCACCAATTGTCCATTGGAGGAATCTGCCTTTTCTTTTTCTAGCTTTTCAGAAACAATTGCATTGGGGGATACGCATAGTGGGCTGGAAATCATCATGCGCATTTTTGAATTGGCCGACTGAATCATGTCCTTTTCTTGGATTACGGATTCTTCTGACTTTTCCCGGTGGAGGTGACCGTAATCGTATTCCGGCATATCTTCGTCTGAGGAATCAAGGAAATCGTCGACTTCTTCATCTTCTTCAAAGTCATCCTCTTCGTTCTCGTCTTCACCTTCGACCTCCTCGCTAATCGACTTAGAGCTTGGTTGAAATATGTTTCCTTCCGTTTCAGTAATTCGAATCTTATATCTATTTTGATCTATTAAAACGTTTGCCGACTCCTGTATGCGATCCATGATTTTAGTCTTGATACAGATGTTACCATAAGACATATCTTGGCGGATTTGGTTGCATGGATCAGTAATTATGACCTCGCCCTATGACCTTCCAATCGTGATAAAACTGCATGGGTTCCATGCATGAATAGGAACCCCTTCAACTTTTAACCATACGTATCTCTCCGTAATATCGAAAGATTCATCCCATTTCTTAATTATTTTGAAGCAGTTTGTAATCTCCTGGCTTGCTAATAGTTTTTCGTGTTCTTCATTACTTGAAATGTCTAAAAGCACCCAAGATCCTCCAAGATATTTTATAAATCCTTCTTTAAACCCTTCACATAGACAAAGGTTAGCAATCCCATCAAGATTACTAAAGTTCTTCACCTCCCCTACAAGCTTGTCCCTTAACAGAACCGTCATTTCGTTTATTTCCTCACCATCAAGGCGGATGGATTTGCTGTGTTTTTCAACAGGACAGTCTTTAGTCGTAATGAGATCTTCCATATTATCGTCTCTGGACGGCTTTCTTTTGATCATGTCTGCGAAAGAAATGTTGGGTTTCCTCAATCCTTGTTGTATGTCGAAAGAGTTTTTTTCTTTGTTTGAAATCTTGTCACCCTTACTAGCTTCCCTTTGATACATAGCCACCTTAGCGAAAAGTTTTTTTCCACCTATCCAAAGTCGATTCAGGGTTTCCTCTATCTTGACAGCATCATGAACTCTATTAAATCTGACGAACCCAAATCTGTGGTTGTGTTTATCTGGTCTTCTACTGATGAAAAGATCCACCATTGTGCCCATTCTTCCCAATTGGCTTTGTATTTCTTCCCTTGGCCAATTCTTTGGAAGATTGGAGATAAAGAAGGTTGTTGCCTCCCTGAATCTCCATCTATCTCCAGTTTGTATTCTTTGGATAACATCTTTGGCCACCCATCGAAATGTCCTTGATCGTGTTTCCACCGGTCGCCGGAAGTCCCCATCTCTTTGTCTCCTTACCTGCATCAGAGAGAAAATTTATATATATATTATATATATATATATATATATTATTTATGTATATATATTATATACATATATATATATATATATATACATATATATATATATATATATATATATATATATATATATATATATATGTATATACATATATATATATATATATATGTATATATATATATATATACATATATATATATATATGTATATATATATATATATATACATATATATATATATATATATATATATATATATATATATATATATATATATATATATATATATATATATGTATATATATATATATATATATATATATATATGTATATGTATATATATATATATATATTTTTTTTTGAAAGGGTGTATATATATATATATATATATATATATATATATATATATATATATATATGTATATATATATATATATATATATGTATATATATATATATATATATATATATATATATATATATATTTATATATATATATATATTTATATATATATATATATATATATATATATATATATATATATATATATATACATGTATATATATATATATATATATATATATACATGTATATATATATATATATATATATATATATATATATATATATATATATAAATATATATATATATAAATATATATATATATATATATATATATATATATATATATATATATATATATATATATATATGTATATATATATATATATATGTATATATATATATATGTATATATATATATATATATATATATATATATATATATATATATATATATATATATATATATATATATATATATATATATATATATATATACTCAAGGGTGGACGTAGCGGGTAAGACTCTCGCCTCGCGTATGCGAGGTTGTGGGTTCGAACCTTGCCGCTTGCAAGTGGTAGCCAAAGATATTAAAGCTCCATTTGTAGCCTCTGTGCTAGCTGTTGTTTGTGTACCCGGGGCTGGTTTACCCAGTCAGTTGCCTGCAGGACGTCACTTACGGGGTGGGGCGTGGCTTGCGCCAGGGTTTGCCGATTGCGTGTGCGGGTCTAGTCTCTGTGCAGCATCTACTTGGAGAAACGGAAGGTTCAACGGCATAGCGACCGAACACTCCCACATGTACCTAGCTAGGCTGTAGTATATTACGTACCCGTGTAATAGGATTTATCCGTACTTGCAATATATATATATATATATATATATATATATATATATATATATATATATATATATATATATATATATATATATATATATATATATATATATATATATATATATATATATATATATATATATATATATATATATATATATATATATATATATATATATATATAGAGTTAGGTTCTTTTGAGAACTCATATATTCATGAGATCTTGAGAACTCCTAGGCTATAATTTTTTTTTTCAAAATTGTGACTTAATGCATTAAGTCGCTTATATATAAGACATTTCGTAAAAAAAAATCTTTAAAAAAAGTCGATTTTTTTTGAAGATGCACATATACACAAAACGTGCACATATGCACATGTGCACAAAAATGCACATATGCACATTTCGTATATGCATATATTTTTTTTCAAATTTTTTTAAAAAAGGTCTTAAATATAAGTGACTTAATGCATTAAGTCATTTTTGTTGAAAAATAAAAATTAGTTTAAGAGTTCTCAAGATCTCACGAATATTTGGGTTCTCACAAGATCCTGACCCTATATATATATATATATATATATATATATATATATATATATATATATATATATATATATATATATATATATATATATATATATATATATATATATATATATATATATATATATATATATATATATATATATATATATATATATATATATATATAATGTCTGTTGGTAAACATAAATTCTTCTGATTTTGTGGATTTAAGTTGGTATTTTTCGTGGATTTAAGCTAGATAAATTGCAATCGGATGACTGGATTGGTTTGATTTCGTGTATTTAAGCTAGTATTTTTCTCGTTTGCTCATATTTTTTATCAAGTCCTTTATTTTGTGGATTATACCTATTATATCTTGGTAAATAGAACTCGTTTATCTGATTTTGACAGGAAAGACATGATTTTAATGCCTCTGGTTTTTTTGGATTAAAGTTGTGTGTTATAAATGCTTATTGGTTTGACTTTGTTTGAACAGGAAAATGTCTCGACTTAGTTTAACAACACACAATCGTAGACATAGGCAAACTTCATTGATTTTGGCATGGTGGAATGTGGGTTTGCACACTGTTGTTGTCATCTTGTTGATGATGTTCAAAAAACAAAAAGATAAACGACGTCTTAAGCATTTTTCTTCAACTGTAGATCGATACCCTAGACTACATAGATTCATTTATGAGAGTGACACTATGCCTATATCACAAATTAGGATGTCTCGAATATGTTTTACTAAGTTATGTGTTATGCTTGAAACATTCAGAGGCCTAAAAGCAACTAGGAACATGGATATTGATGAACAAGTTGTCATTTTTCTCCATATTCTTGCTCACAATGTTAAGAATCGCGCCATTATATGCCGCTTTCGTCGATCGGGAGAAACAATTAGTAGGCATTTTTCTCGGGTTTGTAATGCAGTCATTCGATTGCATAATCGTTTACTTAAGAAGCCTGAACCCGTTCTCATGGACTCTACCGATCATAGATGAAAATGGTTTACAAATTGTTTAGGAGCTTTGGATGGAACATATATAAAGTGTCTAGTTCCTGTTGAAGAAAAGGCTAGATATAGAACAAGGAAAAATGACATTGCAACAAACGTTCTAGGTTTTTATTCCCAAGATATGCAATTTATATACGTGTTAACAGGATGGGAGGGGTCAGCTGCGGATGGTAGAGTTCTTCGGGATGCTCTTCTTAGACCACATGGATTGAAAGTTCCAACTCCGGGTATGTAAATATACGTTTAACTATAATTCAATAATTAGAAATCGTTTTTAATTATAAATTGTATTTACAGGTTATTATTTAGTTGATGCCGGTTACACAAATGGAAAGGGTTTTCTAACGCCTTATAGAGGTCAAAGGTATCACTTGAATGAATGGCGTCATGGACACTAACCTACTACAACAAAGGAATTCTTCAACATGAAACATTCTTCTGCAAGAAATGTTATCGAACGATGTTTTAGGCTTTTGAAGGGAAGATGGGGAGTACTAAAAGACCATTCATATTATCCGATTGAAACTAAAAATAAGATCATTATGGCATGTTGTCTCCTACATAACTTTATAAGGCAAGAAATGGAAGTAGATCCATTGGACAACGATTGTGAGCTTGACGAGGGAACCGGGGATGTTGGACATGACGATGTCGATACTACTACTTCTATCGGGACTTCGAACGAATGGACCATATTTAGAGATAATTTGGCCGAGTCTATGTTTGCATCTATGGCCAATTAAATCACATTTCTAGTTGTATTGTGTAAATTAGGAGTTTGTTGGACATGTTTTATTGTTAAATTGTTGGAAAAATTGTTGCCTTCCTTGCATATCGTTATATTCTATAATATGTTGTATTACTTATTGTTTGCTTATCGTTATGTTTATAGGAATGACAAGTCAAATTAGGAATTATAGGCTATGGACAAGTAACGAAGAAGCGAAACTAGTTGAGGCGTTGGTGAATATGACAAACACTGGAGGATTTAAAGCTGATAATGGTTTTAAATCTGGTTATTTACAATACCTCGAGCAAGCATTGAAACAATCACTTCCCACTTCGGGTCTTTCAGGTAAGCCACATATTGAGTCGAAAATAAAAACCATGAAGAAAGATTGGCGATGTGTGTATGATATGCTAAATGTTACAAACACAAGTGGGTTTGGGTATGACAACGTAAACCATTGTGTTACGGCCGGGGATCCTGTTTGGGAGGCGTACCTTGATGTAAGTGTTATAATAATTATATATTAATTGTTTCCAAAGAAGCAAGTATAACAAATTTGTTATCATGTTGGTAAATAGATTCATAAAGACGCGGCTAGATGGAAACACAAAACATTTCCTTACTATGAAGAACTTTGCATTGTTTTTGGAAAAGACCGAGCTCAGGGAAATAGAGCTAGAGATTTCCTTGACATGGGGGAAGATGTGAACTTAGAAGAGGAAATATAAGGGTCGGATGATGGTTTCCTTGATTCAGAAGAAATTAGCCATAATACAAATGTGCATCATGAAGCAACTTCACAAAGTGTCCGTTCCAAGAAGAGGAAATTTCGAAGCGACGATGGGTTCAACAATGCAGTTGGCTTGATCACAGAAAGTCTTAAGGAAATATCGAAGGACTTGAGTCAAGGTATTAAATTAGACATGAAGATCAATGAACTGAGTGAGAAAATCCCACCGAAGATTTTAGAGATGACTTCACTAAGTCAACTAGAGAAGTTCAAAGCTTTGACAAAGATAAGAAGTGATCCTATAAACGTACAAAATTTCTGGTAAATTGAAGAAGGCGATAAAGAGGCTTGGGTCAAATACATTTTGGAAGGGTAGGTTTATCGGTTGTTAAAAACATTGTGGATAAGTTTTTGGTATTTTCGATTGTGATGTATCGAAAGATTGTTATGTACTTTTGTTAACAATATTGTAATGTGTATTGGAATGATCTAATACACATGACAATATAAGTTATGATGTGTATAAGTTATATAGCCTATGATGTTTATTAGCATGATGTTCGTAAAGTGAAAATCTATTGTTAGTATTATTTACGTAATATATTTTTACCATACAGTTGACTTAATAGAGTAAATTTAATCTAAAAGGCAAAATATGTCATTTTGTATAACAATCCTGTACATATAAATAGAAAAACAAAGTAAAACTAAGCTAAAAGCAATAAGGGCAAATTGGTCAATTTACATAGATTGCATTTGCTTTTCCTTCCAACCAAACAGAAAATGGAATTGGAATCCAATTCCATTTCCTGCCAACCAAATAGGAGATTGAATTGGATTCCAGTTCCTAACAGATTCCAATTCCTTCACAGGTTCCAATTCCTTCCAAAACATTCTGTGAACCAAATGCCACCTGAAGGTCTTGTAAATAAACTATAGCTGCTACTTCGACGAATCACTCAGAACTACTTGTGCTCTATGTGGAAACTAGAGAGCTTGTATGGCTTCGAGATGTAATTAGCCATATTTGAAGTAAGTGTGATTTCGCTTATGATTTCAATGAACTAGTTTTCATATATGAAGGTAGCACTGTTGTTATTGATCAAGCGAAACATGGTTACATCAAATTGGATAACACTAAGCACATCTTTCCAAAATTGTTCTTTACACATGAACAATAAGAATTTCAAAAGATTAAAGTGAAACATATTGGATCAGCAAAGAATCATGTAGATGTATTCACCAAGTCACTGCCAAAGTATTTATTACAAAACAAATGTCACTTAGGAAGCTCTCTAAGCTACCTAAGTGACATGTATTATGCACACAGTTGTGTGCAAGTAAGGATTACATTATACTGTATGTTTAGCACCATATTGAGTGTATGAGAGGGGGAGCATCCTAATGAATGCTTGTGTACCTCTTTTTATCTTTAGTTCCATGGTTTTGTCTCATGAAGTTTACCTTGACAAAGTTGTTTTTAACGAGACACAAAGTGAACACTCTTTTGTCCTTTGTTTGGAGTTTTTACCCCACTGGGTTTGCTTTAACAAGGTTTTAATGAGGCACACCATGTATGGTCTTTTCCCTCACTCAAGACAGCCAGATCATACTCTTTTATCATTTGACCAAAGTTTTTGTCCCTAAGGGTTTTCTTCTGCAAGGTTTTAATGAGGCGGATGTTTGATGTATTGTCTAAAGATACAAGACGAAGAAGTACAAGTATGATTCAATATAAATCTAAGCATTGAAGAGGTAAAATCTAAGCACCGTATAGGGAGTGTTGTAATTCATAGTATATCAATGGTTGCTTATATTTAAGTCATTCATAAGTAGAACTTATGTGCATAAATCCTACAACCTTTAGTTTACTCGAACTTTTCCCTATATATATAGGGGTTGTTATGTATCTCTAAACACACTTGTATGATCAGTGAGAATGTTGGAATGAATCATTGAGTTGAGCTAGTTTGTCATACGACAAATATCATTTAAATTAAGTTATTAAAAAAACATTTTAATTATTCAATTAGTTAAAGGGAAAATCTTAGAGAAACCCAACATATTTTCATCAAATTCTTAACAAAATCACTATATTATTTTTTTTAGTACATTAAAACCCTTATATTTTATTAAATATCTAATTTAAGTTTTCTGATCTTAGAAAAACTCAACTTATTTTCATCCAATCATTAAAAAAACACTATATTATATTTTTTTAGTGCGTTAAAACTCATATTTTCTGAATTTGTCTAATCAAATAGATTATAATCATCAAACACTTAAGAGTCGGTTACCTAGCATTTGGTGTTGTCTAGGATTTACCGATCTGAAACCTTAAATTAGATATTTCATAAAATATAAGGGTTTTAATGAACTAAAAAAATAATATAATGATTTTTTTAGGATTTGAATGAAAATATGTTAGGTCTTTATAATTAAAAGCAATACATCAATTTTAGTGGGAAAGGGAGAGGCAATGGCCGCGAGGAAAAAGAGGGGAGAGCTATGGTTTTTGGGGAGCGAGAGGTGGAAGGCTGTGACTATACACTACATTGGCAATGGTTTATGTCCATGCATTTGTACTATTTATTTTATGAATTATGTTATACAAATCTTGTTGCATATAAGTTCTAAAATTTAATCTAGTTCATGATTTAAAATCAAATATTGTTAGAAAAACATAAAGTTTCTATAATAACTTTAGTATCTCTCGTTTGGTCGAGGTAAAGAAAAGCATAACATCCCATAAACAAAAGCTTTCCTTATATGCTTGCGTTGCAACTCAAGAAACCACCATACAAGAAAAGAAAAGATTCACTCCTACAAATATCCCCCATACAATCTTCCCATATTCAACATTCTTTTCACTTCCCATTTTACCCTTCTCTCTCTTGCATATACAATGAATAGACCAAGCCCACATAAGAGAACAATGCTGGTAATCGTTCTAGGGCTTTCAAGTCTTTTCCTTGCAGTTCAAAACTGCCATGCATACCAGTTCAAGGTTGGCGGTTCAGGTGACTGGAGCCTTGCATCGTCTTCTTCCTATGATCAATGGGCTCAACAAAGCCGGTTTCAAACCGGAGACATCCTTCGTAAATTTTTCTTTTTTTTTTTTTCTTTTCTTTTAGTTACGCCATATTTGACCTTGAAAGTAACTTGTTTTGGTGTTTATATATAGTGTTTAACTACCAGGCTAACGAAGACTCGGTGTTTCAAGTGAGCGAATCTGACTACAAGAATTGCAGTACGGCATCACCCATTGCAAAATACAGTGATGGTCACACTGCGATCACTTTAAACCAATCTGGGCCTCATTATTTCATCAGTGGAGTTGTAGATCACTGCAAAAAGAACGAGAAATTGATGATTGTTGTATTGGCAGACCGAAGCAATCGCTCTTCAGTTGCTCCATCTCCGTCTGTATTTCCACATGTAGCCCCATCTCCGGCTCCGGTCAGTGAAGAGATTCCGTCTCCTCCACCGGCCCCAGTTACTCCGGCGATTGAGATGACTCCGGCTCCTTCTCCGGTGGAAGAGAACCCGCCACCTCCGACTAAGAATGGTGCATCTTTAATTGTCGCAGATTTCTTTTGCTCCGTTGGTGGGTTTGTTGGTTTATCCCTTCTTTTTGGTTTTTGAGTTTGTTGTGATTATTTATCTGATTGATTTGTTAAATAAGTTCGATGTAATCGGATTATCTTGAGTATATATGAACAACGCTTGTACGTATTAAACTATAAAATCTTTTGTTAATTATGTTATTTATAACGTTAATATTGTTTCGGAATGTTACGTACGTAAAATATTTTTGTTAATTCTTCATAACTTTTTATTATTGTTATTTAAAATATTAAACATCATATTTTATTATTTGCAAGGTTACTATTATTTTAAAATAAATCGTATTCTATAACATGTATAGATATCATTGTAATACCTTGATAACTAAAATAGCCTTTTTGTTTTATTTATATGGCAATTATCCTTTTAATTAACAAACAAGACTAAGAAAAATTAAATCCTATAAATTTTAAAATAAACATGGTAAATAAATACATATATTTTATTAAACATCACCCATGTATTTATTTGCAAAGTTAATTTTTATTAAAAATAATTAACTGTGTAAATATTTATTTTAATTATTTATATTTTTATACCATGAAAAACCATTAACCTTTTTAGTCTTTAGGCTATAAGGAGTAGTGCCTCCAACATTTGGGAGGCAAGCACGCCACGTAGGCGCCACATAGATTTTTGTTGGCAACACCGTTTTTGTTGTGGCACTCAATAGGTGGAACGTTGGCAACATCTTTTTTTTAATTTAAAAAATCATATTTTATAAAAATAAAACATAACATATTTTAAATAAATATAAAACACACCAAATACCATTTCATTAAAATAAAAAGACAAATAACATAAAATCCTACGAAATTAAACGTTCGAAATTTAAAATAAAATAAAGACGTCGCTACTTAAAATAAAAAAACTACAAATTATATTTCTTGCTGATTTGGTCTTTGAGCGCCATCGCGGAATCGTAATTTGCCCCGGTTAGGTGACTAACATCTTGCAAAAACATTTGCATTTCCATTAGTCGGGTATTTTCTTGCCATTGACTATCCAACGACGTACGCAAACCTTTA